>CM028135.1:57280000-57810000 GCA_016271365.2 Neoceratodus forsteri
AAAAGAATGGAGTTTTGTGTGTGTTGGGGGGGGCAGCCTTTTTGGTTCTTAATTTTAGAACTGGCCAGGTTCTAGGTAGTTGTGGTGGTAGGGGGGCATTTGTATACCCAGCTCAACCTGTTTAGGTGCACAGCAGATATACAGACTCAGTAGTAGAATTTTCACCTACCATGCAGGAGGCCCAGGTTTGGTTCCTGACCAATGCACTCTTCTTAATGGTCAGACACGATGGACCAATGCGCATTTTCCTGGAGACAGATTCCAGGTTTCTATATTTCCATGTACAACATAGTACACCTTTTCTCGTATCCCTGACTTTAGCTAACCTGAACACAGGACTCCCCAATTTAGGGCAGCTTTGGAATGCATGACTTCAGCACAGTGCAGAGATTCTTTGAACTCATTTCACGTGTGATTTTTCATCTTGCATGGCAATAATTATTTTCTGCCACTGGGTTCAGTGCTGGCTTTGACCTAGGGTTCCAGACATGAACATTCAGGTGCTCCCACAACCCTGAAAGTCTCTACAAGGGGGCACTTTTTTGCCCTTTGCCCTGCACACACCTCCTGATGATAGGACTAACTGCATAATTAACCCTGCATGTTCTGGCTGCCTTAAAAACATTCAGCTGGACCTAAGTAAAGTACACATCAACAAACAGACTTTAAGAAAAATATCCAGGGAGAGAAGCAGGGATGGGATGGGACTACAATATAAATATACCCACTCCATTTTTTTTTCTTTTACTTTGTTCATTTATAAAGATCAAAATTGAATGAGCTCAGGAACCTTGTCTGTCTTACCCATGGCTGTTTATTATTTCCTCCTTCCCCTTAGACTCTGATCCTTTTTTTTTAAGAAAGGGAGCAGTTGATTTAACCAGTGCTGCCAACAAAATATTATCATGGCTAAAGGACCCGAGCCCCACAAGCTTGGATCTTTGTTCCCATGTCGGTGTCTTGGTAAACTATTGACATGCATCATAATTGTGTCCTTCTATCAAGTGCGGACTAAAGAACAATCTCCATTAGCTGACAGGCAGGCAGGTTGATAAATGCCCCCCGACGAACGGGAAGGAATTGTGCAAAATAAAGAAGCATGTACCAACAAGTCTTGTCAAAATTGTATTGATTTAATCATCTGCAGAAATACACATTCCTGGTTACTGTAGCGTGCACGCTGGGTGCAGTTTACAGCTGTAGACACCAAAACGTTTTCCCTCATTGGGTTTGGAGGTGATGAAGTACACGACAAACTGCCTTCCTAATTTTTTTTTTCTAATGTTGTATCACAAAAGACTATTAATCCTGTTTTATCTTTATTCAGGGCTAAGCAAAGCCAGGTGATACACAGGGCAGATGTCTATCAGCATCAGTGGGAGGTGTGTGTGTGTGTGTGTGTGTGACAGATCATTTGCAATTGTTTTCTCCTCCAGGGAGGATTTAATCAGTACACAAAACAGTGGTGGCTGGGGGGTAGTAACAACATGAAGGGGGGTGTTATAGTCATTGGAATCTGATCTATAAACCAAAAAGGTTTATCTGAGGACCAGCCTGAATGTAGTCCCAGTATAACCACAACATAGCCCTGATAAGGACTTAGGGTTTCAGCAGTCCCTCAAACTTACACAAGGGCCCCATATAATATTATCATTACAATCCCTTATACAGTACATAGAGAATAATACATGGTGAGCTGTGTATTATGAGTTTTTTTTTTTACCCATCCAAGGTTTCTGATGACCTCACAAATTATGAGAGCCAAGCTCAAGTGGTTACCTGGTCCTCACAACCCAGAGGTGTGTAAAAAAACAGAGGGAACTCTGCTACCCTTATTTTATTTTATAACTGATTTGGATAAAAAGCAAGAAAACATTTTTTATGAAGTCAAATTTCCAGACCACAGTGGGTCTGGGAGATACAGATGTCAGGGAATTTGATATTAGTGCATTTCATGTTTAAAGCAGCAATGCATTTTATGGTGCAAATTTTGACTTGTACTTTTTTATTCCATTTTTGATTGCCTTTTTCTTCCTGTCATGTATGATACCCTTCTTTCCCCATTTTGAGTCTGCTTTAGCACTTTCTTTTACATTTGAAATAATAAAAGCAGTGCTCCTTTTAATACAGCTCACATCAGGTTTTCATCAGTATTTTCAGATGTTTTAGTGCACCTATTGCCCCACAAAGTTAGGGAGCAGTTTCTGCTGCATGCTAGTTCATTTTAATGACAAGAAAAGTTATTCTAAACAATGACTTATTTAAGTAATAAGGCATGACAAGGCGTGTGTTATTGTGTAATAATGTCACTCCTAGGGTGGGTTGAAGCATGAGGTGAAGCTTCCTGCAGTTTCATTCAGATGCATTCTTTCTTTGTAGTCAAAAGTTCTGCTGGAGCTCTGTTTCTAATCCCCCAACCCGCTGTTTGTCTCTTGCTTTGTTTTGTGCTTTTGGGATTTCTGCTTGCTTTCTACCTCCTCCTTCCTAGGTTAATATTTTGCTCCTGCCTCCTGGCTGCAGTTTGTACTTTTCTGTCTGCTGTTTTGTGCTGCCCTCCTGTTTTCTGGTGCCATATTTTTTTTCTCTGCTCTGTTTGTTTTTGGGCGCTCCTAGTCTTTCTCGTACTTTGCCTTTGCCTTTGCTCATTTAATTTGCCTTGTGCTCCTCCAAGCTCTCATGTTTGCTGTCTTTTTGTACCAAATACAGTCTCTCTGCTTACCTACACTGTTGTTTGTACCATTTGCAGTCTCCTGTTCATCTCAGCTTCTTAATTGCTTATACCTGACTAGTAGCCTAGCTACCACTCCCTTTGGATTTAGTGGTTTCACTACTTACTCCAGCAGTACACTGCTTCCTAGTTTGATTTTCCATGATGCTGCATTTCCTACCAGTACTAATTGTTGTTTTCCATTGCTCCAGCATGCTTCCTTGCCATACTCAGTCCTACCAATTGCAGTTGCATTTCATCTCATGCTGCCTTGATGTATCCATGCTGTCTACCTGTCCTCAGTGCTACCAGATGCACTTCACTTCATGCAGTCACATATACTCAGTACCAACAGCTGCACGCCCACTCATGCTGTCTACTGCTGTTCTCAGTTCCACCAATTACACTACCAATCTTACACTCTCCATCACATCCATGACTCTCTCTACCCAGTACAGCTCTGCCCCCTTGAAGTCCGCATCTTGAAGGTGGCTTCCTCATCAGGGCTGGGGTTCTTCTCTTCTCTTCTGCCACTAGGGTGAGAAGGTCATTCTCTCTGGGGGAAGCCTTTGACCATGCAGACAATGTCAGCAGCACCTCTTGATGTAGCATTTAAGACTTCAGCTGCCGGAGGGTGGGCTCCTCTAGCTGCTGACAGCATCAGCAGCACCTTAGACAGCTATTCTCCCTACAGCCACCTATGATTCACCTGGTCTCCATTCTAAACCCTTCCTTGTCCTTCCTGTCCCTCAAGAATGAAGACTATTCAACCCTCCTATTCTTGCCTCTCCAGGGCTTGGTCTTACCCCTCCTGGGTGTGATGTCTTCCCCTAGGCTTCACTTGAAGGCCAGGTGAGTGAATTTCAGTGGCCATTGCTATTCTTCTCATCCCAGGGTTCTCCATTAGCTGCAGAAACCTCTACTCACAGCACCCCCACAGCTTTCTCATTAGAGGGATAGAGTGAGGACCCCTTTCTCTAAAAAAACCCCCCTGAATTGGGTCTCTAAATTGCAGTAGTGAACCATCATTAATTCATCCCAAGCCTGGAGGGAAGGCAACCAAGGCCTTGGATCTCCAGTGGTGTCCCCCTCAAAGGGTTTTTTTCCCCTCCACCATGCCGAAGGTCATAAAGGTTAGGTCATCCCTCAAGTAGTAGATCTATGATAGTACATTTTGACCCAGATAGATTTCTGCTGTTGAGTTGGGGTTCGATGGTGGTCTTCTTTCTACATTGCCATTCCCTCTTTCCTTATGGAAATCATGCCCCTTCTGCTATAATACTCAAATCATCAGTCAGTGCACACTCCTTATACAGTGGTTCCCAGCAGGATGAAGCACAGCACTGCAGAATTTTGCAGTAGAGTTACTGCAGCAAACAATGCAGTTTAAATGGGAGTCAATCCCTTTTGTCATGCAGTAAACCTGTGACACTGCGCTTCATCCTGGCGAGCTTGATTGTATGTCTGTAACATGTTATCACTAATTCATGCTCATCCAGTTTCTGCAGTCACTAGTTGCTGCTTGACTTTTTGGGGGGCTCCTTCCTAAGGTACCTTTAGCCTAAAGGAATTATCTTCCTGCCGCACCTCTAGAGGTGAAACCCTCCTCAAGAGGGTTCCTTTGCCTTCACAGTACCCCAAAAGAGTGGTAGTTCCCCATGAGACAAACAGTATGAAAGGCCAAAGTATCTATCACAGTCAGTAGCATAAGTATTTAAATATTATCAGTCTATCAATGAAGTTGTACAAGCATATACTCATCACTAAGTTGCGTACGCACATTGGAATCAAAGGCCATGACCGCAGTTTAATGGGTGGGAGCAAATAGACATGCCCCCTGCCTGAGTTATTTAAGTCAGCTTCCTGAAGTCTTATTCAGACACATTGTTTCTTTGCCCCACCATCCTCCACTCCTGCTCCAGTGGCATGCCTCTCTCCCTGGGGCTCCTTCCTAAGGTACCTTTAGCCTAAAGGAATTATCTTCCCATGGAACCTCTAGGGGTGGAACCCTCCTCAAGAGGGTTCCTTTGGCTTCACGGTCCCCTGACAGGGTGGTAGTTCCTCATGGAACAGAGAGTGTGAAAGGCCAATGTATCTATTTATCACAGTCAGCAACATATGCATTCAAATACTATCAGTCTATCAATGAAGTTTCTCAAGCATATACAGTTCACTAAGTTGCGTACACGCATTGAACTTTTTTTTCCAGTGGGTGAATTTAGTGCTTGTGAAATATATTGGGTTGACAGCACTGGAAACTGAAGTCCTCTGTTTATTCAAATGACTGATACAGCACAATTGATCGCAGTGCAAGCTTCTCCACACTGACCCACCAATGTGCCTCAACCTTGTCATGGAGGGAGCAGCATGTAGGTGAGAGGTTTGTTCAGAATCCATGCCCATTAAATCCTTGGCCTCTCATGTGAGCTGCCCAACGAGGATGCCAATTAGTGCCAATGGTATTGGCGGTTTTGTGATGTGGACACCTTCCTGCTGGGAACTGGACTGAGACCACCACAATTCATTTCACACAGGACACAGTACAGCCCTCAAGCAATAATGGCTTTCAGCCACTACTGGCCTATGCTGGGTTTGAATTGGTAACCAAGAGACGAAGGCTTCTTAACCTGATAACAACCCATTGAGCCATCCAGTTCCAGTTGGGTCAACATTTTCGTTGCTAACATGCACTGCTGTAGGAAGGGGTAGAAGAGTGGGGAGGGAATAAAAAAAAAGCCAGCTGACAGTCTTTTAACATTCCAAAAAAATATTATTTTACGTAGGTGGGACATCACAACTGTACATGTATGACAGGATTTGTAATGTCATACCCATGTGAAACATCAATCTACAGTTTCTGACAATTGGTTAGACTCACATCTAACCAGCTATTATAATACATTTCCCTTTGTTTTCAGATTTTTGCTATATTTTTTTTTGTTGGGGGTTTAACAGCTCCATAAACATAAAAAAAAAACCCACAACGACAATATTTTCTTCAAAAGGAATTGTATTTAGCGCATTTAGGGATAGATTGTCAAAGTGCTTGACTTCTGGGCCAACACAAATCTAGAGTCTTTTTTATGGTATTGCAACATCCCGTTCTATGCAGGGCAAAATTAGAAAACATCTGTTTTGCACACTTTTTGAGGTATTTTGCCAATTTTGCAGTTTAACACAATTTCACAAACTAGAACAGTATGCTTAAAATGGGCAATTTGGGTTGAAATGTAATCTTTTTTTTCTATTTTATCTCTCCTCAGTCTGCCCCCTTCAGACAGGTGCCCCCACCCCATCACCCCAACCTCCATTGGGGCATACCACCAGCTGTCTTCCACAGGGCTTAGCCCCCACCCCCTGTCAGGGCTCCCCAAGCCCTGTCATAATCCCAGTCCAGTTCAGGACAGCATGCTCAGATAGTTGGGTGCAGGACCAATGAGTATTCATCAGCATCCTGCTGCCAACATTTTCTTTTTCTTCCCCTGGGTGACATGACGTGCAGTGATGTCAGGGTGCACACCACATGCTCCTGCGCAACATGCCCCAGAGTCTGCCGTGCCTCCTGACATTGAGGCCCTAGCTGCCTTTCCCCCAGCTTCTGCCAGGGGCCAGTCAAGCACTGGATTCTGCCCACCCTCACCCACTGGAGGAAGAATGCAGTACTACAGTTGCTCAATCCTCCTCCCCCTGGCCAGCCCCTGGACAACCCAGGCTCACTTCCAAACCTAGGCCATCAGCATCACAGGTGGTAGCACTACCGATGCACCAACATGTTGGTTAGAAATTCAAGCTTTTTTAAAAATCAAATTTTTTTAAAATGTGTAGGTAGGCGAAAATTGTGCAATATGTTTAAATTGTCCATTCCACATTTTTAAAAGTGCACTATTTGGGGTTAAATGGCACAGTTTTAATAAAAAACTAAACTTTGGCAAAATTAAGCAAGATTTTGATGGAGTTTTGTAAAAATTGCTTGATTGCAAAATTGGTAGTTTCACGCAATTTTGCAAGCGTTATAAAAATTTCACCCTGCACTTATGCAATTATGTATTTTCAGAGCAGAAGTTTTCAGCCATAAAAATGAACTGATTTGAGAATAACTTTAGTATAAGTAGAAGCATTTTTTCACAACTAGTACATTATATTATGACACAGGAATTTTATTTCAGTTTACATTTTGGAAAGCAACAACAGGATGGGGGAATTCTTGTCACAAAGTGGATGTAAGGGTGAGAGAAGAACATGCATTTATACATTTTTATGTTGATTGCGTGCATGCGCAAGAAACATGTTGCTGCAGCTTGCTGCAGAAGCAGATTGTAGGGGTGCGGCATTGTTGTGGCCAGTGCCCCCATTGCCTTTTGAGGCTTGGCCCACTTTCTCCAGTGGGGTGGCACGCTGCTGCTGACACTAGTTCAGCCAGCATGCCACCACCTGGAAACATTTTAGCTGCTGCAATCAGGGGCCACCTCGTCATTGAAGCATCAGTCATTCCACTGCAATGAGGGAGTGACCTGTCATTTCAGGGTGGTACCTAGCATGCCCTTACCCAGTTTTCCAACAGGGAATCCAGTCTCCATCAGCATAATGTCCCCACCCCCAAGTATCTGCTGTATGCCAAGAGGGTGCCCAATCCCCCTCGGCATCATGCCCCCCTTTCTTTGCAGATGTGGCACCCAATCCCCATTGACTTCAGTCCCCTCTTCCCCATTGAAGTTGCTAATGGGGGAGCCCATTCCCTGTCGGCATAATGTCTCCCCCAATGTTTTGTCTGCTGAGGGGATGCCCATCGCCTCGGCCTCCCACCCTCAGTATCTGTCGATGGTGCCAAATCCCACCACAGCTAAAGCCCTAAAACCACCACTCCAGGTGGCACAAATGTCCTTTAAAAAAAACAGGCCTGCAATGTTGTTTTAACCCTGTAAACAAGAAAACGGTCCCTCATTGAGTCCATGGCCCTGCCCCCAACCTGCACCCACCCTCTGCGCACACTGCCTCCCCACACCCCCACCCCATACTTACCTCCAGAGCCCAGCGTGATGATCTTCGGTGGTCCGGGAACACGTCTGCACTCTTCAAAGCCGACTGCGAACTGAAGAAATGCCGGTAAGCTGTATAATGGCATAAATAGTTTTTTTTAACTTTGGTGCATATCTCAGCCATTTTGGGAATTTTGGCACCAAATTTTGAACATGGGGTTATTAACCTCTTCATGAATTCAGCCACTGTCATGGCATTATTCAGTCCCAAAGGTGCTTTCATGGTCACTGCGCTGAATCACCTTCGGACTGATTAACGAAATGACAGTGCTAGTAAATTCATGAGGTGGGCTCTCAGAAAGCCCATGTTGAAAATTTGGTGGAAAAATAAAAAAATGATCTGTTTTACGAGCGTGGATTGTGCAGTTACACAAGACGTCAGAGTTTCTCGCAAATTTGCAATATTTTCATTCCAGATTTTCAATATTGGCATTTTTCCACACCTCCTTATGAACAGTACAGCTGTCATTTTTCACATCCTGGCCAAAATGTGTTTTCGCACTTCCAGCACAGAACAGCACAGTCGCTGTATGAAATCAGTGTTCGGGACACATGAAGAAATCACAGTGACACTGTTCATGAGCAGAGGTCCTAAAATGCCTATGTTGAAAATTTTGTGATGAAACTCCATAAAATTACTGTGTTACGAGCATGCGTTGCGCAATTTCCATGCACCCTTGTAACTTCTCAAATTAGTAATATTTTCACATCAGATTTTCAACACTGGCATTTCACATCCTGACCAAAATGTGTTTTCACGCTTCCAGCGCAGAATAGCACAGTCACTTTGGGATATCAGTATTTGGGACAGATTAAGATTGAGCGAGTGAGAGAGGGGGAGTGACCGAGCTCAACTGAGCTCTGTCAGGACTGCTGCAGATTCTTTGTGAGCAGAAAAAGGTGCCAACGCAGGCAGGAGCCCAGTACAAAAGGGCAGCCTGCAGCGCTGGGAGAAACAGAACAAGCGAGTGAGAGAGGGGGACTGAGCGAGCTCAATGGAGCTGTGTCGGGATTGCTGCGGATTTCTTTGTGGGCAGAAAAAGGCACAAACGCAAGCAGGAGCCCAGTACAAAAGGGCATCCTGCAGCACTGGGAGAAATGGAATGAGCAAGTGAGAGAGTGGGAGTGAGCGAGCTCAATGAAGCTCTGTCGGGACTGCTGCAGATTTCTTTGTGGGTAGAAAAAGGCACCAATGGAGGCAGGAACCTAGTACAAAAGGGCAGCCTGCAGCACCAGGAGAAACAGAATGAGCAAGTGAGAGAGGGGGGGTGAGCAACCTCAACGGAGCTCTGTTGGGACAGCTGTGAACTTCTTTGTGGGCAGAAAAAGGCACCAAAGCAAGCAAGAGCCCAGTACAAAAGGGCAGCCTGCAGCGCCGAGAGAAACCGAATGAGCAAGTGAGAGAGGGGGAGTGAGTGAGCTCAATGGAGCTGTGTCAGGACTGCTGCAGGTTTCTTTGTGGGCAGAAAAAGGCACCAACGCAAGCAGGAGCCCAGTAAAAGGGCAGCCTGCAGCGTCTGGAGAAATAGAACGAGTGAGTGAGAGAGGGGGAGTGAGCAAGCTCAACGAAGCTGCGTCGGGATTACTGCAGATTTCTTTGTGGGCAGGAAAAGGAACAAACGCAAGCAGGAGCCCAGTACAAAAGGGCAGCCTGCAGCGTCGGGAGAAATAGAATTAGTGAGTGTGGGGGGAGAGTGAGCGAGCTCAATGGAGCTCTGCCAGGACTTTAGAGTTACCCACCCTCCGCCCAGCCGCCCCTGTGGTCCTATATTACAGCAGAGTCTCTGGAGTGGAGACAAAGCAATGATTGGATACTTTTAGGATTGCTGTAATAATACAGATTTAGTTGTTCTGTTTATTTCTCTAACTGAGCTGAGTAATACTTGGAGTGCAATAGGATTTCTAATTGGGCTAAGTGAAACTATATGAGAGCTGAGAGCAAAAAGTATGATAGGTAGCTGAGGGGTGAAAAATGGACAAGGAGGCTTTAGGATTGCTACAGTAATACAGTATGTAATGGATGAGATTTGCGACTGAATTAACCAGGTCAGCAAGGGGTCAGTAGGGAGACTAGTGTGGGGGGGGCAGGAATTTGAGTAAATAGGGGCTGTAACAGTTGTAGTAGGGTACAGAACCTGGGAGTAACAGCCCGTAAGATAAGATGGGGGCCAAAATGGGGCAGGTGCCACATGTCAATAGGGCAGGCATTTTTGGAACGGTGGAGGGGTGTACAGGGTGTGGGTCCGCCGTGATCCTGGACTGGGTTTAGAGGATGGGGGGGTGTGGTCTGCAGATGACTGTGGCTAGTTTGAGGGAGGAATTGTGGAGGTTAGGGAGGAGTCTAAGTGGCAGGGCAGATGAGTATGATAGGCATCCTGGGAGGGATAGGGGATGGCAAAGGGGGACGGAGGAAGAACAACTAGGGAGTAAACCAACCCCAGTATCAGAGGCACCAACAAAAAAAAAAAAAAAGGCAGAAAATGGAGGGAGGCCTGAGGCAAGGCCTCCTGATGGGGGAGGAAGAGACCACGAGGGTACCAGGAGAGAGTAGATGGTCGTGTAGGGAGGGACCAGGGGTGGCACGGAGGGAACAAGTAGGAGGGGAACTGATAGGGGAAGAGATGTAGGAGGGTATCGACTAGGAATAGATTTGAGCTCTGCTATGGGAGAGAGAGGGGAGCAGGAACATACTGAAGGGGGAGGACAAGCGGGCATGAGAGGGATGGCAACAGGTAGGGGAAGAGATAGTGAGGATGAAAGGGTAGAATGGGGGCTAGTAAGGAAGGAGGGAGGTGACTGGAGGAGAGAAGGCTACGGGAAGGGGGAAGGATGGGAGGGGCATCACTATTGGGGTAGAAGGGAATGGGGGCTGTAAATTGACAACAACAGAGATAGGAGGGGGTTGGAAATCAGCAGGGGAGGAGGGGAGGTCAACATTGGAAGCCCAGTAGGAATTAGTCAGGCTGGGAAGGGGTTCAAGGGGGATGGGAGGAATAAGGCAGAGAAAAGGGGTGAGGCGGAAGTAGGGGGTACAGATACAGAAGTCACAGAGGGTGCCGCTGGTGGGGGTAAGGAGCAGGGAAGAACGAATACTGGGGTGGTGGAAGGGGCATTAGAAGGGAAAGAGGGTAAGGGATGGGGGATTCTATACTGAAATGGGTGAGATGGGGCGGAAAGGAGGAAGGCACAGAGGTATTTGGGTTGAAGCTGTCCCCAGGTTGACTGCAGGAGGGGCACGGCAGACACTGCTCAAGCGTGCAGCAAAGGGGAGGAAGAAACCTCATTTACAGTTGCATGTGGGTACAAACGACTTGGTGGGAGACACTGTGGAAGTAGTGAGGGGGAGGTTCTAGTAGTTAGGCAGGCAGTGTGAGGGGTGGGGAACTTGGTGGCATTCTTGAAGGTACTGCCGGTACCATGTGCAAGCATGGGGAGGAAGGGTAGGCTTCAAGAGTTCAATGAGTGGCTGAGGGATTGGTGCCACACCAAACATTATGGGTTAGTGACTAACTGGGGTAGGGTCTGGGGGGAATAGTGACTTGTACGCAGGGGACAGGGTACACTGGAGCAGGAAGGGGAAGGGAGTATTAAAAGCAGCATTACTGTTGTCCCACTGGTGCTGAGGATTGGGGCCTGTTGGCCCACTGGCACTGAGGGCTGAGGTGCCGGATGCCACACCTCACGCCATGCTGGCAACCTGGGTTCGGACGTGAGCCAGGGCACCAGGGGTCGGCAGGGGAGGGATAGGCTTGAGCATCCGGAGGACTGCTCTTCTATCCTGGGGTGGGATCCAGGGACACACTGCTCTGTAGCAGCCCCTGGTGATGACCGGAGATGCTCCTAGAGTGGTGTAGTAGAGGGGGCGGAGTGTGGTGGACGTGTTGCACTGCACCTAAGCGTCATTGCACACCCGCACTCCACAAAGGGGAGAAAAATGGAAAATTGGCTACGGTCGGGCAGCATGAGCTTCCGACCCCTGCTGCCCACCCTGAATGGCGCCTCCTCAACCAGATCCTGCTCCTGGGACTCGAGCTGGGAAGCTCCTCACCACCCCACCATGGGGGGTAATCCGTGGAGGTGAGCAGATCGGCCTGATGCCGGGGCCAGGACTAGGGGGGTCGGTTGGGATGACCATGCCGACCGTAGTCCGGGAGAAAATATGTATAAAAAAAAGGCAGGATTAGAGGAGTATATCTCTACTAAAGTGGATTTAAACTACTGTGGGGGTGGGTGGGCAAAAGACTGAGGATGGTAGCAAGATCCAGACAGGGAAGCCTAATGAGCTCACAGCTCTAGATATAGGTAAAGGCGGAGGCGTAGTTACCCTGGAAGGGGGCGGGCAGAGTTGTCTGAGTGTAACACGTAAGGCACCACCACCTGGTAAGAATAAGGAGGAGAGACGGTGCAGACTACCGAGAGGAGGGACACAGGTCAAGGACGAGAAGAGTGAGGAGAAAGAGGGGCAGGGGTGGAAGGTGGTCTGACTAAATGGATAGAGAACTGGTTACAGGGGAGGGTGCAGAGGGTGGTGGTGGAGTAGCTCTCGGCACCCAGAGCAGTGGCAAGCAGGGTGCCACAGGACTCAGTGCTTGGCCCGGTGCTATTTGGGCTCTTTATCTCCAATATAGCTCATGGAGTGGGGAGCAGGGTTAGCCTGTTCGCACATTATACCAAATCATAAGCAAATAGTTATAGTAGCAGAGACCCCCCACACACACAGACACATACACACTCCCCTTAAAGCTGCTTAAAAGCCTGCAATTCATTTAAATCAATTCCATTTTCTTACTTACTTGGGGTTCAATGCCAACAAGTGTAAAATCATGTACCTAGGGTATAGGAACCCTGATGCTGAGTATAGGATGGTGGAGGTACTGATACTCACTAGACATGAAAGGGTCCTTGAGGTTATTATATCAGAGGACCTCAAGGTGGCAGTACAGTGTGACATGGCTATAGGCACGGCAAATTGGATTCTGGGGTGCATAAGGAGTGGCATCTCCAGTAGGAGGAGGAGAGATATTGTGCTGCCATTGTATCACTGCCTGGTATACCCCCAGCTGGAGTACTGTGTCCAGTTTTAGAGTCCACACTTCAGAAAGGACATAAGATGGAGGTTTTCCAGAGGAGGGCGACTAAAATGGTTCAGAATTTTCACAGGAATCCCTACAAGGAAAGGCAGTAGAATATCAACATGTACACTCTGGAAGAGAGGAGAGTGAGGGGTGACATGATCAAGACCTACAAAGTACCTCACAGGGGTAAAGAGGGTACAGTTGGGGAGTTTCCTTCAAATGAGGATGAGAACCCAAACCAAGGGACATACAATGAAGCTGGGGGGGGCATTCAGGATAGATGTGAAGAAATATTTATTTACCGAAAGGGTGGTAGATGCCTTGTACTGACTGCCAGGTGAAGTGGTGGAAGCTAAAATGGTAGGGGGCATGAAGCATGCATGGGATAAACATAGGGGTATATTAGAAAAAGTGGAAGGAGGGGGTCAACGGAAATCAATAGGGCTATGGAAGTGGAGTAGTTTCCAGTTCATTGCAGGAAAAATCCATTAAGCAAGCTCATTTTAAAGGAGGTCCTGATGGACACAGGCAGAATAAGACATGCAGTAACATATACAGGCAGGTAGAGAACACTTGCACAGACTGGGTGGGCTGAGCGGTCCTTTTCTACTGACAAATTCCATGTTTCTATGGCATCATGTGTTCATTCAGGTGCAGTGTTTATTTAAAGTTGGGTCTACAATACATCCAGATGTATGATACTGTAAATTACCGAATTAGATGCAACCCACTTACAGGTCAATAAACAGAACTGCAATGCTTCGAGAAGCCTTTACTCTTCATAAGGCTGCTTAAGGAGCTGGGGTTCTATTTGCTGTGTCCACACCAGTGTGCTGATCTTAAAATCGATGCTGCATTTGAATGAGTACTTGATTCTTGCTCACTCCATTTCTTCCCCACTTTGAAAGCTGCTTGTCCTGAGTTAGTTTTGGTCTGGCAGCGCCTCGCCTGTGTTGGATGATGGCCAATAAGTGGCACTGAAAGACGTCAGACTTCACAGACTGTGAAGACAGCTGCTCACCCACCATCTAGGCAAGAAGACGGCTGCAGCTGTGGCCACTGATGACTGTTGGGGTGTGGGGATGGGGGAACCAAAGGGGACAGACATAGGGAGATAAAATCATAATAAAAATTGTGAGACCTTCACCAGCTTTCCAAAATGCTTACCGGTAAAAGAACACTCTATGAAGTTTTCCAAATGGCAACACAATCTGGTGAGCCCTGTCTGCCGTCTGACACCAGGCATCAACCAGCATAACATTGCCTGAAGAAGGCAGTGTGGTCATGTGGTTACTGAAATACTGGAGATTACAGATGTATAAGAACAAAAGAATATCACACAGAAGCTGGCAAATGTGTCTATAGCAGCTGTCTCCTGCTTCTCAGTAGTTATACTTATACCCTTGAGGTACTTGAATGTTCCTATCATATTCCCTCTTTCCCTCCTCTCTTCCAGTGAGTACATATTGAGGTCCCTTAATTTCTCCTCACAAGTCTTGTGTTGCAAGCTGTGTACCATCTCATTCGCCCTTCTCTGGACCATCTTCAGCCTGTTAATATCCTTACGAAGGTGCGACCTCCAGAACTGCACACAGTACTCCATGTGAAGCCTGACCATGGTTTTATATAATGGCACCACTACCTCCCTCCTTATGCTGGTAATACCCCTGCCTGTGCACCCCAGCATGTCACTGGCCCTCCCAGCTGCCTTACCACTTTGACATTTTCGGGTCATCTGAAATAAGAACCCCCAGGTCCCTTTCCTTCTTTGTGACTGTCAGCAACTCCCCCCCCATCCTGTACCTTTCTCCAGGGTTTCTGTGTCCCAGGTGCATAATTTTGCACTTTTTTGAATTAAACTTCAGTTGCCAGTCCTCAGACCATTTTTCAAGCTTACCCAAGTCCCTCCTCATTTTCTCCACCCCCTCTGGGGTATCCACTGTGTTACAGATCTTGGTGTAACATAGAACATAGAAACATAGACTTTGACGGCAGATAAGGACCACTTGGCCCACCCAGTCTGCCCATTTCCCTACCTACTGGATAAGCTGCAGATTCTAGTTAACCAACAGCCTATTTCCTGCAACCCCCCACTATAATTGCCTTATGTCTGTCCCATGCATGTTTGAATTCCTCCACTGTTTTAGACCCCACACACTCTCCAGGAAGGCGGTTCCATGCGCTCCACCACTCTCTCCGTGAAAAAGAATTTCCTCACATTACCCCTGAGCGTCCCCCCTCTAACTTTAAATTGTGCCCCCTTGTCCTTACACATCTCTTTTTCTGAAAGATGCTACCCTCCTGGACTTTGTTGATTCCCTTGAGGTACTTAAAAGTTTCTATCATGTCCCCCCTGTCCCTCCTTTCATCAAGGGTATACATATCTCAGTCTCTCTTCATATGGTTTCTGATGTAGACCCTGTACCATTTTAGTTGCCCTCCTCTGGACTGCTTCCATCCTGTCTATGTCCTTGCGTAGATGAGGTCTCCAAAACTGCACGCAGTATTCCAGATGGGGTCTCACCAACTGTCTGTATAGAGGGATAACCACTTACCTTTTTCTACTTGTGATGCCCCTTCCTATGCATCCCAGTATCCCCCTGGCTTTTCCTACTGACTTCTCACATTGCATACCCACCCTTTAGGTCATCTGATATGACTACACCCAGATCCCTTTCCATTATTGTTGTTGTAGTACCTCCTGCTATGTGTACTTTCTCCTGGATTTTTATTTCCCAGGTGCATTACTTTGCACTTCTTTGCATTGAATCTAAGTTGCCATATGTCTGACCATTCCTCCAACCTTGCCAAGTCCCTTCTCATCCTTTCTACCCCCTTGTGTATCAACTCTGTTACAGATCTTTGTGTCATCCGCAAAGAGGCATACCTTTCCTTCCAGACCCTCTGCAATGTCACCTATAAAGATGTTAAAGAGGACTGGACCCAGTACTGAGCCCTGAGGTACTGCACTAGTAACCCCCCTTTCTTCAGAATGTGTTCCATTCACTATTACCTTCTGTGTCCTGTTGTCCAGGTGTCATCTGCAAACAGGCAGACCTTTCCCTACAGCCCTTCTGCAGTGTCACTACTGAAGACATTGAACAGGATTGGCCCCAGGACCAATCCCTGCAGCACCCCACTGGTCACTCCCTCTCCCCAGACTGCATCCCATTTACCACCACTCTCTGCCTCCTGTCTGTTAGCCAGTTTCTAACCCACTTTACCACCCTTTCCCCCATGCCCAGCCAACTCAGCTACTTTATCGGCCTCCTATGTGGGATGGTGTCAAAGGCTTTGCTTAAATCAAGGTTAGCGTTGTCCACTGTCCCACCCTGATTTACTTCCTTTGTCACCCACTCAAAGAGATCAACCAGATTTGTCTGACATGACCTCCCCTCTGTGCATCCATGTTGCCTATGGTCCTGTGCTCTGATGGCTTCTAGATTCCCCACTATTCTTTCTTTAAGCAATGTCTCCATGATCTTCCCCACTACTGAGGTGAGGCTGACCAGCCTATAGTTCCCCGCCTCCTCCCAACTGATGGATTTGTATAGAGGGACCACATATGCCCTCCTCCAATTCTCTGGTACCACCCCTGTGTTGAATGACTCAGTGAACATGGCTGCCAGAGGTACTGCTATCTCCCTTCACAGTTCTTTTAATATCCTTGGGTGTATGCCATCTGGTCCCATCGCTTTGTCCACCTTCAATTTAGTCACCTCCTGTAGGATTCTTCTGCCTGTGAAAGGACTGTTGTCCACCTCTTCACACCTTTGCAACTGCTGTACTGCTGTGGCCCTTTCCCCTTCCCCTCTTCTGTGAATACTGATCAGAAAGACACAGTGGATGTCTTGTGGGGGGGGGGGGCATGACAGTTCTGAGGCATGGTACTTTCACTTCCAAATACCTAAACAGCACATATAAGCAAGCAACATTTGGCATTGACAAATGCTTGTTTTAAAGCTGGCATGACTTACCCAAATCTACAATCCTGAACACAACTGGACTATTGGTGGGGCACAAATGTCCATATACTCCTCCCACCCACAACCCTCAACATTTGCATTCTGACAAAGAATAGCCCACAGGCATAGCATACAGATTTCAGCATCACTTTATCTCTTTCAGGGTACAGGTTACAGAGTAGATATGTTTTGTGACATGAAGCCAAGACGGATGCCAGGTTGGGCAGATCATCTGTTGGGGCTCTACCTTAACTAACATTTTTTAGAAATAACCTATTGGGTTACAAGTTTTAGCAGAGAATGCTCAGTTATTGTTACAGTGAAGCCATATTGTGTTTATTTGTTAGTCTAATGTAACAATTTAATCTTAGTAGATTTTCGCTAGCAGTAGGAGTAGGGCAAAAGTTTAGCTAGGGGACCAAAGTGAGGTATCACAAGAGCCAGTTTCATTGTTTTTAGTCAGAATCCCTTTCAGTTCTTGGTGCATTATTGGTGCACGTTAAAAACTGGAAACCCCTTTTGTTCACCACTGTCGCAAGCAGTGTGAATGAAAACGGGACTCACTGGCTGCCTGCGATCTTGGGGATAAGTATCCTGGGTGAGCCAGCTGAGGCACGATTAGATTGGGGACCCAGCCAAGGACCACCAGGGTGGATAATACTCCTGGAGCATGCTGTAGCTGGAGGAGTGGTACTGAACTCTTGCTATTGGAGCTGGTGTGTGGTATATAGACCGAAGGTTGCTGCTGTACATTTGTGTGGCTGCTGTGAGAGTGCTGCCTGATGCAGCCTTATTTTTCCATCTTTGTGGCTGCTGAAGGTGAGTGGTGAGCAGTTAGTCACTTGCCCTGTGAAGCACGTCTCTCTGGGACATGACTGACTGGCGCGGCTGTAGATTTTCCTGATCATTCCTCCAAGGATTACTATGGCTGGACAGGAGTGGTGAGAGAGGTCTCAGGTCATAAATAAACTGTCGCCAAGTTTAAAACTGCACTGGTGGTTGTGGGAGCACCACCTACATATACACTTCTAGCTTATTATTACTTTTTAGAACTACTCCTCTGGTGAGAGAAGAGGCCAGCATTTCTGCAAAATGACTAATTTTGGACTTACTGTTTATTTCTCACCTGGACTTTGTACACAGTGCACCTTGAACTGAATGTTTTGGTGGATTCTTCTTTGTTTTCTGTATATTTGAATTTTGTATTTATTTGTTTAGGGGTTATGGTGTGGGTGGTGTGGGTGTGCTGTATAATTGATTCATTTTGTTGTTTTAGAATTTTGTGAGTCAGGGTGTGCTTGATTAGAAACCTAGGAGTGTGAGTCGCTGTGTTTCAGGGTTTTATTGTGGTTGTGGGTGATTTAGAGGGTCGTTTAAGAGTTGTATGAGTCGATGTTTGTGTGTTAGTAATTGTGCTGTATTTTGTGTGAATTGGGATTTGATTGTGAGTTGGGTGGTCTGAAGGGACTTTTAGGATTTTAATATTAGCCTAAAATAGCCAGCACATCAGCTTAGAGGTACATCTGCCCCTTGCGATGCCGGTGACCCAGGTTCGGAAACAAGTCCAGATTATTGGGGTCTGGCCAGGGGGAGGGGATTTGAGCATCCCAGAGGATGCTCTCCACCTCCAGTGAGGGTGGGATGCCTGCTTTGCTATGACACTGTCACCTGGAGGTAACCTGTAACCACAGGAGGCAGTGCAATAGAGCTGCAAAGGCAGGGCACTTTCTGGCCCGGACGTCTGCACGCTAGCATGCTGACATCCACTGGGTCCTGTCCCATGAAACACCCATGGGGAGGGGAAGAAAGTTGAAATATCTCCCTCACCTGCAGCAGAGTCACGCCTTCTCCCCTCTGCAGGCCCCGCACCTCTCACTGGGCTCCTGACCACAACCCATCTATAGCTCCGACCAGGCTTGCGGAACCCAGAAGGCTCCACCATGGGGGTTAATCCATGGGGCAGTGATGAATCGGGGGTAAATCCTGGGGACAGCAGAGGATGTGGTCAAGAGGGAGAAGAGGGCTGATGACCACTAGGCAGGGATGCAAAAAGTACAGTAAATTCAAAAAAATATTAGCCTAAAATGTGTTGAGGCTTTAGGGAAAATAGGCACATCTACTCCATTGACCACCTGTGACTGCTTTAACCATTCGTGGGGGTCCCACTAGTTCTCCCTGCAGAGGTCCTCAGGTGCTGCTGGGAACTAGGGATCCTTCAAGGGAAGGGCAAACACTGTAGTGGAGGTCCTGGGTATGATGGTCGAAGGTAGGATTGGTGTGGTGCTGTCGAGGAGAAGCCTGGGGAGGGTATGGAATCAGGATCAGAGTGTGCCATGCCTGGTTCCCCTTTCCAAGGCCCTGCTAAATTCAATGAGTAGGGAGTAGTCTGTCCAGCCAGCACTGCTCCTCCCCTTCAGACCATTCTTTGTAATGCAAGATCACTGAGGAATATGACAGTAATGATTGAGGGCTTCATCACAGATTCCTCAGCTGTCTTTGTATCATGGAGACCTGGTTAGGCGATGACTCTGAACCTGTACTGGGGGCATCTGTCCCACCTAGTTTTTCCATATTGCCCAAGGAGGGATCACAGAGGGGGCTGGGTGACCATCTGCTTTAGATCCACTCTGAGACTCATTGCACTCTCCATGAGAACTCTCAGGTCTGTTGAATGCGTGATGGTTAGATGTGGTCCAGGTGTCAGTGACAGGATCATTTTCATTTACTGTCCTCCGGGCGATGGGAGCAATTTCCTGCAGGAGCTGACAGACTTCATTGTCGAACAGGTGTTGGACGCCCCCAGGTTGTTGGTCCTATGGTGTTTCAATGCTTGGGTCAACATTGAATCCTTGCAACCTGGACAGGAGCTCCTCCAGTTGATGTTTTCACTGGGTCTGACACCAGCTGTTACCTCTGAAACCCATCAACACAGTCTCACTTTGGACCTGATCTTCTTGTCAGAACTTGACATCAGTGCAGTCAAGGTTAATTGAATCTTCTGGTTGGCCCATCATGCAGTGTCATTCCATTATGGGATCCCCTGTTTAACTACCCCCCCACCGTTTGCTTCTGGCATGTACATGAGGTCCTGAGGCAGCCATGGAGTGCTATAATATGACACTTATGTCCACTCTAGACTCTGTTGCACCTTATTGTGTTTGTCCCTTGACCTCCCATCATAATTCACTGTGGTATTGTGCTGAGCTGTGTCAGTTGAAGACAAAGGGATGGTGGTTGGAGTATTCCTGGAGAAGCTCCAGGTCTGTGGAGGACAGACTGGCATTGAGAATTCATTATGCTGAATATCAATCAACCTGAAAAAGGCAGAATTCCTGTCACAGTCAATTGCTGCGAGGAAAAATCACCCAGCTCAGCTCTTTCACACTATTGACATGTTATTGAATCCTCCCTGTCTACCGTCCATCAGAGCAGTTTCTGCAGAAAAGTACAAGGAGTTTGGATGGTATTTTGCTGAAAAAGCGTTAGTCATTAGGTCTGGAATTTCTTCAAGTGCCCAGGTTTGGGTCAGTAGTAGTCATGCCTTCAGTGATGTAGATCTGCCTGTCTAGGATAAGTTTCAACCTGTTTCTGAGGCTGAGGTACTCCAGATTGTTGCAGGTTTGTTCCCCACCAACTGTATGCTAGATCCAGGACCAACAAGGCTGATTCTTATCTGTAAGTTTCTGGGTGCAGTGTTTGTGGAGATCATGAATGGGTCAATCCATCAGCCTTAGAAAAGGTGGCGGTCAGACCCCTTCTAAAAAAACCTTCCTTGGACCCTGATGTTCTAATTACAGGCCTGTCTCTAACCTTCCCTTTCTAGGGAAGATTGTTGAGAAGGTATGGTGGAACAGCTGACTGATTGCCTGGAGACTCTTTCCATCTGTGAACCTCTACAGTTGGGTTTTCAGCCCTGTCACAGCACCGAGACTACTCTAGTAAGAATAATGCATGATCTTCTCCTTGTGAGGGACTGAGGGCAATGTTCCATCTTGGTGCTGTTGGATCTCTCATCAGTGCTTGACACAGCTGATCATGGGGTGCTTTTGGATTGGTTGAGGAACTATGTGGGCCTCACTGGCGTAGTTCTGGGCCAATCTGAGTCATACTTTATTGGCAGAACACAGCAGGTTGCTCTGGGGAATTTTACTTTGAAGACATCTGCATTGTCCTGTAGAGTTCCTCAAGGCTCGATCCTTGCCCCATTCTGTTTTCTGTGTACATGCTGCAGTTGGGGGAGGTCATTAAATGGTACAGTGTTGGGTTTTACTGCCATGCAGATGATACTCAGCTGTACTTGTCTTGTTCCCCTCACAATGTTTCTGTGGCTTCAGTGCTGAGCCAGTGTTTGGCTGAAATAAACAACTGGATGGCCTTGAACTGGTTATGTCTCAACCAAAGTAAGACGGAGGTCATGGTGATTGAACTGGGCCACCGGGACTTGTTTGGTTTGAACAGAGTGTCTATTCCAGTAGTGAGTGGCCACCCTCTCACAGCAGCTGATTTGGTGAGAAACCTGGGGATAATTTTGGACAACAGATTGACACTTAAACAACAGGTGTCATCTGTGGTCTGAGCTGACTTTTACCACTTGTGTAATATCACTAGGATCAAGCTGTATCTACACCAGGAGGACTTAGTAACAATCATCCATGCTTTCATCACTTGCAGGTTGGACTATTGCAACACGCTCTACCTAGGCCTATCTGGAGGTCTGATGTAATGACTGCAGCTGGTGAAGAATGCTGCAGCCCAGATGATAATGGGATCCTCACAGAATGACCACATCACACCAGTTTTTCGTGCATTGCACTGGCTGTCTTTGCATTCACGCATCACCTTCAAGATATGCTTGTTAACATACAAGGCCCTACACCATTTGGGACCAAACTACTTAAAAGAGCTCCTGTTTCCCTACCACCCAATTCATCCTGTCTTCTCCATCAATGCTGGCCTTCTTGTCATCCCTCCATCTAGGCTGAAGTCATCGGGCAATAGAGCTTTCGGAGTAGCTGCTCCAATTCAATGGAAATCACTCCCTCTTTATATTCATACAGCTGGCACGGTGGAGGCATTTAAAGCCTCTGGGAAGACCTTTTTATTTAACAAGACATTTCCTGATTAACTGCTCTGTTAAGTGTTGGATTATCCTATTTTAATTAATATTTTATTTTAATGAATTTATGTAACTAAATATAGAAATGTAGAAACATAAAATTTGACAGCAGATAAGGACCTCTTGGCACATCCACTCTATCCTTTAGCATGATCTACAGTTATCTGAAATCTTACAAGCAGCTCCCTCCACAGTCCATCACTGATCCTTTAAAGAAAATGAAAGCAACTTACCGTCATTGCTCCAGCCCTCGACTGCAGATAGCACCAGAAGGAAGCAGAAGGCACTAAGTCTCCCATCGCAGTGAACAGCATTAGGACAACTCAAGCAAGTACGGGTCTGACTTCACTGCAGAAATAATGAACGCGGCCTGACAAAACAAGCAGCAGTAGTATCCATCAGTTAACCTCTCTGCACTCTAGTCAGATCCTACAGCTCTTCACACATCATATTTACTTGGTACAGTGCTCAGAGCCTTGTTTGGATTTGATGTTTTATAAATAAACTTTATCTTGACTTGCCTAGTTGAATGGTAGTAACTGTATAATAAAGAGACTAATGTATGGGCAACCATATGTAATGAGTTTTTTTTATACAGTTTAGTTGTGCAATGCTACATAAACCATTTGACTGATGGCTGAGCTATTTGTAATGGTATTGCACACTGATGGTGTGTAAAATAAACAAGTTTTTCACTGTTGGCGATTCTTTACTTTTTATAGTTACTTTTTTTGTTGTTGTGGTGGAACTGATAAAAAACAAAATTACATCTGGCTACAGCTGTTGTGTCTTGCACTCAGTGTGTGATGGTGAGGCAATTATTTTACCTACACTTGCATATAACACAACAGGGTTTTATTTAACTCTAAAAATTGATTAGCGTTTTGCTCATAAAAGTGTTAAAACATTGTGAAAATGCATAGCACTTGCCTCAATGTGTTTAACAAACATAACACTTCTAGAAAACCTATATAAATAATTTCTGTACAATTAGCATTGTCCCAAGGAAAAAAAACTGCTAATCAATTATTTAAAACCCTGCACAATATGCATAACAGAGAATTTTATGCACTTCTTTCAGGTTGTAATCAACCCTAGCCAGTGATTATACTAGGGTAAATATTGGTATTCCCAGGCTTACCACAGAGTCAGTAGGTTTGCCATGGGGTTAATGCCTGTCATCACCACTGTGATGTATTGTCCTCTCTGGGTTGGTTGCCCTATGAATCCAAACTCAAGTACTCCTCCCTGTGTTTCATGCATGAACTTGTCCACAAGTTCACACCTCCCTGTCTAAGTGTGACCATACGACTAAGACAAGCTCCTCATGCCCTTAGATCTGCCTCCCTCCCCCTTCTCATAAAGCCCCATTTGTATCTAGCTATTGCCCATAAATCTTTCTCCTTTGCAGCAATATCCCACTGGAACCCCCTGCCTCCCTCCCTCTAGCCTATCCTGCTCCTCTCTCCACAAGTTCCAATTGAATTTGCTTGTCTCTCTGTCTCTGGCTCTGTATCTTGCCCCTGCTTCTGCTAATACTTTATCTGTTTTCACTCTGCCCTACTCCTCTCTCCTCCTTTTCTACCCCTAAAAATTCCTCCCTCTTCTCACTCCTCTTCCTCCTACCTTCCCCTGAACCCTCATTCCCTCTTCTCTCTCCCTGCTCTTTATCTTATTGTGCCATTTGTTAATTGCCCCCATCACATAAATTATTCCTCTCAGCTTTGGGACTGTATCCCAAGAACTTAACTGCATAAGCCTTGCATCTCTGTACAAAGTGAAGATTGAATATACCTGTATTCTACCTTGTTATATTTAATGTATAATGCTTTTTTTGTACCTCCTTTTATTGCATACCCATTTTTGCAATCTTTACTATGTATATCTGCTTAATTCTGACAGTGCTGTATTTGTTTGTTTCATTGTAACATTCTGTATTTGCTTGTTTCTACCCTGGGTTGACCCTGAAAAACAGACTGTAATTGTCTCAGTGGACTTACCCAGTTACCAATACTCAAATAAATAAATATTATGTAGTTACTTGGTACAGATCAAGCCACTTAAATGGGACTCAGTTAGTAGGGACATTCCCATAAGTGAGACGTTTCCCTAGTAACCAATTTTTCTGTCAATCAAGTCAATGACACCTGTAAACATATAGATAAGATGCCAATTCCGGTTAATTGGGATGTTTGGGGATGCTCTGGGTGACGCTTGGTTATTTCAGCAACTGCATGTTTCTGCCTTCCTGTCAAGCTCATCTAAGTTTTGAAATGGCCAGTAAATGCAACAAGCTGCCACCCTCACAGAGAGTGAAGGTTCTGGGACCATTACAACATCCTAAAACATCTCTTTCTGTAGCGGCCAAACAGTTTTAGGTTTCTAAAAGTCAGGCTGGCAGAATTAGCCTGGCTAGAAAAGCATTCTGGCAGAGTAGCAGGCAAACTCCAATTTTGACCGTAACAGAAAATGTGAGGGAAAGGGTTCTGAGGTTGAGGGTGCTCTGCTTCAATGGTTCCACTCTGCTGTCAGCAGAGGTGCAAGGCTGTCGGGTCCCATAATAAAGAAGAAAGACAGTGACTTGGCAGCCCAGCTGGGAAATGACAGCTTTGAGTCCACTGACAGCTGACTGTGATGGTGGAAACTGTAGCTTGGGACTGTGTATAAAAAAGAGTAGGGTGAGCAGGTGAGCACTCTAATGCAGACAGCCAGGCAGCAACAGATTGGAAAAGCACTGTTCCTTCAAAAATCTTACAAGACTACATTCCCAAAAAGATCTATAATTTATTTATTTTGTTTTTGTTGACCAGGTAAGTGCACTAGACAAATCCTGCCTATTTTCAGGCATGACCCAGGGGAGGGGGATATAGATGAATACCGACTGACCTTGAACCAGATTAAGCTGTTGGTGATATTTATATTGAATGAGGGAAATTTGGCCAGGACACCGGGGAAATTCCCCTACTCTTTTTGATAAGTGCCATGGGATCATTAACATCCACCTGAACCACCAATCCAGGCAGATGGGACCTTGGTTTAACGTCTCATCCAAAAGACAGCACCTCAGAAGTGCAGCACCCCTCTCATGCTGCACCGCAGTGTCAGTACTGGGATATTAACCCAAGTGTCAGATGTGGGAACTGAACCCACAGCCCTCTGATCTTCCGGCCTCAGAGGTGAGTGTGCTACCTACTGAGCCACTGACACTGGTGATGCTGATGAGACCGGTCTCTATTTCCATGGATGTCCAGACCATGGCCATGGTCATGAAGAGACTGATCTTCAAAGGGACAAAAAAGCAAAGGACAGGGTACTGATCCTATGCTGTGCTGATATGGATGACACAAACAAATAAAAACTGCTGCTGATTAGGAAAACAAACATCCCAGGTGCCTCCCAAAGGACTTGACCACCCTTCCAGTAGCCTACTACAGCTCTTCCAATGTCTGGATGACTGGCTGGATCTTTATGGACTGGCTCAGTGCAAGGGAGCAAGAGCTCAGAAGAAAAACAGAGGCATGTGCTCTTACATCTCATCACACCCCTCTGAGATTGTTGGAGAGTATCCCCATATAAAACTAGTATTTCTGACACCACAAGAAATCAGCCTCATACAACCCATGGATATGGGTATAATCAGAAACTTCAAGGGACATTATCATTCTCTGATGTCCACCAGGATCATCATTGTAATTGACAAGGGGGGCTTTGCACAGACATCAGCAATTGCTAATGCTGTCAGTGTTCTGGATGCAATCTATATGGTGGCCAAAGCCTGGAACATCGTAAAAGCCAGCTTTGGAGCCAAGAGGAATGCAGCATCTGATGACCCCCTGTTGAAAACCAGTCAGAGCTAGCAGACACAACAACACTTATTAATAATAATAATAATTTTATTTTTAAAGTGCCTTTCAATATATCAAGGCGCTGAACATATCAAAACCACAACATACAATACCAATTAATAAAACATCAATAAAATGATTTCACAACAACATCACATATTAAAATCAAACTATTAAAATCTCATAAAATCAAAACACAGTATTTACATTCGAATTACATTAGTCCTCCAAGAATGCCATTTGTCACAGGTAGGTTTTAAATTTTTCTTGAATACCTCCACTTGAATTCATGATGTCAGAGGAGTTCTCTGTGTTTTTGGATATGGACAAAGAATTGACAACCGAAGGGGAGCTCACTGATGCAGATATCTGTGAATCATTCAAAAAGAATCCACTTGGATGATGACTCAGATGCTGAGTCATTAGAGGTAGAGGACAACACTCCACCTGTACTGGTCATAAAAAAGGAAGCCCTCATTCATTGATGTTCCCTGATGTCATGGTGCACTCAAAATGGGGAACACAGTTAATGGAGTAAGTTGTCTAATTTGGAGGCAGCACTGACAAGTAAGATCTGCTCTGAATCAAATCAGAAAAATATTGGACTTTTTCAAGTAAGCACTGTACTACCTAGCAGATGGCAAATAGATACACTGTACTATAATAGACAGCAGTTTGCTCTTTGCTATTTGGGTGCAGCTGTTTGATTTAGTTTTGGTATTTTGGTAATGTACATTTGAGTTAAAATTTATAGTTTAAGGAAAAGCTTACGAAAAAGATTTATACAGTACAGTACACCGTTCTGATATTCCGATGTGATAAATAAACCTGTTTTTATAAAACATAGAACACGGATTGTCTTTTTCCCCATAGCAAGCCATCTCCTGATAATAAGGATGGCCACTTAATAAGGACTAATCGGGAACCATGAAACTGTCCCTTAAGTGGCTTCAACTGTAATACCAATAGCTAACCTGTTATTATAGGGGTACTGCCAAACAGGAATGCCCAAACATTCTAACCTGGCTGGTATTACATCATGACTATGGAAACAGTTATTCTGTAACTACATAGTAATAGCAGACTTACAAAGAAACAACTTACTTATTACATGTATGTTACATGGTAATACCAATAGATACCCTGTTATTATACAGTTACTACCAGATAACTACTATGAAACCTGTGACCTGAAACATAAAGCCATACCCAAACACTTTAACTAGTCTGGTATTACCACGTAACTATGGAAATAGTTATTATGTTACTACATAGTAATAGCAGTTACAGTGAAACTGCTTACTTGTTACATGTATGTTACATAGAGAATAATGTATGGATGGGGTGTAATGAGTTTTTACTCACCCAAAGTGTGTAACTCCTCATAAACCCTGAGACCATAGCTCAGGGGGGTTATACAGTATAGGCATCACACATCGAGGGTGTGTGTAAAAACTCATTACACTCCCCTATCCATACATCGTTTTTATAATTGCTGACTTTTTTCTCAACACTGAGCTGGAAAAAACATTTCAAACATTCACTGAACAAGAAATAGTGATTAAAAACTCTCCAGAAACTGTACCTGCCATTTTGTGGGACCCAAGTGAAAGTTTCAGTTCAGTCAACAGTCCTCTTCCACCCACTATGCAAGTTTTCACCACCAAAGCCTGTGAAGCTCTCATCTTCACAGCATCAACTTAATCTGTTACAGCACCTACTGACACAGACACTGCTAACTTTAACTCCTGTGACACAAGATGCAAATGCTACCACTCTGTCCTTACTCTTCAAGGGCATAACATAGGTAGCAATAACATAGAGCCTCCATCCTTATGCCAGCTCAAGGCCAATTGTTCTGTCCGTCCTTGTACCCCCTGCACTGGGCCTTACCTTGCACTTAAAACTTTGTTAGGCCTCTGTAAACATACAATGCCGTGTAAGCGGCACACTGTATCTAGCACTATTTATGTCTGTAACATGTTCCCTTGTCATCGGAAGTTTTGCCTTAACAGAACACCATTGTAAGCAAGCTCTGCTCAATGGTTTTTATCCTGAATAAGATTGAATTGAATACCACAGGCTGATATCTCAGTGAAATTACATGCTTCACCACTCTCAGTCTAGCAACTACAACTCACAGACCTGTGACACGATGTCTGTCTCCCTCCTATCTTATTACAAATTCTGTCAACTTTTTGTTTTGTCAGAAAAAGTACAGTTTTCCTACACAGTGTACTTGTGCTTCTGTATTTGAGTGACAGCTTTTGCAACCGCTGTTACAATCAGCCATGTATAACCATGATTATCCATGTGTAATCACCCTTAGTAATTATATGATAATACCAGTGGTTACCCTGTTATACAGTTGCTCCCAGAGTCCCATATGACATAACCACCATGTAACCTTTGCCATGAAACATAAAGTATACTCAAATGTCACTATTTGGATTCTGGTGGGGGTTAGGAAAAAGCAGGCTGTTGGTTAACTAGGATCTGCAGCTTATCCAATAGGTAGGGGAAATGGCAGACTAGGTGGGCCAAGCGGTCCTTATCTGCCATCAAAGTCTATGTATCTATGTTTCTAAGTGCTTCAGGTACTTGAAAACCTCTAGCAGAGTTAGCTAAGTGGGCTAGATGTAGGGTTAGAAATTTAAAGGGACATATTCACGTACAGTGACATACATAGTTTGAAAGCCCATGAAATTTTCTTTTAATTGAGGTATTGGGCTTACCTGTAGCTAGAAGCAGTCCAGAGATATAGATGACTGAGTCTGGGCAATAGAAATACTACATTAGAGCCATTCTTAGAACCTTGTGATGTCAGTGACTATCAAGCAGTGCCTAACTGCAATGAGTTAGGCACTGCTTGATGAATAAAATGGTGGAAGAAGGGCCCAGTCACAAACAAAGGGACTTTAAATTCAACAGCCTGCTCAAAATCGCACCAAAATCTCTAGCAGAGTTATCAAAGGGAGGGGCCAGCAGTAAGGCTGGGAGCTTAATTGGAGTCCCCCCCCCAAAAAAAACCTTGATGCATTACAGTAGCTGAGAGGACCCAGTCATGTGACTGTGACCCCGGCCAGCCAATTAGATGGTGGAAGAAGGACCTTCTCCCTTCCTTAAATTTCCCACATCACCAAGTGGTCAGCCAGCCTGATGGCAAAACAACAGGAGGGTGTCTTCCCAAGGGCAAACCAGCAGGAGGGCATCTTTCTGAGGAGATCCCTATGAGTATCTGCAGGCCACTGCCCAAACCTTCCCACAACTTTTCTGAAACTATGACCTCAGACTCCATCAATATTAAATGCTGTAGTGAGTACTTATTATAAAGCAGTGCAACTGCATCAGCCACTCAGAATGCTAGATTACTGTACCTATTATGCAGCCTACAACTGGTGCCTTGTGCTCCTCCGCTCTGCTGATTCATTCCTGGCTGACACTGACTTCACCTGTGAAACAGAAATCATCACCAGTAAAAGTCTGAACAGCAGGCAATTTAAAATGTGATTTTCTTTTTCATAAACTGCAAAGTTCAACAGAGTAAACCCACTTCACCCACTCTGCATATCCCATCACCATTAACTGCCATGTAAGCAGCATCAGTACGTCCTCCACTTTTGGAATATACCTTTAAGTCATGTAGGCAGGGGAGTGCAAAACTGAACAGAAGTAAATTCAATTATTTAAGCTGAATTGCAGTGTCTGACTTGGCTGGTACACCACTTCATAATATATTAATATGTATAGTGTCCTGTGTCTGTTACATGATAACATAGAAACATAGACAATGACAGCAGAAAAAGACCAAGGGCCCACCCAGTCTTCCCGAGTTCCCTATTTAGCCCTGGGGCCTACTGTTCCTCAGGGTCCTAGCCCTCCCCACCCCCTCCCCACCCCCTCTCCATTCTCCTCCCTGATCTTGAGGTATTACCCCCCCTTTTCTGCTGTCAGTAACCCTCCTAAAACATCCAAGTATTCTGTTTGCCTTGCTGTGAGCCTTGTTGCACTGATTCAATTGCTTTATGGAGTCATTGATGATAACTCCAAGGTCTTGTTCCTCAGACATGGAACTGAGTCTCACCCTTCCCACCCAGTACTCTGTCCTGGAGTTCTTGTTCCCTAGATACATCACTTTGCATTTTTGTTATTGAATTTCAACTGCTGAGTCTGTGACTACCCTTCCAGCTTTCACAAGTCTCTCTGCATTTCCTTTATTCCCTTGTCACTTTTCCATAGAGCTCAGAGTAATCTGCAAAGAGACACAGCCTGCCCTAAATCCCCTCACCAATGTCACCGATGAACATGTTGAAGAGGACTGGACCCAGAATAGATCCCTATGGAACCACACTCATGACCTCCCCTATTGACTACTACTCTCTGCTGCAGCCCCTTCAGAATCATATCAAAATCTCTACCAGACTTTGCGAAGTGGGGCCAACAGTGGGGCTGGGAGCTTAAGTGGAGCCCCTGCCTCCAAAAACCTTAACAATGACCATTCTCCATTATCTGGGAGGACCTAGTGTTTAAAATGGAGTGCAAATAAACAATTGTTTTCTATACTCTCACACGATATCAATGGGCTGGGTTTAGTAGAGTGGTCGTATTGTAGTACTGCAGTAGACTTAAACACCACAACAAGTTGTTTTACAGTATTGTTATCCTAACTAAGCTTCAGAAGAGATATGTGCCTCTTTCTAAGCAGCATCTATGTAGAAGTGAAACCAAACTGGCTAAATAGTAACTTGTCATCATCAATGGAACATATTCAGGATTTTCAATTTGCAAAGTGATCGGGTAACGTATAGAAAAGGCAAAAAAAAAAAAAAAAAAAACGCATTTCAGAAACTGAGTCAAACCTGGAAGAGCCAGTTCTGCAATAAGCAGCTGCAAATAACTTTTCGTGACCCCCAACAATTCTAGAAGAATATAAAATAACTAATGGGGCAAGACAATCAGTGATTAACAAGTCACTTTCTTATAGATGGAAAACGTTGTTAGGATCCCATCAAAATAGAGAATACTTTTAATGGCTAGTTTTCTGATATTTCATCTTACAAATTCATTGCTAACCCTGAATCTACTAATGATCCTTTCACAATTTTTTTAAAACTTATTTATTGCATCCAGCCATAATAAAACAATGAATCCATCACAGCAAAATAAGAATTTAACATTGAACCAAAAGACTGTGAATGCAATGGTATATCACAGTCCCCAGGTATTTAATATAGAGCAGTTGCTAACTAACAAGGTATATAACATTTCCAGTACTGTTTAAGGATAGAGCCAAATGCAATACCTAAACAACTAAAAAAAATTGCAGGAGTGATAATCTGAATAAATGTGATTCATGTAAATATTTATGATTTGAGACTAAAGTTATACTGTCTTTCAACGAGGTTAATTAGTAGCCTTCTGCCTGTTGAGACAGTATCGAGTTCCCTTCCAGCTCTTCAATTAGATGCATAAAGGGAAGCCAGACTACCAGAAATTTTTCTTATTGAAGCTAGAAGTCAACTGTGAGTTTCTCCATCTGGTAGATATGTTTAACTATTGCCACCCACTACACTACACTGGGACATGCTGGGGAGAGCCAGCATTTGGCCCTCTATTTGGTTGACCACTCACTCTTGTGTTCCACACTCCGGTCCCTTAGCCTATCCCTCCCTCCCGTCCTAGCCTAGTTCATTAGTTACCTGCATGAAAGGCAGCAACTCATTAAATTTAACAAGGTCCGCTCAGAGCCCGCACCTGTTAATTCTGGGGTTCCTCAAGAGTCTGTTCTAGGGCTTATTCTTGTTTCCATTTTTGTCAATCATTTGCCTCTGGTCCCAGCTCATGGTTGTTCCACCCTATATGCAGATGACCTTGTGATCCTTACCAGCTCCCAGGACATCAGTTTCATCAACTCCCTGTTCAGTACTGACTTTGACCTCATACAATCCTGGCTAAAGGCCCAAAAGTTAGCCATCAATCTAAAAAAACAAACAAACAAACAAACAAACAAAAAAACAGGCTATGCTCTTTGGATCCCTGACCAAAGCCAAAGCTTGTTCTGCTCCCCTAAGAGTCATTGGAGCTGATGGATCCCTTGTGTGGGTTGCTGACTCCTGTAAATTCTTGGGGGTTACCCTTGATCCTCAGCTTGACTTGTCCCTGCATATACGCAATGTATGCAAGGCTTCAAATAGTAAGTTGGGCTTGGCATACAGAGCTAAAAGCTGCCTCACTTCAGCAGCATGTCATGTACTGGCTAAGGGGGTTCTACTACCCACGCTCTGTTATGGGCTGATCTCCTTTGAACAAGCCCCCCAAATCTGTTTAGCAAAATGGGATGTTGCTTACAACAACATATGTTGCTTTGCTCTCTCTGCCCCCCCCCCCATCTCACTCACCATTGTGAACTATACAATAAACTTGAGTGGCTCTACCTTGACAACCATCAAATATTTGTAATGGGCAATTTCATTGACAATTTCATAAGAACTGCCACTCCCCCATACTAGCTGAGCTATTCAAGCCTGCAAACCTCTCCTATCTGTTAAGACCCATATGGAAAAGATCTGTATTCTTTAATATCTTAAATATATCCTAGTGTCCTTAAACATATCTCAAATACATGTCAGATATTAGTCATAGTTTTCAGATATATTTTCAGATATATTCAAGATATTGACAAAATGATTCAAACACATGTCAGATATTAGTCATTGTTTTCAGATATATTTTCAGATTTATTTAAGATATTCACAGAATGATTCAAGAAGTATCATAATTTGGAAACATCTTTGATATATATGTTTGAAATATAGTTCTTTAAATTATGTTTGCACAATCTGTTCAAGCTCTTCTATTTTAGCTATATATATATTCTGAATATGTACAAGATATATATTATGATTACCTGTGCCTACTCACTTTTTTTAAGGACCTTATTTATGGCACTTATGGTAAAAACCCTAAAATTATATTAATAAATAATGTTTAAATTATAAAGACTTATATGTGAAAAATACCCAACCTTTAAAAGAACAGTTTTGAACTTGAGTAAAGCAGTTTGTACTTTTTGGTTGTCAAAGGCCCGATTGGCTCTGCCTCATGCCCAGTAATATGCACATTCTTTTCATAATCTATGTTATCATTGGTCTCCTGTGGATCACCAGCAATTGTTTCATATCAGCCCATATGGAAAATATCTACTGTATATTTTTTAATATCTGAAGTATATCCTTGTATCCCCAAATATGTTTCAAATATATGTCAGATTCGTCAACATTTTTCAGATATATTTCAAGCTTTGTTCTAGATATTTGCAGATTGATCCAAGATGTATCATATTTAAGATACGTCTTTGAGATATATATATATTTGAAATATATTTTTGCTGTATTATTTCAAAATTAATGTTTTTGTTCTTTCAATGTTATGTCCTTGAATAAAATCAAAAATGTGTATTTGTGCATACATATTATTGCAGTTTCTACATGTTCTGCATTTTAGGTAAGCATATTTTGAATCTATCCAACATATACTGTATATTCTGAGTAACTTACACTTTCCTTTTTTGGTTTCCCTTATAAGATGTTATATTATATATATATATATATATATATATATATATATATATATGTAGACACACACACACACACGCAAATATATGAATAACATAGTTTTAAATTATACCCATATGGAAAATAACTATATTGTATTTTGTTAATATCTAGATTATATTTGAATATGCCTAAATACATCACATACAGTATTTCTGATAGCTGTGCATTTTTCCAGTTTACTTTAGATATTTGCAGAATTCAAAGAGGTATGTCTTATACTTTGCATTGATATTCTAAATGTATATGTTTTGTTGTACTGTCAAAGAAAATATTTGTTTTACTTTTTAATGTTTTTATGGACTTTATAATGAAAAATCATTATAGTCTTATGCAAGCATAATTTTGCCCTGGAATTTTTACAGTAGGTGTATGTTAGCAAACATATATTTTATATTTTGAGATATATTTCATATATGTTAAATTAGGTTTGGCCAGATATACATCTAGAAAGTATCTGTAATGTATGTATTATATATACTGATAATACATTTTAAATATATGTTTCACATAGCAAATAAATATATTTTATAGTTTATAAATATGACTGGAATATATATTACATATGCATTTAAAATATAAATAGGCTACATTCTGTAAATAAATGTTGAATGTACTATTTCTACATAAAAAATAAAATGTAAAACCAAAACCAAAAGTAGCAATACACATAGTAAAAGTCAGACATTCCCACATGACTGGCATTCTGTGCTGTTCTCGTGCTTTTTTAAGAACAGTGCAAAATATTTGTGCTGTGGAAAGGTCTGTTTTTCACTTTTGCTACTTTTGGCTTTAGTTTAACAATTTTTCTTTTACTGTACAAATACATTTTGTGATGGAAAATCCAAACAGTGTCTTCTGGAGCTTCTGCTGTCAGTAAAATATGAATCTTGTTTGCTTGCAAGATACAGGATGTGTAGAATATATGCAGAATATATTTTTGTATACTGTATATATCAAATATATTTTTGCAAATACTTGCTATGGTACTGTGTACATATTTGCATAGTTTTGAATTGTCAGCATTAGTTTACAAACCTGAGGGAAAGCAAAGAGCAAAAAATAAGTACATGTTGGAACTCACACCAACATAAAAAGGACCAAACAGGGTGGTATAAATACCAATTTGAGTCTTACAAAATAGTGAGATCAAGAGGTAAGTTCTATGTGTAAGTATAAATGTGTAATCTGTAACTCTGTAGTAATGCTGCATTATTAAATGATAAGTGTTCTATACTGTAGTTTTCTAAGTGGTTGCTAATAAGAGGAATTCCAAATACACAGTTGTGGATATGCAACATCAATATTGATCTATTGTTTGGGTATTGTAAGATATTTTTTATAATGCATATATTTAAAAAAAAACTATTGTAGAAATATGTCAACTATATAAAAAGTATATCTATTAACTATCCAAAACATATACACAGATATATAAAATATATATCATGCACCTATAATGATATCATGGAAATATATTTATGATATATCTGATACTGTATACATATATACTGTACATATATATATATATATATATATATGTCACATATATTCTGCAAATAAATACACTTTTATAAATATATCTATAATATATTTTTTTCCATATGGGAGAATAAAAAGTCAAAGAATATTAACAAGATATTTCTATGAAATATACAAAAATAGTATCTAAGATATATCTGAAATATATGCATCAGATATATTTCAAATATTACAAAACCAGCCAATTTGAGATATAGGCCGGGATATTCAGACTGCGCCAGAACGATGCACAGTAGAGGAGCAGGCACAAATCCAGTGCGCCATGGTGCAATGGGCACGATATTCAAACCATGCGCAGGACAAGGTGCGCCTGTACAGTGTGGCTGAATATCGCCCCTGATGTGCCATAGCGCAATGAGGAGTGCACAATGGGGCAGGGACAATGCGCAATAGCACCCCTAGGGATGCACAGGGACAAAGCCAGGAATCAACTGAGCATCAACCAGGGATGCACAAGGTGCAGAGGAGCATGTACCAGGACAGACAGCCCCAGCCCCCCCACACCTGACCAGGGTAAGGCCCCTAGAGGTGGACCCAGTACCCCAAGAGCAGCACAGCCAGATGGGTACAAAAGGGACCACCGACCCTTGAACCACAGTGGTGAACCACCAGCTGATGCACACCAGTAGACCCCAGCCACTGGGTATGGCACCCCTGGACCATCTGCCAGCCAACAGGGACCAGGACACAAAGATGGCCAAGTCCCACCCATGCCACATCCCCATCCCAGTGATGCCCCCCCCAGGACAGTACATCTGAGACACCTAGCCCAGATGCATGACCAAACAGTGCATGGCAATGAAGGTAGTCTGCCTATGCATCCAGTCACCTCAGAGCGCAGTGCACACCCACCACTTTACCACTGTGACCACCCAATGCAGGCGGTGGGACCATCCACCAACACAACCACAACCCACTCAAGGCCCTTCACCATGTCTCCAATTGAGACACAGCTAGGTGGGTGACCCAGCACCAGTACCCGAGGGAACCCACATGTGACCAGGTCTGCCATGGATGACACCACATGTAGGAAGGCCCCCAAACACAGGAGCAGAGCAAGGGCCCACACCCATGCACCAACCCCTGCCACAGCACAGATCCCACTAGGGGAACACAGCACCCTCCTGTGGGGCATGGAGGCATGCACCAAACAGGAAGCAATACAGGGCACACCCAAAGCCATCCCGACCAGGTTCCATGGGTACCCCAGCAAGCATCCCATCAAAGCTGTGCAATAGGCACTGCCAGTGTGAATCCCATGGTGCCATATAACCCACAGGCTGCCTACCACAAGGCAGCCATTGAGCCTACCATGTAGCATGCACCCCATGAGCCTGCACACACTCATGGCAGGTGCATGGGCCTGGGTCATCCCACAGCCACCTGTCCACCACCTGCATGCAGCGAGTCCCCATGTGACAGCCACTGGCCCACAGGCACCACCCCAGTCCTCATGGACAGAATGAAGGGGGGCATCCAGTGGCACTGCCTACAGTGGCAACAGGGATGACAGGCCGATAGACATGGGTTGGAGTGCCAGCTGCAAGGGCACCGTGTCAGCAAGGTGACAGGTTTGGCCTGCACCCGAAGGCATGCTGGCAGGTGAGCATGTGGTAGCGGTGGTCACATGACCGCACGGACCCCAGTGGCACATGCAGGTGGGGCAGTGGCAATGGCCACAGCCACACAGGCATTGGCTACACCAACAGGGGGGCCCAGGAAATGCCATATGCACACAGCCAGCATCACACAAGTGAGCATTGAACAGGGCACACCACACATGCCCTGCGTAGATAGCCCATGGCCCCCACTCACACCTGTGGAGGAGCACCACCAGGCACACCCACGCCTGCCCCAGCCCCACCACACAGCAGCCATGAACCACTGCAGCAAGGCTCCATGTGCCAGCTGCAAATCAGAGATACACATGGATGTAAATAAAAATGTAGGTGTCAGTACAACAACAAGGGAACAAAGCCTGTTTACATATATGTACATCAGGGGAGGGGTATGGGAAGGATGCTACAAGGGGGGTAGGGAAAAGGGGCATGGGACATGGGGAAAGGCAATGGTAGGGGTCAAGGCTGCATGTGGAACAGTCCAGGTGGGGAAGGGCAAAGATGCAGGCCATCAGGCTCTAATGGTGGCCCCGATCCTCCGCCACCACCCTTCAGTGCCTGTGGTGCCTCCTCCTGGACCTCTGGGCATGTCGCTGCAGCAGTTCAAGTGTGGCCCTCACCACCTGCAGGAGCTCCTGGAGGGTTCTTTCCATTGCCTCCCAACGATGGCCACCTAGGACAAGGGAGCGGAAACAGTATAAGTGCCCGGCCAGGATAACGCAGCCCACCCAACGTGCACAGTGTGCATCAGTGACCGGCGCCCCGGGGATGGCATGCAACCACCCACAGTGGGTGCCCCCACATGAACAGCCAACCCGTGTAACCACAGCCATGCAAGTCGCTGCACACCATCACTGCCCATGCACCGCACACCACTTCCCTGGCTGTCTGGCATCATGGCAATGCAGTGTGATGGCATTGGCACAGCCAGGCACTGAGTGCACCCACAGCCCACCCCAGACACCCGCCCACATGTACAAGGCCACAGGATGGTTCAGAGGACACCACAGGTGGTGCACAGCCAGAGGGGCCATGCACAGAGGGGCCATGCCACACCCCCTTCCCTGCAAGCCACCATGCACATATGTATAGGGGAAAACGGTACTCACCTGTGTCCCGGTCATTTTGGTGCTGCTGCCCCGCAGCACCACCCATGTTGGCTGGCCGATGCCCCTCTCCCCCTGTGTGGTTCTGCCCCTGGCCAGCCACTGCCAGCCATGCTCTCCATCTGTCTTCAGGGCCTAGGAAGGAAACATGGAGAGACACACATCAGTACCTGTCTGAACCATAGGCCCCCCAACCCTGACCTGTGTGACATGCCGCATAGTGTGTCCGGGTTGCTGTGGTGCAGGGCGGTCACAGTGCACCCCCACAGCTGCCAACACATGCGCTGACCCACCCCCACCCCCCAGATGTGGGGCATAGTGACCATTGTGCCCCAAGGACTGTTGGATGAGACTGGTGAAGGTCAATGTGCACCTACCTGGCCGTGGCACTGCACCCCTCCATACCCATACCTGCAGATGCCTACCCTGTCTGGGTTCCACCGCTGCAGGTCACCATAGCAGTGGTGACACTGCTTCACCATATCCTGGCTGCTGGTTTCCTCCTCCAAGCCATCCACAACCTCTTGCCACTTGTCTGTCCATGGCCTCTGGAGGGGCACCTGACCAAACAGGGCCCCAGTTTGTGGCTGAACAAGGACCATGAGGTTGGTGAGCTCCAGGTCACCCCATATTGGAGCACAATGTTCCCTGGTGCATGGCATGTCCCTCGCTAACCAGACATCAAAATGGCGGCCAGTAGTGCACGTGGACCACGTGCAGAGCTAGTGCAGTGCTGCGCTGCCATTCGCAATCGCGCAGGCACCAAGTGGTGCAATAGGGTAGCAACCATACAGCCGTATGGTGCCTAGAGGGCAGAGGTCATCCCCGGGGTCAAGGGTCAGGCCGTGCACAGAGCACCACTGTGCTTTTGGGAGCTCCTCGTATGGTGCGCAGTAGGGGCATGTCACCAATGCTATGCAGTGGCCTACTGCACAGAGGCATGATGGGAACCATGGTGCAGTGGCGCAATAAGGGCATGATAGCACTGTGTCAGCTGCACTATAGTGAGTGTGCCCCGTAGGTCATACAGCACACAAGTGCCACATGCACGATAGTGGCTGGGCACTGTGCTGTCTCCTGCGCAATATGCGTATGCTGCTCCACTGGCATACATGTTGGCAGTGCGCACATGCGTGCTGTGGGGCTGACTGCGCACGTCACAGTGTTGTGCCCCTACTTGAACATGCACAACCCCATTGAGCAAGGCACAGCCACAGGATATTCAGCCATGATATGCAAATCAGCTCATGAGCCATTCTGCGGTGCACCCACTGCATTTGGATCCCATTACAGTTGTGCATGACCTCATTTGCATGCGTTGCATTATAATGGCAATATGGAACTGCACAGGCCATGGATTGGTAATGCAGCCTTTGAAGGTAAGTGTCATGCTGTGGGGATGTCAGGAGAGTGAGCTGTGAGGGAAGAGTGGCACTGAACAGTCCATGTTAACACCTGTCCATCTCCACAGGTACAGGCATGTCCAAACGTGAGGAGAATGAGGAGCAGGGGAGGGTGCGTAAGCAAAGGCTGAACTTCACCAGGGTAGAGTTGGATGCCCTATTCGAGGCCTACCTGGACAGAGAGCCACTCCTGAGTAGACAGAGGGGCATACCACAAGCCTGGGCGACAGCATAGGAGGAGGTGACATGTACAGTCAACCAGCAGAGCAGTCACCAGCATCCTGTGCAGGAATGCAAGAAGAAGGTTGGCACTGACAGGAGGAGGATCAAGGAGAAGGTGGCCACCATCTGGGTGGCGCATTCTGCCACAGGCAGGGGACAGCAGGTTGTGCCATGCCTGATGCCGCGGGAGGAGCAGGTGGCCGGCAGCATGTGGTGCTGTGCCATTGAGGGTGTGCCTGGCAGAGGCTTCCAGATGGACGGCAGCCCATCACTGCATGGTAGGAACAGTGGTGGTGGTGTGAGGGTGGCAGGGGGTTGGAGCCAGGGGTCGGTCAACAATACTAATGGTACTGTGTTCCCTTTCAGCTCCCGAGCATCTGCATGGAGCAGCAGGGGTGGGTGTATCCACCAAGGATGCTGCCCTGGAACAGGTGGAGCACCCATCCACCTCCACTGGTTTCCAAGGATCTGACATCCAACAGCCCTGCATGGCTGTCCGGGCTGATGCCTGTGGCATGGGTGCAGATGAGGCCCTGGCTGTGTTCCAGTATGACACCAGGGATGGTGTCCTGTGTGCTGAGACACAGGTCGGGGCAGACTCCAGCACCAATGATGACATGATGTACGTCCCGGACAGTGATGTTGGTATGTCATGGGGGCACCCTCGACAGGCGACCGCCAGGGTGGCTGTGTGGGCAGTGTTGGCACTGTTGCCCACCCACCGGCCACTGTGCCCATCGTGTCTACTGTGTCCAGTGGGGCAGCACTGGCATGCAGCTGTGGCAGTGATGTAGGTAGTGCCAATCCAGCCACGCTGGTGATGCCCAGCGCTCAGCAGCCAGAGGGGCAGTGGTAGCAGCTGGACAGTGTTGAAGGGAGGCTGGTGGGGGTGGGTGGCAACAGTGCACCATGTGAGGTAATACCCCCGGATGGCACCGCCATGCAGCATCCACCATCGCAGGGTGCTGCGCCGCAGAGCCAGGTCTCACCTGTGGGTCAGCATGGTGCCCATGCAGATAACCCCTTGGATCACCACAGCCATCTGCTCCAGGCCTCTGTGGATCAGCAGGTCTGGCTCATGGTAGCGATGGATGCACTCCATGTGGAGCTGCACCAGGCAGAGGAGCGGTGCAGAAGGGACCATGCCCTGCTCCTGGCAGAGTTAGCTTGGCAGCGAGTGGACTTGACCGCAACCATGAATAGGTACACCACTGCAGTGACAACAGTCCTGGCAACACTGGCTGACCAGTTGTGTTCCCAGCCACCACATACCCCTCGGAGTGCAGTGTCCACCCCTCAGGCCCGGCGTCTGGTGACCCCAGCCATGTTGACACTGGGTTCGGCTGTGGGCATGCCAAGCATGCCTGGTGAGGGTATGTTTGGTGGCCTGCAGGCACCTGCATGAACCCGGTCGTGTTCACACAGCATCACCCCTGGGGACCATCTGTGCAACCCCATGAGACCACTGAGCAGCCTGTGCTGGCTGGCAGGCCTTGGCAGTGCCATCCACTTGTCCATGGTGGCAGTGCTACTGTGCAGCGTGACTGACCCTACCCCCTCCGTGACCGCTGTTTGACACCACCCTGTGTGCACTGTGGTGTTCCATGTGTGACGCATGGGTATGGTACCCAGTCCTGCACACACAGGGGCCCTGTGCACACCCACCTGGCAGCTGGCCACTGTGACGTGTGCATGATGATGCCAGCATAGCGCTGTCTGCCACAGTACAATGGTGCTTAGCATCTAAGACATGCCCAGTGCCTGCCTCTGGGTGTGGGTCTGTTGGGTCCAGTGTGGGTGGGGGGCGTATGGGGTAGGTGTGCATGTGGCTGTGTGGGCAGAGGATGGGTGGTGTGTGCGTGCTGTGTGCAGCCCTGCTGTGTTCTGCCATGGTGTCCGAGTGCCCGCCCATTCACACACCCCTGCCCCTGACCCAGGCTGGGTGTCTGCCTCCGTCTGTCTGTCGGCTGTGCTTGGATACCCGGGGCATGCTTGTGGACAAGTTCACCTGCCTATGTGGTCCATAGAGCTCCTCTGCAATGGTGTCCTGGTGCTACTGCACCATCCGGGCCAGCTGGGGATCCCTTCACCCAGGGGATGGCTGCCCACCTCCAGCTGGAACAGTGTCCCCATCGTCCCCACTACTGTCCCCCTCTTCAACCTCAATGGCTATCCCACTGTCAATGGCCATGTTGTACAGGATACAGCAGGCTAGCAATAGCCCACAGTCCTTTGAGGGGCTGTACTGTAGGGCACTGCCAGACCTGTCCAGGCAACAGAACCGAGCCTTCAGCTGCCCGAACACTCTCTCAATGATGTTCCATTTCGTGGCATGTGCCTCACTGTACTGTTGCTGTGCTGAGGTCGAGGGTCGCCGGTATGGTGTGATCAGCCAGGGATGGAGTGGGTACCCACTGTCACCTGTGTATTGTGAGGTATCATTAGTATGAGGATCTGTGTCACTGTGCCCCCAGCCTTCCAGGCCACATCCCATGGCATCCCTGCTCTTGCACCACACACAACCCCTGTTGCCCCCATCATCTGGCATGCACTGCATACTCACCTATTAGATGGCCAGTGGGGATGTCCCCACTCTCAAACCTGTGACACAGTGCAGACTGGTGCTAGATGAAGGCATTGTGTGCTCCCCCAGGGTGCGTGGCACAGACATTGAATATGTGCCCCCTGGCATCGCACACGACCTGGCAGTTGACGCTTGGGTATCCCTTGTGGTTGATGTATACCACCCCTCTGGGCTGGGTGGTGTGCAGATGCTGACATGGGTGAAGTCAATGGCCTCGAGCATGCCAGGCAACCGTACTACAATGTGGAACTCCTGCATGTTTGCTGTACGCTCTGCCTGTGTGCTGGGGAAACTGATGTACTCCGCAGCATGTGGCAGCAGTGCGCTGAGGAACTGTGTGAGTATGCGTGATGCGGCCGACTGGGTTATGCCTGTTGTGTCCCCTGTTGGTCTCTGGAAGGTGCCCATGGTGAGCAGGCACATGGCGGCTGTGACCTTTGTCTCCACCAACAGGGCATGGCTCTGTCTTGTGGGTGCCTGCATCTCCTCACTGCACAGCTCAAGAGCCACCTCAGAATGGCCCAGTTCAGGTGGTACCGGCCCACGATCTTGGTGTCACTGTACAGCTCGAAGCTGCCATGGGCATGGTACAGCCTGTTCTGGGCATACCGCAGATGGGCCCTTCCATGACCACACCTCCCTGCACCCTGCCTCCTCACACCCCTCATGCCCGCCTCCATCTGGAAGGTTGCACTGGCCATGTCCAGGGTTGTTGTTCCCCCCCGGGTGGCTCTCTACCCGGTCCCCCCACCTGTATGCTGTTGGCCCTGCCCCTGCACTGGGTGCACCCCGGCACTGCGCCGCCTGTGCCACTCACAGTGTGACCTGCCTGGGCCCCTCCGCTGTCCCTCCTCTGTGGCACCCATGCACAGTCCCTCTGACAAACACATACACACACACACACACACACACACACATGCACACACACTCCCTGTGACCCTCATCCACCTCTGGGCCACTCCTGTGCTGCTTTCTGTTGCCCTCACTCCCTGCTGCTTTGTCCCGTCTCCCTGCTGCTATGGCTGCTTTCATGTGCAAGCTTACTCCCCTCAGTTGCGCCCTTTTATTTTGGCTCAAGCCCGCTATTGCACAACTTCTGATTGCTCCTCTGTTGCACGTCGCCTGCTGTTGAATATCGCACTGTGCCACATATTCAAGGTTCCGCCCCCTACAGTTGCACATGCATTCATTTCCATTGCACTCTTGCACATTGGATTTTGTGCTGCGCATCTGCTGCCGCTGAATATTGTGTTTTGGTGTATTTCGGTGATTGCGCAGGTGCATCCCTATTGCGCATAGTGCAACTGCTCTGAATATCCCGGCCCTAATGTATATATTTGGAAACTACTATGAACATCCATTTATGGCTGAAATTCAAAAACTATTTAAATATATTTTACAACATATATTCAAAATATATTTATTTTAAATATGGGGATCTAGTGGCTCGCAAGTAGTCCAAGTTCCCAAAAGCTGTACCCTAACTGGAGATCGGGTTTTTGCCTTCTGTGCACCCAGACTATGGAACTCCCTTCCTGACCATGTTCGTACCTCCCCTTCCCATACCTGCTTCAGAAACTCCCTCTTTGGCTTCCTGAAACTCTCCTTGACCTGTCATTGTACCTAAGGTATTAACCCCCTTTCTGTTATGGTCTTGTCTGGTCATCGCCTCGAGATCAGTGTGTTTACGTGATTATAGTTCATGGCTGTAAAATGTTACCTTATTATATTATGTTCAATACCTGACTGCCAACTGCTACCTTGTCATGTTATGTTTTTCTGTAATGCCTTCCTATTAAGTCATGCTGCTTCTGACTATTATCTTTCTCTGTAATTCTGTAATACATGTTTTTTGCTTGTAATCTCCCTGTAAACTCCTGGGTCGCACCTGAAAATAGGCATATGACTTAATATGCTGAAAATTTGAAAAAACTACAACACAGCATGGGCCTGATGAAGTGGATTTGACCACGAAACTGTTGCCCCATCTTATTGTGTGTGAAGAGAATAAAGAAATAACATGAGAAATTAATTTTACAGTGGTGTTCATCCATTCTTTTTCATATTTATGAGTTTTGTTGGTGCTGATGGTTGACCCAATAATTACTTTTTTTACAGTTTGGCATCCTGGAATCCATTAGCTTTCCTAAGATAAAATTAAACATAAAAAATCTTCAAGGCTGGGGTTAACGCTAATAACAAATTATTGAATATTGCCACCACTGGGTAAACAGCTGGAAAAATAGTTTTCCCACAATTTACTGATTATCTTGAAACATAACTTTCTATCAAACGACCAACATGGATTTCAGAAAAGGGTTTGATACTACCTCGGCATTGGTCAAGTTCACAAATTACTTCAGTATTGCAATGGACCTACAGTAGATAAAGGAACTGGTGCTGTTTTTGTGGACTTGACCTCGGTCGTCAACCTTACAAACCATGAGCTGCTATTCACTTGTCATTGTTCTAATGTGTGTGTGTATTTGACAATACCTTAAAATGGTTTACTAACACTCTATCAAATAGAACTCAAACAGATGAACTAGGCAGTGTCTACTTGGGCATGTTTTACCCTTGTGTTGGAGTGCCTCAAGGCTCTATATTAGGTTACTAACTGTTCTTAGTGCTACTAGACACTACTGTTTATAGCTACAACAAATTAGGATGGTTAGACTTTATTTTAAGTGTCCATTTCAATGTAACTAATCATTAATTACATGCAGCAGAGTAATTACACAGTAGTTATATGTTTGTTGCATGCACCTACACTGCAGTTACAATGCATTTATTGAACTGTGCAGAATGTGGAATTCCACCAGCAGAATGCATGCAGAATGGCATTTCTGCTTGTAGAATGCTTTTTCTGAATTTCTTTTTTTAATTCTGTAGAATTATATGTAAATTGTGTCTACTGTTGAATGCTGTTCCACAGTTTATGCAAACAGCAGATTACTAATTTACAGTTCTTTTTGTAAAAAAAAATCTGCTTTCAGAATTTCAGAATTCAACCTGTGACAGAATTCCACAGAATTTGGTAGAATTTCCAAAATTCCATGGCATTCCGATGGAAGTCGAATCTGAAAATTCTGTACAGTGTTAGTACAAACTGTAAGACCCCTTCTTTTTGTAGATGACTTTATAGGTTATTACAGTTATTCTAGTCTTACTGTTCTAAACTGTCAACTCAGTGCTAACTTTGAAACCATTCAGTGGTGTTTCTCAAAAAAGAAGCTGAAAGTGAATAGTCAAAAACACAAAATCCATGAGGTTTAGCTCAAAAAAACAAAATTAAAGGTGTGGGGGTCAACAATCTAATAATATACTGTAGGGAATGGATTTTAATTCCTGAATGTACTGTTGAACCAAAATCTTGATTTGGTATCTCACACCTAGTGCTGTGTGGAATTTTTCAATGTCCTATGAAATGGAATTCTGTGGAATTTCTGAAAAGTCTGCCTAATGCAATGGGATTATGTCAGTGGCAGAATTTAGACATTTTGAAAATGAAATGTCTGAGTATTAGGAATTTGCAGTTTACATAATCTGTGGGTTCTTCTCCTGCAATATGTGGAAATGTATTCTGTAGTTTATGTGATCCACGGAAAAGTGTTTTGTGGTTTACTTAGAATTGGTTTCCAGAATTCCACAAAACTTAAAGCAGCAGTGCAATGAAGAAAAATGTTTAAAAAGCCAGTTTCAGCTACAATTAAGAAAAATATTGATACACCTGTTAAATGTACTTGTCTAGGTATCTCATATGCTATGTAACATGAGTCTTTTTTTTTTTTCATCCTAACCCTTGTCAGGCCTAGAATGCTATTTCTATGCAAAATGTGGTGGCTATCTTTTTTTCTTGGGAAAAAAATTAAATTAAAACATTTATAAAATAATCAGATTTTGGTAGAATTAGAAAATTGTACCACCAAATAAAACTGAAAGATTCCTGGAATGTTTTATAGTGAAAAAAAGTAAAAGTCACAATTTTTGTCCAGTTTTATTGTACTGCTGATTTAAAAAGAAATTCCAAGATACATTTTGGCAGCAGAAATGTCATTCCACACAAATTCCACCAACATAATTCCACATTCTCCACAGCTCTACTGTATGATAATACCACTGCAGAGACCACTTTGATGGTTGTAAGAGTGGTCTCATGCACATTCTTAAATTATGAGAACCGCAGACCGAAGGTGAATGGTTCTGATATCCTAAGAATGTAAGTGAGACCACCCTCACAACTGTAACAGTGATCTCTGTTAGTGTTATTAATATAGTACTGATTGAGCTCAATTAATAATATATTAATTAAAAAAAAATCATCCTAGAATGTGTCTGTTTCCAGGGCATCTGTGCGTGAAATAAACATTACAGAATAGGAGTGTCGTAGGTGCAGAGGAAAGGAACTCTCTGCTTGGTCAGGAGCAGTCCCTCGATCTACAATACCACCTCATGCTCTGGAAAAAAAAAACATTATTATTCAACAGTCTTGAACAATTAAGAAACTTCAATTGGCTGAGAGCTGTTGTAAATCCCAGCATATAACAACAGAAAAATGTTCCGGTCAGACACCTCATAATATAAGCCATAATTTACCACAGTGTCCTTCTCTTCAGAGAAGTTTCCTTAGATGGCTAAGAGTCACAGCATAACAGGCTTTCCTAAAGTAAAATCATCTATTTAATTATATACATACATAGTTGCCAGCAGATTAGGCCTAATGATCTATTTTGTCTGCCCATGCAGCTTTCTGGTAGTGCACTGCAGCTGCTCTACCTCCTCCCATTTTGTGCCCCCTTCCACCCACTTCCCTACCCTGTACATCTCTGGTGATCACCCTACCCCCACTCCATACCATGCCCCTGTGTCTGTCCCAACCCTTCTAGAAATCTCCCACAGTTCCCATTGTTACCAGATCATCTGGCAGTGCATTCCAGGGCACCACCACCACTCTCTCTGTGAAATAGTGCCTCCTCACCCCCCCATGCTAACTTAGACTATGGCCTTTCATAGTTTCCTCCTCCCTCAACTGGAGCAAACATTCCTTGTTCACTCTGAACCCCTTCAGGTATTTGAATGTCTCTATCATATCCCCTCCCATCCCTCCTGTCCTCCAGGGAGTACATGTCTGGCTCTCTGAGTTTATACTCATATGACAACCCCTCCAGACCACTGATCATCCTCATCACCCTTCTCTGGACCCTCTCCAGCAGTGTGATGTCCTTTTTTAGGTATGGTCACCAGAACTGTCCACAGTACTCCAGATCTGGCCTCACTAGTGAGGTGTACAATGGAAGCATAACCTCCTTTCTCCTGGATGTTGTCCCCCTGGCAATACACCCAAGCATTTGGTTTGCCTTAGCTGCTGCTCTCCTGCATTATTAATAATAATAATAATAATAATAATGATAATAATAATTCTTTATTTATAGTGCGCCTTTCAAAACCAAGGCGCATAACAATCAGAGCAATTAAAACATATAAAAACATCATCACATTCAGTAAATACAAACATGTCAGCCAACATCGTCACTGTATGCCTTATTCCACAGGAATGTTTTTAGGTCCTGTTTGAATCCCCTCATGATTGCGTACTCCCTAATCTGATGGGGCAGAGAATTCCAGAGAGTCGGGGCCATGAACATAAATGCCCGGGCTCCCACAGATTTTAAAGTCACCCTCGGAATCTCTAGCAACCTCTCGTCGGCCGAGCGAAGTGGTCGCTCAGGGTGATAAGGAATCAGGAGCTCTTTCAGGTAGTCAGGGCCCAGTCTGTGTAGGGCTTTGTATGTCAGTAACCTGACTTTGAAGGAGATTCACCACTGGACTGGCAGCCAGTGCAGTTCCTGCAGCACCGGTGTAATATGGGAAGATCTTGAAGTCCCCATCAACAACTGGGCTGCTGAGTTCTGCACCAGCTGCAAGCGACAGATATCAACCCCCGGTAACACAAAGTAAAGTGAGTTGCAGTAACCTAAGTGTGAGGTCACAAAGGCATGGATCAATGTAGGCAGATCTAGGGACGGAACAAGGCACTTGATCCTGGAGATGTTTCTTAGGTGGTAAAAAGATGACTTTACAACAGCCGACACCTGCGCTCAAAGTGTCAGTCCCGCATCTAACAACACCCCCAGGTCACGCACCTGTTCAGAGGCCTGGAGCTCAGCATCTCCCAGGAACAATCCCAGGGAGCAGTCTGCCCCCAGCCCCCCTATCCGGCAGCCTGGATCCAGAACCATCACCTCCGTCTTCCCAGGGTTCAACTTCAACCAACTGGACTTCTCCAGTCTTGGATTTCATTGAGGCAGTTATTAAATACCGAGACTGCTCCTTCCTGGTTGGGAGCAAAAAACAGGTAGAGCTAGGTATCATTGGCATAGCAATGAAACCTCAGCCCATACCATCTTACAATGTCTCCGAGGGGAAGCATATACACCACAAACAACATGGGGGACAATATTGAGCCCTGAGGAACCCCACATGACAGCAGGATCGGATCAGAGGAAAACACCCCCGACACAACCCTCTGAGTTCTTCCCATGAGGTACAATGTAAACCATCTGTAGACCAATCAAGAGAGTCTGCAGATAGATCTCAGACACTCAAGCAGCACCCCATGGTCAATGGTGTCAAAAGCTGATGACAGATGTAAAAGTACCAAAATGGACCGCTTTATCTGGTCTCTCGCCATCAGGAGATCATTGAGTACCCGAACCAGTGCAGTCTCCGTACTATGCCTCTTCCAGAAACCAGATTGGAGAGGTTCATAGATGCTATGGATGGTCAAATGGTTCTCCAGTTGTGCAGCCACTACTTTCTCGATCACCTTCCCCAAAAAGGGAAGGTTCAAGATAGGCCTATAGTTAGCAAGAGAATCTGGGTCCAAAGAAGCTTTCTTCAACAACGGTGTCACCACTGTCTCTTTCAAGGAGCAGGGATAAACACTGGAGTCAAGGGAGCACCAGGTTCTCTGTCCCAGAACTGGGACAATAAGATCACCACAACCCATAATAAGGGATGTTGGGCCTGGGTCTAAACTACAGCACGTAGGGCATATCCCCTTGACAATCTGCATAACATCCGCGACTTCTGGATGGTCAAAGGTACTCTGGGAGAACGGAGGGACTGTGATGAAGTCCTGATCCTCCGCAACTCGCATAGAATGTGTTGCAAGGATCTCCAACCTGATGTCAGCCACCTTATCAGCAAAGAACCAAGCGAGCTCATCACACTGCAGTTGTGAAAAAACTCTTCGGAGCTGCATACAGGTTGAGTTGCACAACCTTTTCACAGTTCTGAAAAGCTGAGCTGGTTCGATTCTGAGCAGCAGAAATTTCCCTGGACAGGTACTCTGCCTCCTTACGGGACATTTCTGATTAGTAGAACTAGTAGTCTAAGGTGGTCAGCATGCAGGCCAGATTTCCTCCAACAATGTTCTAACCTGTGACATAGCCACTGCAACTCCCTCAAGGCTCCATCAAACCACGGAGCCCAAGGGCGGAGGTAGAGAAAACACACACGCACTGGTGAATGGTATCCAAAGCTGAGGTGATGACAATATTATATGCCAAGACCAAGGCTTCAGGATCCTTGCAATCCACAGGAAGTTTTGACAGGTCAAGGACCACTGCTAAGCCATCAGATGTAATATTCCGTAAAGGTCAGAACTTGACCATCTCCACAGAGGTTGGCCTACAAGGGAGATGTCAAAATTGAACCTCATCATGTAGTGATCAGACCAACCGACTGGTTCCACCCCCACGTCTGAGGCCTTGATCCCAAGGAGAAAAACCAGGTCAAGGGAATGGCCACATTTATGAGTAGCAGTGGTAACTACCTGTGTCAGACCCAGTGAATTCATCAACTGGAGGAAGTGTTGTCCAAATTGCGACAGTTCATCGTCGATCCAGGCACTGAAGTCACCCAGGACCATCAGCCTGGGTGACTCAAATGCCATATCGATGACGAAGTCTGCCACTTCCTTAAGGAATTGCTTCCCATCTCCAGGTGGACGATAGATGAGAACTATTCTATAGCCTGCACCTGCTACTACAGCACATTCAAATGAGCTAGTCACCTCAACCAGAACACTGGTGAGCTCCAATTCAGTCTTGAAACAGACCGCAACCCCCCCCAACGGTCCGATCTCGGGCGGTGTATCACCGCATACCCGGCCGAAATTGTGGCCTCAAATATGGGACCAGCATTATCATCCAGCCAGGTTTCGGTGATGCAAGCCAGATCTGCCGACCCAACAAGATCCGCAATCACTGCGGTCTTGTTCTTGACAGATCTGGTATTGCACAACCCCACCCGAGCTGGACTGAACTCCTGGGATGCCCCGACCACCAGCTCATCTGCAACGATGGTGCCCTTGGGTATGGAGGCCAGGCATGGTGGCCCACGCTCTACACTCCATTTCACCCCAGGGCATCTTCTGAACTTAACAACCCCAATAGGAGCACCCCGTTCTTCCAGCCTCCGCTGTTCACCCCCCCATAGACTATATCTAAAGCCCTGCAACATTGGTAGATAGAAAAATCCAACGGAGGGGGGTGGAAAGGGCGGCGGGCATGGAGAGTGGAGGCTGAATAGCACACGACCGTGGGGGAACCCAAGCTGACATTTATCCCAGGACCTCCACACAGCCAAACAACACCAGTCTAACTGGTTAATTATAACAATTAAACAAAATGTATAAAACCCCAAATCACAGCCAAACCTTTTCTCAACCCCCCAAATAAATAATTATACCAACTCCAAATAAAACAAATAACTAAAATACATAACTTAAACAATAAAACCTTACCTCCCTACCACGCAAAATAAATTGGCCCACCAGTCCTCTCACTACCTGGGCCACCTAACAAAACAAAATTATAGCACCCGGGACTCTCACGCCCCGGTGCTCTGACACTCAAACCAAGACAATAAAATAAACAAATAAACTAAAAATTTTATGGAAGTTATTCGGAATCGCCCTCCAGAAAAGTCTCTCACAAATCTCTGTAACAGGGTGAGTTCACAGATGTTAACTGAGCCCTCTCACTGCTCATAAAACTTCCACAAAATGTATAAAGTCAGAAAAGTACTTGTGGTTGGGGAAAGAACAAACTGGCTGTAATCCAACCAACCCACAGTCTAAAATAGTTAAATATAGGGATTCACTTGTGCCAGGGCCAATGTCATCCAAAGATCTGGAATTCAAGTAAATCCTCAGTCTTCCAATTTGCAGAGGTTAGGACCATCAATATGCCACAGGAATTCTTCCACCGTCAATGAGGGAATCACTCCATCAGGTCAGGTCAGTGGCCCACCACTATGGCTCTGGGACAAGTCCACCCCCGGTGGACTACCCCAGAAGCCTAGGAGGGGGGAATAACAGGCTAGGTCCTCCAACCGACCCCACTCCCCACCCCTGCATGGGAAACTAACCCCCGAAGCCCCTCAGTGGCCCATCAATCAGCTCAGATAAAATCCAAGTTCAGTCATTCCTTTGCCGAAACACAGAATGCATGAACTCCAGAGCCAAAAATCCCAAATCAGGCTTCCAGGACAAACTTCCGATTTACCTTCACCAGGATCAAATACAGAGGGACTCCAAAAGAAACTTCAGGGCTGAAATGTCCATTAGATATTTAAGATAAAAGTAATACCACTGGAAGCCACTGCCAGGCCCCATACAGTCGAATCCCTGCCGGGATCCCAGATCAAATCCTCTGGTGCCCAGCAAACCAACAGCAGAGTAGTACCTCCAAAAAGGATCTGGAGAATGATCGAAAACAATCAAAACACAATTGGATGGCGTCCGGCAAGAACAAACAAACGGACATACAATCCTCGATTCTCCTCACTCCGATCCAGCAGAAGGCATCACAGCTCAGCCCCCTTAGCTCCACGTATTTCAGGCCCAAACTACAGCTCACCCCAAGCCCTCAGACGCATACTGCAATTCGGCAAACCAAACACAGCGACCAGAAAAAATGTGAAAACGAGATCAAATCAAAACACAGCACAGCACCAAATAAAGCGATGTGGGGTAAAACAGGCTAACAGTAAGCTGAAACAAAAACAGACAGAGGAACAGACGACTGGCCCAGAGCAGCTGCCGCCAATCTTCAAGGAAGTACTGCTTTATGGAAAGGGTGGTGGATCCTTGGTACAGTCTGTCGACTGAGTGGTTCCCTTTTGCATCAGTCATAACCCCCAGATCCTTTGCCATTGTTGCTACAGTCAGCTGTAACCCCCAAGTGGTAGATATACTCAGGGTTCTTAATACCAAGATGCTACATCAATCATAACCCCCAGATGCTTTGCCATCATCACTACAGTCAGCTGCACCCCCTCCCCCAAGTGGTAGATATACTCAGGGTTCCTAATACCCAGATTATTGTTAACTTAAAGTTTTTAAACCTGTTAACATAACATTAAAGTTGGGATGTCAGACTTTGTCTGTTAAAGCTCATCTCTCTCTTTCTATTGCACATGATGTGTTGATGTGAATATAAACGTATTAAATAGCAAGAAATAATCTAGAAATTTGCACTGGTTGAGAGGATTCACCTGACTGTGCATTCAATTATTAACACCACACAGTCAGGTGCTGGACCTCATTATCAAGCCAAAAGGTCTCATTACAAACAAAATAAAGAATTATTTCATGTATATATTTTGCTATTTAAAAAGCTTTGAAACAAATGATTTACATAAAAATATTAAAAACCTTTCACTTTGTATGTACTAAAAAGGAGCAGAGAGCCATTTTATAAGTGCAATAAGCCCCAACTTGGAGCACTTCTCAGGGACATAAAGACACTTGGCCTTTGGCATTGTACCTCACTCCCACAGGGGCATACAATCAAATCCCTTAATGTGCAGCCTGTTGTGGCTTATCACTTACTTATTGCCCTAGCAAAACTAAATGCTCCCCTTAGTATTGCCTCTAAATGGGACATTGCCTACAATAATATTAATCATTTAGTGCATGTCAGGTGACCCATCACTATATGCTGCATACAAACCTTGGATGGTTGTCACCCAGCACTAAATGGTCAGATATTCTTGGTTGTTTTCTCTTTAAAGCACTGAATCAAACCCCACCTTCACTGTACGAGATATTAAATTTCTCGATGAACCTTTATGGTTTTCAGTCAAATGATAAATCATTCCGTCAGTTACCCAGGAGCGCAACGATATGGCTGGAAAAGCCTTTTGTTATGTGGTACCCAATTTTTGGAATCATTTTTCAACTGCCGTCAAAGAGTCACCTGCTATAGTGTGTATTGAAAAACAACATTTTAGAAAATACTACAGCCGTGCAGAATTTTCAGACAAAATTCTGAAAGTGAAATTTGTTTTTAAAACTGTAGATAACTAATCCACTGTTTACATAAACAATGGAATATTATTCAGCAGTTTCTGTAGACCGTGAATTAATTTCCCACAAATCACAAAATAATACACCATGGGTTACATAGTCCACAGAATAGTATTCTGCAGTTTGCATTGAAATACCTTTTCAGAATTCCACAGAATTTAACAACAAATTCCCAGAAGTGCTTTTGAAGCTGAATTGCCATTCTGCACAAATTCCGCCAATGGAATTCCAAATTCTGCACAACTCTAGAAAATACCTGCTGCAAACCAGTCCACTACATGTTCTCATTACTGAACTGCTGCAAAACACTAACAATGTATGTTTTTATTTTGTATATTACTTGTATTGTGTGGGATGATCCGAGAACATTTTCCAGAAACTTATTCTGGAAAAAACCATGGGAAATGTAATTATATTAATATAAACCTTAAGTTCTTAAAGTTGCTGCCTCTTCCGATGTGTTGTATAATCAACTATCAGTGGTTCCCCACAGCTTCAGGGGAAAGGAAAGATGAAGGGCGCAAATCAGAAGAATTCACACGTAGATGGATCCTCTTGAACATTTATGTATATTTCTTTTATTATGAATATAGGCGCATATCCTCTACGTTTCATCAATATGTCATTGGCTTCCTCAGGAGATGCCTCTTAAACATTCCTTATTAAAAAAACATATAAATATATTTAAATGTCTATCTACATCACTCCTCTTATATATACATAAAAGCTAGTTTGTTAATTGGTCACTCATTTCTATTCCTATATACAGGCCAATGTTATTCACTTAGACATATTGAGGTCAATGTTGTTTCTAAAATGGAAACAGATGTTACATTAATATCACTATTCACTACTCCACAATATTATACTTTCTCTTTAAAAGTTCACAGTATCTTAAATATATTCTATACAATTCTATAACAAAAATCCACTAATGATTCTGTTAAAATTCAGAACCTATACTGTTTTTACCTTATTCAGCCTTTTGTGTGTTCTGCACATCACAGTTTTAGAAAACAGGTGGATAGCCCTCTTTAAAAAACTCTTTCTGCAATGACATGATTATATACATTCACAATTTCATATTGTATGTTTATATATACCAACACTAGACAGCTTTTAAACCAAATTTCATTTTTTATAAAAAATGTTTTAACATTCATTACCCTACTTGCTTCCTTATATACAAATTAATACTGTGATTTTTTTAACTCAGTTTCTAACTTTAGCATTACCTTATATTTAATTGCTTTATACTTCTAATGATTCTAATATAAAACAACCGATTACAATTTGTATGCCACATGTATTCCTAAACATTATTTATAGCAACATCAATATTACTATAATTGATGTCAGTACTTCACAAAATGTAAAAAAAAAACTCAAAACATCCATGACAACTCTATAATCTTTTATTTTCATCGCAAGTGCATACTGCCTTCACTTTAAACTTTCTATGTGTCTCTCAATTACCAAATCCATTATTCCTTTGACCCTAATTTCACCAATCTTATACTTCTTATCATAAGCTTATTACTTTTTGGCTTCCTATGTGAACTACACTAAAAATATTTTCTATAAAACACTCCTTTAACTTGTAACATACAGTTTCTATTTATCTCCGAGTCTTCATTCTTTTAAACCTAACTTGTGTGGGATGAGCCTGAAAAAAGACTTTGGTCCAGATATTCAGACTGCGCCAGGCTGTGGCGCAAGCCTGGGCCCAGCACAACTGGGCTGCGCAGGGGCGTTGACAGGGTGATATTCAACGGAGCTGCGCCATGATACAGCATCATTGAATATCGCACCCTGGCCACCTGCAGTGCACATGGCGCAGTGGCACTGTGCCAGCGCAAGTGGCCAGAGTGGAGCAGTGGGATGCACTAGCGCAAGTTCCATTGCACTAGGCGCAACAACCGCGATATTCAAAAGTGCACATGCAAATAGGGCCATAATGCATGCCAGGTGCAAATGGGACCATTTGCATGTCATTATGGCCCCAATTGCATGCAGTTGCGCTGATCCCCGGTGACTTGCACCTGGCGCCCTGCCAGGCTTCAGCCGTCAGGGACCGACGTCCCCGGCACAGCGTGGCAAAGTGACCCAATGCCCGATCGCGGGCATGTGTACATGTTAAAACACATCTAATATCCCTGGTGGTCCAGTGGATTGCTCGCAGCCCGATCGCGGGCATATGTTGTAATAGTAAAGTCCTATATCTGGACTGTGTAGTACAGTACGGGCTGCACACCCATTGGCTCATGCTGTGGACCAATGGGCGACAGCCGCATTGTATGGTGTCAGTTGCGGGTGGTGGGGCTGCAAGTGGGTGGGGAGCTGCCGCCCATCACTGACCGGGGGGAGCGGCGCGGTGGGGCTCAGTGGGTGGGTGGGGAGAGGGGGGTACTGCTAGACCACCAGGGTTGGCTTGATGTGGCTTTATTTGTTACTGACGCCCACGATCAGGCTGTGAGCAGTCCACTGGACCACCAGGAATATAGGACTTTACTATTACAACATATGCCCGCGATCGGGCTGCGAGCAGTCCACTGGCTCACCAGGGATATAGGACTAATATTTGTACTACAAATGACCGCGATCAGGCATGGGGGGGCACCACCATGATGGTGCAGCCAGAGCTCGGGTGGCCACCCACAGGTGGCAGCTGCCGTGTTGCACCCTGCAACACGGCAGCTCACCTGTGAGTGGCCAGCTGTTGCTCATTTTTTTTTGGCTCACCTGTGTGTGGCACAGGTAGGGTTTGCATGCACGGGCTCAGCACATCCTGGGCTGAATATGGGATGTGCAGAGTATGCATTGACATGTCCCCCACCCTCTGTCAGATATATTACTGATGCGCCCGCGCATCAGGAGTTTGTGCCAGGCACAATCCCCTTTGAATATTGTAGTTACTGATTAGTGAGTTATGCATTTTATAACTTTGTTGCGCCATATGCAACCTTCTGAATATCCCGCCTTTGTGTCTTGTGCTGTCTTAGATAAGAAACCTTTATTTTGGAAAGTAGCTGCCTACCAAAATAAGATAGAAACTTCCTAAATAAAGGGATTGGGGAGAAGGTCCTTGAGCAATCCTTTTAAAACTTATGTTAACTTCCTATTTTTTTTTTTGTGCAATCACAACATACTGTAGTACTGGAGTTTTGTGTGTTTATTGTGGGGGGGGGGTTACACTTAAAAAAAAATTTCAGAGCTTTACAAAGCTGCCCGAGATAACGCAAACCTGACTTAATATAGCTCCTGTCAGGTCAGTGACAAGTATTGTACATTAGTGCTAGGGCTGTGCGAAATGCTGAATTTGACCATCAGAACTGGTCTGGAATGGCAATTCAGATTCCAAAATGTTTTTCTGAATTTCTTTTTAAGTTCTGTAGAATTTTGAAAAGCATTTCTGAGTAAACTGCAGAATAATTTTCTGCAGCTCACTTAAATAGTTGGATACTTTTCCACGGATTGCGGAAAAATAATCCATAGTTTATGTAAACTGTGGATTATTAATATGTAAAAAACATTTTGCACGGAGAATGTCAGAATTCCACCACCTCCTGAATGCCATGGAATTTTTCAGATTCTGCATAATTCCATTCCATCAGAATTTCCAAAGTGTGCACGGCTCTAGTTAGCGCAAACACTAACAAAATTTGTACTGCAGACATGACATGGCAAAAAAACAAAAACAAACTGGAGATAGAGTTGTGCAGAATGTTCAAATTCAGCTTCCACCTGAATTCAGCAATTTTTAAGAAATTCCACCAGATTTTGCAGAATTCTGCCAAAAGAGGAATGTAACTGTGGAATTGTATTTCACATTTTATGTAAACTGCAGATACATTTTCAGCAAGCTTATTCCCTGCATAGAAATCCATTCGCAATGCCACGGAATGAGAAAAAGAAATTCCAAGAAGTATTTTGAATGTGGAATTGCTATTCTGCACAAATTTCCTTGGCAGAATTCTGCATTCCACAACAGTCTAGTTGGAGTGCCTGGAGTGTGAAACATGTTTGCGAGGCTCTAAGCAGTTTGTATCTAAACCCAACCATGTTATCCTGGACATGCAAATGACCCCACTCATCATGCATAGCCCAGTTCTACGACACTGGTTCAACAAAAAATCTGTTGACCGCCGTTACAGCGATGGCACTATGTCAACCACAATTGCGATTGGCATTGTGCCGTCGGAAAAGTAATGTGTTTTTGCGGGGGCTGTGCCTCCCAGATCTCTTGCACTTCATTATTGTCAACTCCAGGTCAGAGCTGACTTGGAAAGGGGGTGTAACACATGAGGAAGCCATGCCTGGGTCCCAAGCGAACTTTGCAGCGATCTGTCATTGTTGTCACTGTTGACAACATCGCTGCAATGTTTTTGCTGCTGCGATGGCATGCCTCATAGCCCTAACAAGTCATTTGTGTATCAGTAACTGATACTTAACATGCACGTTGCTTCTTGCACAGCATGAGGGCTGTGTTCTTTCCATACAAAGTGACCATTCTGATACCATGGGGAAGGGTTGCCAAATCACTCCAGCAACACTATGGGTCATGGTCTTTTTTTTCTTCACATATTTTTATTGATGTTTTCAAAGATAACAAAAATATAATACACATAAATGCAACATAGGAACATAGGGATTGACAGCAGGTAAGGACCACCAGGCCCATCCAGTCTGCCCATTTTCCCCTGCCTAATATAATGTTGCAGACCCTACATGGACTCTAGCCTCTACCCTCCTGCTCCCATCCCCTACTAATGGTAATTCCAGCCCCTGTTCAGGCACCGGGTTACCTTCCCTATCAGTTTTTATGATACCCATCTATTTATCCCATGCTTTCTTAAATCCTGTTACTGTCTTAGCCCCGACTACCTCCACTGAGAGGCTGTTCCAGGGATCCATGACCCTTTCCATAAAGAAATACTTTCTCGTCTTCCCTTTGATCCTTCCACCCTCCAACTTCATGTTTTAACCTCTAGTTTTTGGACATCTTTCTCTTTGAAAGATGCTCCCATCCTATACTTTGCAGTAGGATTGGAAGGGAAGGTGTACCTATTTGTAGATGATATAAAACTCTGCAATAGGGTGGACACAACAGGGGTCCTGAACTTTGTTTATTCCCTTTGGGTATCTGAATGTCTCAATCATGTCTCACCTCTCTCTCCTGATCTACAGGGAGTACAAATCTAGATCCCTCAGCCTTTCCTCATAGGGCTCATGATGTAGGCCTTGCACCATTTAGGTTGCCCTCCTTTGTACCCTTTCCATCTTGTTTATATCCTTACTTAGATGAGACTTCCAGAACTGTGCACTGTACTTGAGCTGGGGTCTCATTAATGATTTATATAGGGGCAGTATCACCTCCCTCTGCCTACTGGTTATACTCCTCCCTATACAGTCCAGCATACAATTTACCTTTCCCGCTCCATTATTGCATTATTTTGCCTTTAGATCATCCAAAATGATAACCCGCAGGTCCCTCTCCTGCCCTGTTACTGTGACTACTCCCGCCCAGTTCATATGTGGCCCGTGGGTTTTTATGCCCTAAGTGCATGATTCTGCACTTGTTTGCATTGCATCTCAATTGCCAAGTTCTAAACCAGTCCTCTAACTTTCCCAGGTCCTCCTTCATCCTTTCCATACCCCTGTTGTGTCCACCCTATTGCAGAGTTTTATATCATCTACAAATAGGTACACCTTCCCTTCCAATTCTACTGCAATATCTCCAATGTAGATATTAAAGAGGACCGGGCGTAGAACCAATCCCTGTGGCACCCACTTGCCACCCTGCCCTCCCCAAAGTGAACCTTATCTACTACCATCCTCTGACTTTTACCGCTAAGCCAACTTTCCACCCATCTCACTATTTTAGGACCCACTCCCACACTGCTCAGTTTGTTCACCAGTCTTTTACAAGGGATGGTGTTTGAAAGCCTTCGTGAAGTCCAGATAAGCCATGTCCACCATCCCTTCCCGGTCCACCACTCTTGTCACCCAATTGAAAAACTCAATTAGGTTTGTCTGACAGGACCACCTTCTGTGAATCCATGTTACCTCTGGTCATGTAGGCCACTGGCTGCAAGGTATTCACCAATTCTTTCTTTAAGGAGTGACTCCATTACCTTTCCCATCACTGAGGTTGGGCTGACCATTCAGTTATTACCTGTGTCTTTTGTACTACAACTCTTGTGGAAAGGCACCACATTTACCCTCCTCCAGTCCCCTGGAACCTCCCCAGTGTCCAATGACAGGCTGAACAGCAATGCCAAAGGTGCCACCAGCACCTCCCTGAGCTCCCTTAGCACCCAAGGATAACCTGCATCTGGACCCATTGCCTTGTCTACCTGTAACCTGAACAGTTCCTTAAGGATACTTTCCTCTGTGAATGGACACTACTGTCCACTTCCCAACCCTTCATGCCCTTTTTTGCAACACCGGACCATTTTCTTCACCCTCTTCCGTGAAAACTGAACACAAGTAATTGTTCAGTATGCCTGTCTTCTGGCTAGCCCCTTCTACTGTAATCTCCCCCCCCCCCAATACCAGTCTCACTATTCCTGGCCTGGACTTTTCTCACAGATGTATCTATAGAATGTCTTACCCACATATTTTCTGACTTGGCTATCTGTTCCGCAGTATCCGCCATCACCTTCCTATCTGCCCAGCCACCCTTTGTTTCTCCTTGTTTTTCATTCTGTCCTCCTCTTTCTGTGTACTTTTGTACCTCAGAAAGGCTATTTTTTCCCCTTACTGCTATTGTTACCTCCCTGGAGAACAAAAGAGGCCTCTTTCTTTTCTTACCCTGCATCCCAAGTCTCCGGGTAAATCTTTGGACTGACTTGATGGACCCACAGTCTCTTTCTGCCGACACACTTTTTGTGTTTCTTACTTTTGCTGATTTGTCTTACACAGAGTTCCGTGGCCCTTTCAATTCCACCTCTGATTACTGCCCATTGCTTCTCAACTCCTCCCATTTTCTAAATGCCTACTAGGGTATTCTTGAGGATTTCCCTAATTTTATTAAAATCTTAGTGAACTTAGTGAAAAACGTAGTGGTTATTATGAGCCTTGCCCCGGGGGGGGGATGGACCTGAAGGAGAGGGGGTTTGAAAGAAGTGGTACCAGTGGTGGGCACCCGGTCCACTATTATTTAATATATTCCGAATAAGGGGCAGGTGACCTGGAGGGGGGTAGAGAGTAGTGATACTGGGGTGTGCACCCCAGCCTGCTTAAGATAGTTAGACAGGATAGGTAGATATATAAATAGCCAGCCAGACAGATGGACAGATAAGATGAGAACTCCGGCTCACTAGACTGCCAGTTCACGACTACCAGTCAAGCCAGTAGCAGTACTCCATTTGTGGCTGCAGAGAACAAGAAATTTCCACTATTCTCATATAGAGAATGTGGATGAAGACCCCTCTCGCTAAGCTAGGCACCCAGGATTTTCAGATACCCAGAAACCATATTTCCAGGCCCATTTTCAAAAAGTCAACAGTATCAAACTAAATGGGTCCTGTTTACCTAAGTTCAGGTGTTTATTTTTTGAAAATACATAATCTTTTATAGGAACATAGAAATGTGATGGCAGAAAAGGACCGCCAGGCCCACCCAGTCTGCTCAGTTTGCCTAAGTAGCCCCTTAGGCCTCTACAATAGACCTACCCCCTACCCAGCATCCCCTTGTGTTTATCCCATGCCGTCTTGAATCCACCCACTATTTTTCTCCCACCACCTCCCTTGTCAGCCCATTCCACTTTTCCACCACCCTTTCAGTGAAGAAGTACTTCCTAGAATTGTCTAAATTTACCCCCCTTGATTTGGAATTCATGTCTCCTCGCCCTTGGCCTCTTCTTCAGCTGAAAGAGGCTCTCCACTGGCACCCTATTGAAACCCTTGAAGTACCTAAATGTCTCAATCATGTCATCCCGCTCCCTCCTTTGTTCCAGTGAGTACCTGCCCAGGTCCTCCAATCTCTTCTTGTTTATGTATTTTCAATTTTTTTGGTATAAAAAAACAAAATGTCAACCATACTGATCAATACTTTTTTCTCAAGATTGACAATTTGCGATAGATAGATACTCACAATCAATATTTTTTATTGTTCATATCAGAGGGTTGTCCAAAAACCCTACTGAGCATGCTCAGAAAAAACGTAAAATCGTATTACTCTTGAACAGTTTAATATTTTTTTTTATGAAACCTTCAAAAGTCACTACCTCAGTACAGGCTGCTTCTACCCTGAAAGTTTTGTGAAAAAAAATTTGTACCATCTTTGTGAGAGCAAAAAAAGTGTTTTAAGTATAGAAAAAAAAATAATTTGTTAAAAAATTGACCCCTATAGTTAGGGTTGTTCCATGACTTAATGTTAAATTCCAATTTCTGCACCTTAACAACTTTGGCATTCTTTGACAAAATAGCTCAAAATTTGGCATGCACGGTCATTCTGCCAGTGTCTGAAATTGTAGAATGTTTTGTAACAGCATCTTGTATGGTTTTTGAGACACGGAATGGTAAAAAAGCATAAAACTGCCACTTTTTTCCCCTATACTTAACATGAGATTGTTTTGTTTTCATCTACAGCCCAGACTAAATAAATGTTTTCCTTAAATTTTCAGGGATGATGGGGTCTGTGCTAAGGGTGTGCCTTTAGATAGTGTGGTGAAAAGATATCTCACCATTTTTAAATGCTAACATTTTTTGTGATAGCGGCTAGACAGACAGGTTATTGAAAACCATTTGAATTGTTATCATTGAAGGATTTGCTCAGAGAAAGTGTTCATGCTGTCACCCATTCTATTTTTTTTTCTCTGTTTTAAAACTGCTTTTACACATAAGTACTGTCTGGCATTTAATAATGTATAATTAATTTAATAAAGGCCTGTATTTAGGTCTCCATTACATACTTTTTTTCTTCATTTTTATGTTGCTTGCATGCATGTGCAAGAAACATAGTGCCATCATTCGAGTTTTCGGAGGTGTGGCACCCCCTCTTCCAATTCAGTCAGTGAGTTTGCAGGCGCGGCTGCACTTCTCCAATGACTGCTGCAGCTGTCTATGACAGCAGTCGAAAATGCAGTGGCATACAGTTGAAAGGGAGAGCTCCACTTCAGTGAGCAGAGCTCTCCCCACACACACACACACACACACACACACACACACACGCACGCAAGCACGCATAGTGCATGCTGATGCATTCCCTTCCCACACACACTGGCCTTGGCGAAGAGGTGCCCAATCCCAGTCAGCTCCGCCCCCACAAAAGCTGCCCAGGTGCAACACTGGGAGCCCAACCCAGTATGGCATTGTTCTATAGCCAATGGGGGTGCCTAATCCCCATTGGCTCCATGGCTGCACGCCCCCAAAACCTTTTTCAGGTGCCACGCTGGGAGCCCACCCCAGCGTGGCAAATCTTGTTATGGCAGATGGGCCCAATCTCCCGTCAGCTCCAGCCCCTCCATACAGCCTTTCCAGCTGCCACGCTGGGAGCCCACCCCAGCGTGGCAAACGTCCCACGTTGTCTTAATTTAAAAGAAAAAACTGTAAATAAAAATGGTCCTCGTAGTCTCTGCCCCCACCACTCCACCCACTGCACACCCTGCCTCCCCACACACCCCATCACCCCATACTTACCTCTGGAGCTTGGTGCGGACGATCTTCAGTCGACGGGAACACGTCTGCACTCTTCAGAGCCGACTGCGAACTGAGGAAATGCCGGTAAGCTGTATAATGGAATAAATAGGGGTTTTTCAACTTTGTTGCATATCCCAGGCATTTTGGGGAATTTCGGGCCCAAATCTTTAACATGGGGTTTTTGGGACCCCTTCTCATGAATTCTTGCACTGTCATGGCATTAATCAGGCCCGAAGGTTGATTTCGCTGTCACTGCGCGAAATCACCTTTTGGGGCAGAGTAACGAAATGACACTGCCAGTGTTCATAAGGTGGGCTCTCAAAAAGCCTATGTTGAAAATTTGGTGAAAAAATTCATAAAAATGACGGTTTTACAAGCACACGTTGAGCAGTTCCTACGCACACTCGTAAGTTCGCGACTCTTCAATATTTTCACTCCAGATTTTCAACATTGCCATTTTACCACACCTCCTTATGAGCAGTACAGCGGTCATTTTTCACATCCTGCCTAAATATGTTTCACCCATGAAGCATAATGGCGCAGAGTCGGTAAAAGAAATCAATGTATGGACACATTAGGATAATAACAGTGACACTGTTCATGAGCAGAGGTCTTAAAATGGCTATGTTGAAAATTTGGTGAAAAAAATTCCTAAAAATGACTGTTTTACGAGCGTGCGTTGAGCAGTTCCTACGCATGCTCGTAATTTCGCAAATTTTCAATATTTGCACTCCAATGACTTCCAAATACCTAAACAGCACATACAAGCAAGCAACATTCGGCATTGACAAATGCTTGTTTTGTCTTATTATTTTGAAATGTACAGGGCAAATGTCTTCTTTTTGTGGGGAGAATTATTTTGCCTGTCACTTGCTACTCTAAAGACAGTTCAAATGGTAGATAACCATTTTAACATTTTTACAGTTTGAACTTTACTGTTCGATCTAAAAAGACTTCAAACAGTAAAGTTCAATAATACATCCAATGATTTTTCCCTCCAAAAGCACACATTTCTCATTACATTGTATAGAAGTTTAATTCTCTGGCGTCTAGTGGCCCCCCATCCGCGATCGCTGTATCCATAATATTGTTTTTTCCTTGGAGTCTAGTGGTGCCCCCCCCCCCAATTCCTTGTTGTTTTAGGAAGCATTCTGACTTTATTTACTGTTGTTATAGTTCATCACTCGCTGTCCCTGTTAAACAAAACCTACATAAGCTTGCCCCATTTTAAACATACCAGCTTATATTATGCAGTAACTTTTGCTGTGCTGATGAGAGATCAGGTTTTGCTTTTCTCTCAGCTGATCAGAGCCAAGGAGACTGCAACAGCTCAGTCTTCTTCTGTGTCTGTGCCCCTTCCCCCATCTGATCCCTGTGAATGTTTCCCATTGGCAACAGCTCAGTCTGCTTCTGTATCTGAGCCCCCCCCCCATTTGATTCTGGTTCATGTTTCACACTGTAACAGCTCAGTCATGGGTCCTGCTGTTAAAACAAAATTGCTGTCTTGTGTGCAGATCAGCTATGCACAGTCAGCTGGAGCTGGAGAAGCCGTTCAGAAAGTAAATGACGGTATTTGAACGGTCTTATTTCGTGGTACTACTGTACACTATTTGTTTAACTAAGGGAACTGACAGTTTATTTTAAAATTTCAAGTTTTCTTATTACAAGTACTGTACTTACTACTGACAAAATGTATTTGAAGGTATTTTGTCTTTATTATGAACCCTTGTAATAACAAACAAATGGGATAGACCCTGAGGGATTCATTATAACAAGGGACTACTGTAGCAAACATTATCCCCTGGTGTCTAGTGGCACCCCCTCTCTTCTTTGTCACTGTCCCCATTATGTTATATGTTGCCCTGTTGTCTAGTGGTAATCCCCTTCCTGATCGCTGTCCCCATAGTCCTATTTCTTTCCCTGGTGCCAAGTGGCACCCCCTTCCCTGATCCCTGTCCCCCTAATCTTCGTTCTTTCCCTGTCTAGTGGCACCCCCATCCCCAATCTGTCATGCCTGCAGAAAAGACAATGATCCTCGATGTTGTTGTTTTTTTCAAACCTGCAAAAAAAAAGGTCCCTCACTGATGTGACCCCCTCTCCACCCACACACATACCACTCAGCACCCACCACCATCACACCCCCAGTACACCCCCACACATCCTCACTCACCTGAACAGGTCCCAGGTTCGAGATCCACTTTCCGATCGAAGACACGTCTTGCTGCTGGAACCAGCAACTGCAATATGAGAAACTGAGGTAAATGTGGTTCAATGTATTTCAAAGAGGAGTTTCAACTTTTCTACATAACTTAGCCATTTTTGGACATTTTGACCCCAATTTTTCAACATGGCCTTTTGGGGACCCCACCTTATGAACAGTATGGCTGTCTTATGCAACTCCTGACGAAAAGGTATGTAGTGCCCCAAAGTGTGGGGGCACTACAGAAATGGGGGATTTAGTTTATTTAATTGTGCCCTGAGGTGCCCCATTGTCATTGTGGGCTTATGGGACTGGTATAATGGATCCTGTGTGTCCCCCCCCAACTATGGCCAAGCTGGGCCAAGAAAGTAATGAAAAAGGTTTTTTTTCCTCTCACTTCCCTGATGCCTGCCCTGCACCATTCTGTCTCCCCCCCCCCCCGAGTAGGCAGCACGAGAGTGGGCATCCACACGCTGGGACCGTTGTCCCTGGCTGGTGCATGGTGCCTGTTTTGAAATGTGGACCGTTAACTGGGCCTGGGCTTGGGGTTCGAGAATTGGAATCCCGAGCTCCTTTTTTCAAATGGTACAGCCATTTTTCAGCAGATAGGACTGGGCTGTGGAGTTGAGAGGGTCGCAGGAATGCAACAAAGACTTGTGACTTACCTGGAGTTGTGTAGCCAGTCCTGTTTACTCTGCAGTGGTTCCCCTCCTCCAGCCAGTGAAGACACCTGTAGAGTGCTCCTGTTGTGCACCCCATGGTCCTGTGGTCAAGTCCAGTGGTCTGGTGCCAGGAGAGAAGAGAGTCCGGTCCTCTGCAGTGGTGTGGGCTCTGTCTAACCCTGTTTATTGTTTTCTTGCCTCCGTTCCTGTCTCCCAAGTGTTCCAGTCCCACGTCAGTGGCATTGCCAGAGCCGCATCGTGACAGAAAAGTCATCGGCCCTTGAGAGGCCCCCTGCCATCCATCGCTCACCTGCTGCATCCTGCGACGGTTCTTGCCCTCTGCCAGAGAACCTCCCTTCAGCAGCTCCTACACTTCGGGCCTGGGGCAGTGACTCAGTTGCAGCACAAAAGAAGAATGCTAACTGCCAGAATATTTTAAAAGACAACATTTTGGTTGTTGGACGCTTGGAGCGCCATCATAGGCCCGGGTTGGGGCCAGCTATAAAAATGAATTATTCAGGGTGCAGTGAGGCCCACAGGGAGGGGTCAGTTAAAGAAGGTCATATGGAAATATTTTAAATATTTATGTGAGGGATGGGAAGAGGCGGGGCAGCCCCGAGTGATTGGCAGCAAGGCCTTGGTCAAGCTGAAATATTTAAAGGTGCAACATCAGGCCCCAGGGTTAAAAGGGCAATTACAGGCCCCTTGTTGTTAACAGGGGCCCAACAAGTAGGCCCATAAGTAAAAGGGTCCCAAAGATTCAACGGGCAAAAAGACAGGCCCACTAAAGATTTAAAGGGGCCCAGTCAACAGGCTCACGAAAGGAGGGAAGGATGGACAAGCCTTGGGTGACTGGCAGCTAGGCCTAAGACAGGCCAGCAGATTGTTTAAAAGGGCAGCAAGGCCCAGAAGATTAAAAGGGGCCCAGTCCACAGGCCCACGAAAGGGGGAAGGGGCCCAGCATCACAGGGTTTGAAGGGGCAGCAAAGGCCCTAATTAATTAAAGGGGCCCAGCAGAGAGGCCCACAGCTAAAAGGGGCCAAGTTCAGAAAGGCCCATAGTAAATAGAGGGGCCCAGTGGTAAAGAGGGTAAGGGAGGCCCAGTGGAAAGAAAGGCTCCTATCCAGGGATTTGCCAGGGGTAGCCAGGTCAAGGTACAAAGAAGGACCCACAAGTGCAGTACTTTGGTGAAGGGTCAGCAAAAAGAAGGGTGCTTAGCACACAACTGCCATCTAGTGATTGTCATCTGATGAACATGTGTATTGACTAGTATCTGAACTGTTGTGTTGATTGCCAAGTACCAAGACTGTATTATCACTGGGATTCTGGTTATTTGCCCTGAAATGAACAATTGCCCTGAACTTTGGTGATTTGCCCCTGTTCCTGGCAAATTGCCCCTGCAATGAACAATTGCCCTGGTCTTTTAATTATTTGGCCCTGAAATGAACAATTGCCCTGGACTTTGGTGATTTGCCCCTGTTCCTGGCAAATTACCCCTGCAATGAACAGTTGCCTAAGATTCTAGCAATTTGCCCCTGCTCCTGGCAATTTGTCCCTACAATGAACAACTGCCCAGGAAATTTGATAATTTGCCCCTGTTCCTGGCAAATTGCCTTAGCAACAAGCACCTTTGTGCAGTGAAAAGTGTATTTACCAGTGTTCGTAGTGCCAACTGATTGTGTATGGACTCGGTCTTCTGGCGCAACACCCCTGGTGGGGTTGTTCACAGCTGATTCTTCTCCAAAGCAGTCTCCAGCCAGTGAAGAAGTTTACAGCAACACCCCTCCCTGTCATCCGACATTGGTCAAAACTGACATAACCCTGTGTGATTCATGACTGTCAGCTCCTGGTTTTTCTCGTGGTCAGGTCAGCCTGGAAGTGGAACGTCCTGGAAGAAGCCTTGTCCATCACTCCCAGTCATTTGCTGATAGTAGAGTCTGATGTGGCCAGTGTGTATCCACGTCCACCGGTTTGTTGTTTTTCTGATTCTGGACATTACAGGACTCTGATCTTTGTCCTGCATCCTTCTCTTCCTGCTTGTCTCATCCTGCTTGCACCGTGTTGTCCTCTGGGATCCAACTTGTTTTTGGTGATCCTTTTGTGGATCCTTCGCCAAAGAAGTTTAAACGTTTCTTCATCCTTGGTAGCCCTGGTCGAGGGTTTGTGCTGGGGAAACTACAGCAGATCTTCATCCTTGACAATCCTTGCAAGCGGATTCGATGCCAAGTACTTGTTCCTTCATCCTTGGCAGCCCTGGCCGAGGGTTCATGCCAGGAAACTTCAGCCAGTCTTTGTTTCTTTATCCTTGGCAGCCCTGGTCGAGGGTTTGTGCCAGGGGAATTGCAGTGGATCTTCATCCTTGGCAATCCTTTCAAGCGGATTCAATGCCAAGTCCTTGTTCCTTCCTCCTTGGCAGCCCTGGTTGAGGGTTTGTGCTGGGGAAGAGTTCAGCAGATTTCAGTTCTCTTGTGTGAAATTATTCTGGCAACCTTAGAGGGTGGGTTGGCTGAAGAATCAGGGTCTGTTTAAAAGTCTCTCACATCCCCTCCAACCTCGCCTAGGTTTTCACAAAGATGTAGCTTGGTACCAAGTAGGAACTCTGTTTTCCCTTTTGCCCCATTGTCTTCTTCACTCTTCAGCTGTGTGCATAAAGACATCAGGAAAAGATTTGGACTTCCTTTGGCACTCATAGACTCTTGGAGGTAGTTACTCCATCCGGCCCCTCGTGGTCTGCAACTGGTTTCCATTGTTTACTGTAGCGATTGTCTAATATCACTACATAGTAATAGTGGTTCTGAATTTGTTTACCAAATTGTTTAGTGTAAGCATAGTATAGAGTTTAACAGATAGTGGCCCTAGGCCAAGGTGCACCTCTTAGGGACATTATAGAACATTACATACTGTTCATGTTTGGTTTGGTTCCCCTCTTCCCTTGTGACTGTGTCTGCCTTTTCCCTGTGGTATGAATAAAGACCGCTGGGCATCAAACTTATAGATTGTCTCCTGCTTCTCCTTACTGGGTGCCTCCATCCACCCACCCCATTCGAACCACAGCATTGTCTCCCCATCCCACCTGCTTGAGGTGATGCTTGTGGTGCAGTTGAGATAGGCAATTTTCATGGTCAGTACTCAGTTAGTTCACCACATTTAGAAAAATGTTTTAGCATAGTCTGCAGGATCATTTTTAAGGAGTCCAAAGCCGGAGCTTCTAAAGTAAGATGTAAGCAGTGCCAGGTTGCAGTAGTGGATTGTCCAGAGGGGATAACACATCAATAGGTAACGAATCCATAGAGACTGTGATGGAAGACTGAGACAACATATCCCCCCTTACCCCTGACAATGCTGTACTACTTGGGGGCACCCTGGCTTCTCCAATTCACAGGAGAAAGGGATGGAAGTGGGACTAGTAACTTGGGCAAGTTCTGATCCAAGATGCAAGCCATGTTTCAGCTATATCAAATCCCAGAGAGACAGAAAGTAGAAATATTCATTGGGAAATTCAAAGGTGCGACCCACCAGGAAGTCTAGTCCCGGCCAGTAGGTGCAAAGACCACAGATGACCAGGTACTGGAAAGGTTACAGCAGATATTTGATACTTGCACAGTATCCAGTCTGAAGATGAAATTCTTCTCATGTACCCAGAGGCCTCAAGAGACTCTCAGAGAGTATACATTGACTCTTCAAGAACTATTGAGGGCAATTGAGAGAGTGGGTGCCAGAAAGATTACAGATCCAGACCATGTCTTAATGGAGAAATTTGTGGAAGGGGTGCATAGTGAAGCCCTGGGGAGGGAGCTCCATATGTTACAGCTCCAGGATTCTAAAGCAGATTTCATGAACTTTAAAGAGAAAGCCATCAAGGTGTTGGGACCAGGAATAGTGGGAGAAGGCATTGTGACCTATCCCCAAATGGCAACGCCTGGGGGGGGATCACGTGATGCAGAGAACCTAGCACTGATATGGAGCTCCTGCCCTTTACCTCTCACCACGACTTATAAAACCTTACCAAGGAAGGTTTTTCTTAAAATAATTGCATCACCAGAGAGCCCCTGTCTTCAGTGATCGACATCAAACAGAAACTGTATCGCATTTGGCATTATTCTTCTCGATGGACGCTGATATGAGGCAGGCCCCACTGAAGCACATGCCACCTCCCTTCCCAGAGAAGATGCCTAAGAAACCAAAAGCTCAGGGAACTGCGGCCAATAAATTGAGAGGGAATGTGAGTAGAGGGTGACAGTGAAAAAGCAGGGATACTGAATGAATATTTCTGCTCAGTATTCACAAAGGAAGAGGAGAGAGAGGTACTTAAACCAAACAAGAGAAACACTCTGAAGATGGGGGTTGATACCAGCCCATTTACAGAAGAAAGGGTTCTGAAAGAACTAATAAAATTGAAGGTAGACAAAGCAGTGGGGCATGATGGGATTCACCCAAGAATTCTAAAAGAACTAAGGGTAGAACTAGTGACACCACTGACCACTCTCTTTAACAAATCATGGGAGGATGGGGTGGTACCTGAGGACTGGAGGAGGGCAGATGTGATTCCTCTTCACAAAAGTTGGAGCAGGACAGAGGCAGGAAACTACAGACCAGTTAGTTTGACCTCAGTGGTAGGGAAAATGATGGAATCACTTCTGAAGGAAAGAATTGTTGAGCACCTAGAGGCCAGTGGGGCATAGGACCCAAGGCAGCATGGATTCACAATGAGAAGGTCATGTCAGACGAATCTAATAGATTTCTTTGACTGGGTGACCAAAGTAGTAGACCAGGGAGGGGCTGTGGACATGGCCTACCTAGATTTTAGCAAGGGCATTTGATACAGTCCCACACAAAAGATTAATACACAAGTTAGCCAGCCTTGGAGTGGGTCCCAAGGTGGTAGCCTGGATAAAAAATTGGCTAGACAACAGGATGCAATGGGTAGTAGTAAATGGAGCACACAGTGAGGAAAGAAAGGTTACTAGTGGGGTACCGCAGGGTTCAGTACTGGGACTGGTCCTTTTTAATGTCTTTATAAGTGACATTGCAGAGGAACTGGAAGGAAAAGTATGTCTCTTTGCAGATGACACAAATATCTGCAACAGGGTTGATACACAAGATGGAGTGGAAAGGATGAGAAGGGACTTGGCAAGGTTGGAGGAATGGTCAAATATATGGCAGCTCAGATTCAATGCAAAGAAGTGTAAGGTAATGCACATGGGAAACAAAAACCCAGGGGAAGAGTACACAATGAGGGGTGAGATACTGACAACAGTAAAAATGGGAAGGGACTTGGAGGTAATTATATCAGATGACCTAAAGGTGGGTAAGCAATGTGAGAAGGCAGTAAGGAAGGCTGGGGGGACACTGGGATGCATAGGAAGAGGCATCAATAGTAGAAAACCGGAAGTTGTTATCCCTCTGTACAGATAGTTGGTGAGACCTCATCTGAGTACTGTGTGCAGTACTGGAGACCCCATCTCCAAGAAAGACATAGACAGAGTGGAGGCTGTCCAGAGAGGGCATCAAATGGTGCAGGGTCTGCACCAGAAGACATACAAAGAAAGACTAAAGGAGCTTAATATGTATACCCTTGAGGAAAAAAGGGAGAGAGGAGACATGATAGAAACTTTCAAACACCTCAAGGGAATCAACAAAGTCCAAGAGGGTAGCATCTTTCAGAAAAAGAGATGTGCAAGAACAAGGGGGCACAATTTGAAGATAGAGGAGGGACGGCTGAGAGGTAATGTGAGGAAGCATTTTTTCACAGAGAGGGTTGTGGATGCATGGAACAGCCTCCCTGAGGAGGTCGTGGAGTCAAGAAAGGTGGGGAATTCAAGAATGCATGGGACAGACATAAGGCAGTCCTAGTGGGGGGTAGGAGGAAGTAAGCTGTTGGTTAACTAGGATCTGCAGCTTATCTGTTAGGTAGGAAAATGGGCAGACTAGGTGGGCCAAGCGGTCCTTATCTGCTGTCAAATTCTATGTTTCTATGTTTCTATCCACTGTTTCACCAGTGATTCCCCTTATGGAAGATTGGTTTCTTCAGGAGCTCATGCCATTCAGAGAGACCATGTCTGAAATCTCATCTGAGCTGAAATCTTTACAAGGGGATCTGACTAGCGTAACCAGAAGAGTGAGTGACTCCGAGGCCCACTCCTCTTCCCTAGAAACATGGAGGGAGAAGGTGGATCCAGAAATCGTGCAGTTCCGTCAATAGATCCACAAGCTACAATTAAAAACTGAAGATCTTGAAGGGAGAAGCAGAAGGAACAACATTCTTGTCATGGGTTTAACTGAGGCCCAAGAAGGATCCAATACCATTACCTTCATGTAGAAGTTCCTGCAGAAAGCTGTGGGCCCCTCTCCGCTTAACTCCACATATCAGATTGAAAGAGCTCATCAATCCCTTTGTCCGAGACCTCAGTCAGGACCCCTCCCCCCCCCACCAATCTTAAAATTCCTCAGCTTTGTGGAAAAGCAGCATATTCTCTCCAAAATCAGAGAATTGCAATCCATCATGTGGGAATACTCCAAAATAAGAATTACACAAGACCTACCTTATGAAACCCACCAGAAACGCTCGGCTTTTCATCCTACTGTCAGCAAGCTGATCGAGGCGGACATCCCCTTCAGAATGCTATATTCAGTGAAGCTGCAAATCTCCATTGATGGTACCTGGCATTCGTATGAATTGCCCAATCAGGTTGCTACAGATCTAGGTAACAAGCTGCCTAACCTTTTCAAAGCAGGCTGATTTCTTCCGGTGGCTGCACTCTGGCGTTTGCTGTTTTAGGAGTCAAACTCTCCTAACTGTTGTATAAATAGTTTTGTTATTAGTTACCTGATTTGATGTCTTTTCCTTCTCGGGGCATCGGGCCCTTGGCAGAGGGAGATGGCCTTAGCCCTAGGCACAGCTATCTACAGTGCGTCTTTTGGAACTTGGAAGGAACCATAGTTTTGCAGTGGTTCCAGGGGGACATTTCTTCAGTAGGACCACTTGTTGGTCACACTTCAATCCCCCAACCCCTGGAGCTTCCTTCTACTCACATTACTAGTGAACTGTGGACTGTTATTCCCTTCAAGTACTGTTATTATTGTATGTTACTTATTGTAATTCCCATTAAACTTCTTGGTTAAGTGACAAATTGTTGTGTTTCAGTGGGGAGATTAGGACAGCTTGGCTTTTGACAGTAAAATCAAAGAGGCTTCCTCAAACCTTCTACAGCACAGGTTGCGTTCTTAATTATTAGAGCCTCTGCCCATCAGTTTAATATTTTAGTTATTTTCCCAGGGCTACTGGATATTTTCCACCCTAACACTTAAGTGAGCCCAAAGAAATACTGGGAAGATCACAAATGGATTTGGGGGCTGCCGAACAAGCACCTTCTTATTTAGTTGCTAAACTGGGGCCATTTTTTGGGGGTCTGATCAGATGAAGTTTTATAAGCTGCCATGATTTCATGCAGGGCGTAGCGTACTGCATGGTGCCTACCGGGCCCCAGGAGCAGGACCTGTGTTGGTCAGGCACAGAAATTGGCTCCTAAATAAAATCGGGAGTTAGCGGTGGTGGTGGTGGTGGGGGGGAGGCCTCCAGGTTGTGCAGGCTCAGGGCAGAGCTGCATAACGTACCGGTTCATGGGGGGGTGGATTTCTACTCCTCTTCTTCAGTTTGTTTAAAGGTACATGGCATTTACCATCATGCCTTGCAGCACCAGGACTAGGGGAGATCGTTTCTGTTACACAAGTAGTATTCGTATTAATAACAGGGAGTAGAAAAGCCAATTGGGGTTGGCCATCTGTTAGTCCATACACTGTGCCAGGGCTTCACTCGTCAACAACACGGAGGTCACATGTAAATAGTTGCTTGGGATTTGGGGAGGAGAGAGGGTTGGGAAGGATTTCAGTGGGAAAGACAATTCCTTTTTTTTTGCTAGTTGGAATATTCAAAGACAAGGGGAGGGAGGTGGGAAGGATCTTTTCAGTTCTCATCCATGATACTGCATTACGGTTACTTCCAGCTTTATGTATAGAAACATAGAAACATAGAATTTGATGGCAGATAAGGACCGCTTGGCCCAACCAGTCTGCCCATTTCCCCTACCTACTGGATAAGCTGCAGATCCTAGTTAACCAGCAGCCTACTTCTTCCTACCCCCACCAGCCAGAACTGCCTTATGACTATCCCATGCATGCTTGAATTCCACCACTGATTTTGACTCCACAACCTCCTTCGGAAGGCCGTTCCATGCATCCACAACCCTCTCTGTGAAAAAATACTTCCTTAAATTACCTCTGAACCGACCCCCTCTATCTTCAAATTGTGCCCTCTTGTTCTTGCACACCTCTTTTTTTGAAAGATGCTACCCTCTTGGACTTTGTTGATTCCCTTGAGGTACTTGAAAGTTTCTATCATGTCCCCTCTCTCCCTCCTTTCCTCGAGGCTATACATATTAAGCTCCTTAAGTCTCTCTTCATATGTCTTCTGGTGCAGAACCTGCACCATTTTAGTTGCCTCCTCTGGACAGCTTCCATCCTGTCTATGTCTTTGGCGGAGATTGGGTCTCAGAACTGCACACAGTACTCCAGATGGGGTCTCACCAGCTGTCTGTACAGAGGATAATAACTTCCTGTTTTCTACTGGTGATGCCTCTCCCTATGCATCCCAGTATCCCCAACCCTCCTTGCTGCCCTCTCACATTGCTTGCCCATCTTTGGGTCATCTGATGTGACCTACCCCAGGTCCCTCTCCATTTTTGTTGTTGTTAGTATCTCACCCCCCATTGTGTACTCTTCCCCTGGGTTTTTGTTTCCCAGGTGCATTACCTTACACTTCTCAGCATTGAATCTAAGCTGCCATACATTTGACCATTCCTCTAACCTTGTCAAGTCGCTTCTCATCCTTTCCACCCCACCCTGTGCATCAACTCTGTTGCAGATCTTAGTGTCATCTGCAAAGAGACATACTTTTCCTTCCAGTCCTTCTGCAATGTCGCTTATAAAGACATTGAAGAGGACCGTCCCACACTGAACTCCCGCGGTACCCACTAGTAACCTCCTTTCTTCTGAGTGGACTCCATTTACTATTACTCTCTGTGTCCTATTCTCCAGCCAATTCTTTACCCAGGCTGTCATCTTGGGACCCACTCCCAGGCTGACTAACTTGTATAGTAATCTGTGTGGGACTGTGTCAAATGCCTTGCTAAAGTCTAGGCAGGCCATGTCCACAGCCCCTCCCTGATCTACTACTTTGGTCACCCAGTCAAAGAAATCTATCAGATTCGTCTGGCATGACCTTCCCACTGTGAATCCATGCTGCCTAGGGTCCTGTGCCCCTCTGGCCTCTAGATACTCAACAATTCTTTCCTTTAGAAGTGATTCCATCATTTTCCCTATCACTGAGGTTAAACTAACAGGTCTATAGTTTCCTGCTTCTGCCTTGCTCCCACTTTTGTGAAGGGGAATCACATCTGCCCTCCTCCAGTCCTCGGGTACCACCCCATCCTCCCATGATTTGTTAAAAAGGGTAGTCAGTGGTGTCACTAGTTCTACCCTTAGTTCTTTTAGAATTCTGGGATGAATCCCATCAGGCCCCATTGCTTTGTCCACCTTCAGTTTTAAGAGTTCTTTCAGAACCCTTTCTTCTGTAAATGGGCGGTATCAACTTCTGTATCCAGCGTGTTACTACTGTTTGTTTTATGTACCTCCCCTCTTCTTTGTAAATACTGAGGAAAAATATTTGTTTAGTATCTCTGCCTTTTCACAGTCTCCTCTGCCCACCCTCCCTCCCCTTTATTAAGCCTCACTATCCCTCCCTTGGTCTTCCTTTCGGCTCCCTGATGTACCTATAAAGGTTTTATCCCCTTCTTAACTGAGTTGGCTATCTTTTCCTCGGTTTGGGCCTTTGCTGTTCTGACTGCCTTCCCAGCCTCCTTTGCTTTAACTGATACAATTCTCTGTCCTGCTCCTTCTCTGTGATTCCTTGTACTTCCTGAATGCTTTCTTTTCTCTTGAACCTTCACTGCCACTTCCTTTGAGAACCATAGTGGTTTCTTACATCATCTTGTTTTGTTTATTTGCTTCACACAAGGCTCGTTACTCTGTGATGGCAGTTTTATTATTCCCATTGTTCTTCCACCTCCTTCCTGCCCATTTGCTGGTGCATTCCTTAGGCACTCACCCATTTGGCAAAGTCAGCCCTCCTAAAGTCCAGTACTTTTGTCTTTGTATGGCTTGACTCTATTGCTGTGTTTATTGTGAACCATACTGTATCTGTTTCCTTCTACTGTTGCCAATATGGGGGTGGGGAGGAGGGAGGGGTGGGTGGGTTGGAGTGTGCCCGGTGGGCTGCTGTCACCTAATTGTTACCCAAGGTTGTACATTCCTACTGTATAGGGAAAATGGCGAATAACACAATTAAAGTTGTTACGTGGAATGTTGGGGGAGTTAGAGATACATCAAAAAGATACCAGGTTCTAAAATCCTGTGCCCTACTCAATGCTTGAATAATCTTACTCTAGGAAACCCACCTGTTAGCAAGTGAGGCCTTTTGGAGGTTTCCCAAATTTTTGCATCAGGAGACTCATCTTTGCGCCAAGGTGTAGCTATTTTAATTATGGGTAATGTGCCTTTCCAGGCTGATTCAACTATTGTGGACTCATGGTATGTTCATCTTAGTTAAGAGGTTTCTCCAGCATACTCAATTGGTTTTAGGTTCCATATATGGTCCAGTGGGAGGTGATCCAATGTTTCTCATGGACCTTGCCAATAGGCTTGCATCTTTTTTGCCTGCTCCGTTGATACTTGGGGGGGCTGGAATATTCCACTAACACAGGACTTAGATAGGTCTTACTTACCATTAAAGCCTCCTTCCCCACCCCAAAGAGCCCTGAATGATTTTATAGACATGCTGGGACTGTGTGATCCATGGCAGATCCTTAACCCTTCCCACTGTCTCTTTTCCTTCTATTCGGCCATCCACCAATCGTGGTCCAGGTTGGACTACATCCTACTCAGTCTCTCTCTCATGGCCGGCCTTTGTCAGGCTGGGAGTGAACCAATTGTCCTGTCTGATCACTCGGTGGTCTGGGTGCTTCTATCCCCCAACCCCAACCTGCAGAAAGACAGAGCTTGGAAGTTGAACACCCAACTATTAAAAGAAAAATCCATTGTCTCAAACATCAAATCCCTTATCCAATTCTTCACTGACCTTAACAGGGGCTCTGTGCAAAGGGAGGATTTGGTATGGTGTGCACTTAAATGCTATCTCCGGGGCAAATTTATCAAGCTTGCATCCAGGAGAAAGCGGCAGAAGGAGAGTCATCTCTCTTAACTCAAATTAGAACAGCAGAGATTTCTCTGTCTTCATCCACCTTCTCTGATTCCCTAGAAGCCTTGCTAACCCTAAGAAACAAATATGCAGATCTGTTGCGAGAGAAGGCAGAGTTTGCATTCTAAAAACAAAATCTAATTACGTGGATCAGGGAGAAAAAGCGGGGAGACTTCTAGCTCTTCGCTTGCGCGAAATAGAAAGTTACAGGCTAATTCCCTCTATTCTTGCTCTGGATGGCTCCACCAAAACTATACCCTGGGATATTGCTCAGGTTTTTGAAACCTTCTATCATAGGCTCTATGGTAAATACACTTCCCCGCCATCACCCCAGGACATTGAGGCCTACCTGGATTCTCTTGATCTACCCTGTCTGTTGACCCACCATCAAGCCTCCCTATCATCCCCAATCACTCTCAATGAAGTAGAAGGTGCAATTAAAGGCTTAACCCTGGATAAGGCATCTGGTCCTGATGGGTTCCCCTCTAATTTTTATAAAACCTTTTCTAAAGAATTAGCCCCCTTATTGCTTAACCTATACAGATATACACTTAATGCTAACTCTCTGGACCCAACGTTATTGAAAGCCATGATTGTCCTCCTACTTAAACCAGATAAACCCCACACACTTCCAGCCAGCTACCGTCCAATCTCCCTTATGAATTGCGACATCAAGATTCTGACCAAAATACTTTCACTGCGTATTAAGAATGTCTGGACCCACCTATTGAGCCTTGAACAAGTTGGCTTCATCCCAGGTTGGTCACTGGCAGACCACCTTAGGAAACTTAAACATATTCTCCACACTGCTCAATCCTCTCAGACCCCTATGGCACTGATCTCATTAGACACTGAGAAGGCTTTCAACAGGTTGGACTGGGAGTTTCTTTGGGTGACCCTATGGAAAATGGGCTTCCCCTCTCTTTTCCTTCAATGGATACAAATGGTTTATTCCTCCGCTTCGGCCAGGATATATTGTAACGTAGTCTTCTCGTCCCGCTTTCCTCTCTTTGCTGGTACTAGACAAGGCTGTCCTCTCTCACCCTTCCTATTCAACCTTTATTTGGAACCTCCCTCTCTCCACATTAAACAGTTTCCCCAAATTCAGGGCATTTCAGTGCTCACCCACACCTTAACTCTATTGGCGTATGCAAATGATATTCTCCTTCATTTGGAACACCCTGTGACTTCCCTTGAACATTCCATTGATGTCATAGCACAATTTAGCCATCTATCCAATTATAAATTGAATCTCAATAAAACTGAGATCTTCCCCTTGAATTGCTTCACCCACAGTGTTGACTTTAACCACTTCGGTTTGAAATGATCACCACATTCAATTAGGTATTTGGGTATACTTCTAACTACGGACCCCACAAGCGCCAAGAAGTTAAATCTCAATGAGCTGCTGGTTACTAACCAACAGGATCTTTGGAGATGGGAATTCCTCCCTTTATCTCTATGGGGACTGTATAAGCATCATTAAAATGAATGTTCTCCCCAGGCTCTTTTATCCCTTAAATATGCTGAACATCGGGCTCCCTCTTTCATTCTTTCAGTCTATACATGCCATCATCTGTAGTTTCATCTGGCTAAATAAACACCCCAGACACTCCTTTCTTAAATTAAGTCTTCCCAAAGAAGCCAGTGGTCTCTGTCTTCCTAACATTCTTTTTTACCTCACCTCACTAAAAGTGTTGCTCCTTCTACAAGATTTCCCCACAGCAATATTTTGCTCAACTTATTCTCTTCAACCCTAACATTAGGATAGATGGTGTTTGCCTCACTTCAAGCTGGCTACCTCAATTACAAGGAGCCATGGTGGAGGATCTATACTCTCATAACTCACCTCATTCTTCTCCAGAGCTCCTTTCAAAATACACAATTAATCAAGAGCATATCTTCAAGATTTTCCAGTTAAGACATATGATAGGCCAGTCATTTAGTATCACTCATCAGTCTTCTAAAGTCAGGCCCATACTGGATCACTTACAGGAACTCTCCTCCAAGCCCCATTGCATTTTCCTGTTATACGCTTACCTTTTAACTATAAGCTACCTTGAGCCCCTTCCGGAATCCAAGGTATGGAACTTCCTGCTGCCGGATCTATCCTTCAATTGGGCACAAATTTGGAAAGACCTTTATATTTATTACCCTAAGGGTAGGCTGAGGCTCACCCAGTACCATATTTTAAGCAACATGAATTATACTCCCATCAAACTGGCCAAAATTGGCCGGCTTCCTGATTCCACTTGCTTCAGGTGTGATAAAGCAGAAGGGCACTTACTACATGTATTCTGGCAGTGTGAAAATGTTGCTTCCTTATGGCAAACAATCCAGTCCAAGATGGGCCCCATGTTTGGTCTGGAGGATCTTTTAATTGCTGAAATATGTATATTGGGTATTTATTCCAACATTAAGTTAAAGAACATAAATTTCATATGGCTTTAATATCTATTGTGGTTAAGAAGCTTGTGCTCAAGCACTGGATGGACCACTTGGTCATCTCCTACTCTGAATGGTTGAATGATCTTTCAGCATGTTTTAGAACTGTTTTTCTGGTTCTGGACATTACAGGACTCTGATCTTTGTCCTGCATCCTTCTCTTCCTGCTTGTCTCATCCTGCTTGCACTGTGTTGTCCTCTGGGATCTAACTTGTTTTTGGTGATCCTCTTGTGGATCCTTCGCCAAAGAAGTTTCAAAGTTTCTTCATCCTTGGTAGCCCTGGTCGAGGGTTTGTGCTGGGGAAACTACAGCAGATCTTCATCCTTGGCAATCCTTGCAAGCGGATTCAATGCCAAATACTTGTTCCTTCATCCTTGGCAGCCCTGGTCGAGGGTTCATGCCAGGAAACTTCAGTCAGTCTTTGTTTCTTTATCCTTGGCAGCCCTGGTTGAGGGTTTGTGCCAGGGAAATTGCAGTGGATCTTCATCCTTGGCAATCCTTTCAAGCGGTTTCAATGCCAAGTCCTTGTTCCTTCCTCCTTGGCAGCCCTGGTTGAGGGTTTGTGCTGGGGAAGAGTTCAGCAGATTTCAGTTCTCTTGTGTGAAATTATTCCAGCAACCTTAGAGAGTGGGTTGGCTGAAGAATCAGGGTCTGTTTAAAAATCTCTCACATCCCCTTCAACCTTGCCTAGATTTTCACAAAGATGTAGCTTGGTACCAAGTAGGAACCTCATTTTCCCTTTTGCCCCGTTGCCTTCTTCACTCTTCAGCTGTGCACACGAAGATGGCAGGAAAAAGTTGGACTTCCTTAAGCACTCATAGACTCTTAGAGGTGGTTACTCCATCCGGCCCTCGGGATCTGCAACTGGCTTCCATTGTTCACTGCAGTGATTGTCTGCTATTACTATAGAGTAATAGCTGTTCTGAATTTGTTTACCAAATCATTTAGTGTAAGCATAGCATAGAGTTTAACAGATAGTGGCCTTAGGCCAAGGTGCACCTCTTAGGGATATTATAGAACATTACATACTGCTCATGTTTGGTTTGGTTCCCCTCTTCCCTTGTGGCTGTGTCTACCTTTTCCCTGTGGTATGAATAAAGCCTATTGGGCAACAGACTTATAGATTGTCTCCTGCTTCTCCTTACCAGGTGCCTCCATCCACCCACCCCATCTGAACCACAGCAGTGTCTTACCATCCCACCTGATTTAGGCAACCCTGGTGGTGCAGCTGAGATAGGCGATCTTCGTGGTCAGCACTCAGATAGTTCACCACTTGCAGTTGCTTGGCAAATTCACCTTTTGGGCAAGATTTATGTAATGACAGTCATATTGTTCATGAGGCATGGTCATAAGAAGGCTATGTTGAAAATTTGGGGTCAGTATGTAAAAATGGCAGAGTTATGACCATTCATTGCAATTTTGCTATGCATGCTCGTAACTTTGGACATTTTAAATATTTTGACCCCAAATTCTAAACATAGACTTCTTATTATGTCACCTCATGTTTATTATACCTGTCATTTTTCAAGTCCTGGCCAAAATGTGTTTTGGCTTTGTAGTTGCACGGAATTATTTTTTGTTGGGGATTTGAAAATCTTCTGTACCAGGTACATGAGGTGGGGTAATAAAATGGCTATGCTGACAATTTGTTTGCTATTGTCCTATAAATGGAAGCACAGGGCTTTTCCATAGCAACATACATATACACATCTATGGAGGGATGGGAGTGCAGGGCCCAGAGGGTCATGCCCTCCCATAGGCAAATAAGGATACAATTCTACTATCTCAAAAAGTAAGAAACATAGAAACATAGAATTTGACAGCAGATAAGGACCGCTTGGCCCACCCAGTCTGCCCATTTCCCTACCTGATGGATAAGCTGCAGATCCTAGTTAACCAGCAGCCTACTTCTTCCTACCCTCATCCTCTAGAATTGCCTTATGACTGTCCCATGCATGCTTGAATTCCACCACTGTTTTTGACTCCACAACCTCCTCTGAAAGGCTGTTCCATACATCCACAACCCTCTCTGTGAAAAAATACTTCCTTAAATTACCTCTGAGCCACCCCTTCTATCTTCAAATTGTGCCCCCTTGTTCTTGCACACCTCTTTTTTTGAAAGATGCTACCCTCTTGGACTTTGTTGATTCCCTTGAGGTACTTGAAAGTTTCTATCATGTCCCCCCTCTCCCTCCTTTTCTTGAGGCTATACATATTAAGCTCCTTAAGTCTCTCTTCATATGTCTTCCGGTGCAGACCCTGCACCATTTTAGTTGCCCTCCTCTGGACAGCTTCCATCCTGTCTATGTCTTAATGTCCTAAGGAAATTCATTACAAAAAAACTGCATTAATGCATCAGTTTGGGTTCAGGATAAAGCATAAAAAGTAGGGAAATATGACTTTAGGGTTTTCAACCACAACAGCCCACCACCAGTAAAAGCAGTAAATCAGGCATGCCATGGGGTTGTCAAACCTAATGCTCACCCCATTTTCATTCGGTGTATACATCTAAGCTTATTTAGCGATGGAAATGGGTGAACGTTAGGTCTGACAACTCCATGGCACACCTGATTTGCTGCCTCCAGAGTGGTTGTGGGGTGTTAGGGTTGAAAACCCTAATGTCATATTTCCCTACTTTTTGCACTTTATCCTGAACCCTAACTGCTGCATTAACACATTTTTTTTGCAATTAATTTCTATATATTATACAGGCATGGTAGCCCCTGTATATTAGGGTTGTGCAACCAGTTTACTGTTAAACCCAATATTTGCCCCTTAATAACTCTGATAGTGAGTCCCAGGAAGTCTGGATCCCAAAAATTTCATAATGATCAATTCAGGGGGGGCAAAAGTATGGAGGCGCAAAACACATACATTCACTAAAATTAAGATTATCTTTTTATCACCTTTAACTAAAACTGTTTTTTATTTAAAAGCTGAAACTTGCAGATTTTATACAATTTGCCCCAAGTACATACTTTTATAATTGTTATGTTTTTAGTGTAAATACTTTTTCAAATATTTAAAAAAGTGCAAAAATAAATGTTCTACGGATAATTGTATTTTTATAAAAGCAGTGTTTTTCGCTCTGGACACTCACAACCAGCCTTCATATTTATCACTGCTGTGATAATTACTTTCATGATACAATAATGCTGAAAAAATATGAAAGCAAAATATTTGATAATAAATAAAATAAGAAAGTGAAAACAATGTTAATAAAATTTGCTAATTTAAACCCTGATTTTTTGCACCTTTATATGTTAACTAATCCCCATTTGACCAATCTACCTAAAAATTGACAAAAATGGAATTGGTGCCAGGATACCTATAAATTCTGTAAATTTGGTGCTGATTGTTTCAATGAGAGAAAGGAAATGGTGGGTCATAAACACATAAATTCACCAAAATTAAGAGTTTTTTTTTTTTTGCTTACTTATTCCTCCTAAATGGTTTGGATTTGAAACCTCAAACCTTCAGATTTGATAGAGTTTGGCTCAAGGTACACACTTTTGTAATTCTCACATTTGTAGCTTAAGCAGTTTTTTAAATATTTAGGAAAATGAGTACTGTTTTCTGCACATGCTCAGTAGCAGAAATGAATGTTCCAAGGAAAGCTGTATTTCTAAAAAAGCAGCGCTTTTCACTTTTGTCATTCAAAAGAAACCTTTTGTATTTTTTGCTTTTGTACTAACTGCTTTCATGATAATAGCTTTCATGATAGGGTAGTGAACATATGAAAGTGAAAAGAATATGATTGAAAAATTCATTAGTTGAAATAAGCAAGCAACCATACAGTGAAGAGGACTCTTCTACAGCTACAGGGCCCAGAGGGCCCTGCACATCTGCATCATCCTTACCTGGACAATCTGGTACCTCTGCAGCTGGATGGATTCTTTCCTTGGCACTGGGCTTAGAGTGTCCTGCATGTCTGCATCTTTAGCTGCATGGAAGTGCAGGGCCCAAAGGGCCCTGTGCTTCTGCAGCTCACATGGACAGCTCTACAGACTCTTGTCTTGGTGCAGAGCCTCGCAGGCCCTGTGTGTTGTCATCCATAGCTGCATGGAAGCTAGATGGACTCTTCCCATCTGTATCTGGAGGGTGTTTTGCTTCCTCAGCCCCATGGATTCTTGCCTTGGCACAGGGCCCAGAGAGACTCTTTCATTTGCATGGGGCCATCCATTGCCATTTTGTGATTTTCTCTGCCATTTTCTGATTTGCTGTTTTCTTGGTGCAGGGTCTGTGTGGACAGTGCCACGCATACTTTTCCTCTGGTGCAGGGCTCAGAGAGCCCAGAGATTCATTTGCATCTGTTCATGCAAGGTCCCAAAGGGATCTGTGTAAATGAGAATACAATTCCAGTACCCCCCCTCCCACAAAAAGGAAACTGGTTGCAAAAAATTACATTGCTATACACATTAGGATTGAAGAAAGCAAAGTGGACAACATAAGGAAATGGAAAACATTAGAGTTTAGAGTCTCAGGAGTCTTAGCAAATTGGTAGCATGGTTTTCCCTGGGGTTGTCAACCCTAATGCTCACCCCCTCCCCTGAGCACACAAATGTATACGTGATCTTGTGAAGAATGTTGTGACTGATTCTGCTGGCCACATGTAGCAAGCCATAGTTCTCTACCTGCAAACACATATGCCTATGAGGCCGTGCTTTGACTCGTACCTTGTGCTCGTGCAGCAGGCTAGGGGCTAGGGTGCAGGTAGTTGACATTAGGGTTGACAACCCCAAGAAACACCACATCACTGATTCACCAAGACTGCAGAGACCTCAAACTTTAATGGTTTCCATTTTCTTACTTTGTCCGTTTTGTGTTCTTCAACCCTAGTGTTTCCATTAACGTAGTTTTTGAATTAATATATTTATATATATCTATACATATAGTTATTCTGACTTAAATAATAGATAATATTCAAGTCTTATCAAATCATTAGCTGAAACATTTGTAATTTGTAACTTTACTAATACATTACTCTGCCTTGTGAGATGTGTTGCTAGTGGAATGAAAATATATTATTTTATCTAGAAGATTAACTACGGTGAAAGACTAAGCATTTATGATATAATCTCCATTGCCAAGCTGTATGTACAGGAAATGTTTCCAGGATTGCTCAAAAAGATACAGTGTAACCAATGCCAGATAACTGAGACTTCCATTAAAGGCTAGACATATGGCATCTTCTTATGTTTTTAGGAATAATTGTGAGTGGCTGTAATGCTCCACAGACCTCGGGGTGGGGGGGGGACTGTTCAGTGGTGGTCCTCAAACTATGATTTTTCTGCCTTTTAATGTACCCTTACAACATAAGCATGCTTAGGCACCGATATTTAAATTCGCATTGTCCCTTATAAGCTCCAGTAAAGGTACTCTGGTCTTATTTTCCCCCAAATACAGTGTTTGCTCTTGACCACTGCATTTTGCGACTGGTTAAAACATGCTTTTCAGAAACGTTAACTAGCAATGCACAAACAGCAATGTTGCGGCACTGGATACATTTCATAAATTGCTTTGCAGCTGGTATGCATGCTTTCTCATTTTAATTACTTGGGGGAAGTGCGAATGTTTGCAATGCAGTGCAAACTGCTCTGTACATCACCCCCTGAAGAAGGAGCATCTGGCTCTGAATGCACATGGGGTGTTATCATTTTGTAACAAGGCAGCTGTTGTTTGCACTCTTGCACATGACACTTTCGTTATTTCGTAACAAAGTCATTTGTATTACCTGCTACTCCAGTGTGCCCATTCTTTTCTGTTCATTTTTATGTTGCTTGCTCGCATGTGCAAGAAACATAGTGCCATCACCGGAGATTTCGGAGGTGTGTCACCTCCTCCTCCAATTCAGGCAGTGTCCTGGCAGGCGTGGCCCTTGTAAGCCAATGCATTTTGGAGCTGTCTATGACACGCTCCAAAATGCAGTGGCCTACAGTTGAAAGGGGAAGCTACGCAGAGTGAGCAGCAATAAGAAGCTGCTCACGCAGCGGCCCCCGCCCCATCCGCAGGCGCCACGCGCCCACACGCACTGTATAGCGAGCGACGGGTGCCCAATCCCATCGGCTGAGCTGCGCCTGCCTCCCCCCAGTAGTTGGTGCCACGCTGGGAGCCCACCCCAGTGTGGCAATCAGTCTTTTGCCGACGGGGCCAATCCCCGTCGGCTGAGCGTCCCCCAAAGTCCTTGTGCCACGCTGGGAGCCCACCCCAGCGTGGAAACGGTCCCAACGTCTTTTTTGTTTTTGCCTGTAAGACAAAACGGTCTCGCGGTGCGCCTCCTCACCCTCCCACAACCCGCACCCACCACTGCGCACTCCAGCCTCCCACACCCCTCACCCCATACTGACCTCCGGACTCCGGCGAGCGGCCTTCGTGGACCGAACACGCCTGCACTCTTCAAAGCCGACCGCGAACTGAGGAAATGCCGGTAAGCTGTATAATGGGCTAGATAGGGGGTTCAACTGTGCATATCTCAGCCATTTTGGAATTTTGCCAAATTTTCAACATGGGGTTTTGGACCCTTCTCATAGATTATGTCACTGTCATGGCATTATTCGGGCCCGAAGGTGATTTCGCGCAGTGACTACGCGGTGATTGTGAAATCACCCTTTGGGCCTGAATATCACCATGACAGTGACATCATTCTGGAAAGTAAACCTCATGTTGAAAATTTAGTCTCAAAATCAAAAATGACTTTATTTCTGGCGTCGTTGCGCGGTTCCTACGCAGGCTCGTAAGTTTCAAAATTTCAATATTTTCACTCCAGATTTTCAACATTGCCATTTACCACACCTTCTTATGAGGTAGTACAGCTGTCATTTTCACATCTCACCCAAAATGTGTTTCCGCCCATGTAGTGCAGAATGGCAGTCGGTGTCTTGAAATCAATGTATGGGACAAATTAAGAAAATCACAGTGACACTGTTCATGAGCAGAGGTCTTAAAATGGCTATGTTGAAAATTTGGTGAAAAAATTCCTAAAAATGACTGTTTCTGAGCGTTCTGCGCAGTTCCATGCACTCGAGGTTTCAATTTTCAATATTTCACTCCAGATTTTCAACATTGCTATTTTTCCACACCTTCTTATGAGTAGTACAGCTGTCATTTACATCTCACCCAAAACATGTTTCCTTCATGTAGCACACAATGGCGAGTCACAGCGAACTCAGTGTATGGGACACATTAAGAAAATCACAGTGTCACTGTTCATGAGCAGAGATCTTAAAATGGCAATGTTGAAAATTTGGTGAAAGAATTCCTAAAATGACTGTTTTACAGTGTGCGTTGCACAGTTCCACCCTCTACAGTAGGTTTGCGAATTTTCAATATTTCCACTCCAGATTTTCAACATTGCCATTTACCACACTCCTTATGAGCAGTACAGCTGTCATTTTTCACATCCTGCCCAAAATGTGTTTCCGCCCATGTAGCGCACAATGGCGCAGTCGGTGTGCAAACTCAATGTATGGAACACATTAACAAAATCACAGTGACACTGTTCATGACCAGAGGTCTTAAAATGGCTATGTTGAAAATTTGGTGAAAAAAATCCTAAAAATGACTGTTTTACGAGCGTGCGTTGCGCAGTTCCTACGCACGCTCGTAAGTTCGCAAATTTTCAATATTTACACTCCAATGACTTCCAAATACCTAAACAGCACATAGAAGCAAGCAACATTCGGCATTGACAAATGCTTGTTATTTTGTACATCACAAACTAGCTTTCTAAAACTAGCACTTGTGCTGCTACCTTTTTGATAGGCCCATTTTCAGGGCACATTCTCAGTTTGCATTGCAAAAACATTTCAAAAATGCTACTCCTTTTCCGCCAAATGGCAAGAAATGAAATTAGGTGATTTTCAACATGGCAGGCATGGATGTCAAAGATGATTGATTTTTGTAAACGATGGAGCCCATATTCAATGGTTGTGCTTTGTACAAAGTAACTCAAGGCCCAGGTCTGATATTCTCAAACTAGTTCCATAGCATAGTGTGAGTGTGCAAACCTTGCTTGAATATACCCCTCCAAGAGAGCAGTACAAAGAACGTCCCTAGCAGGTGCACACAGCACAAAATACAACTCCCTGCTGACCACAAAGTGGAATGTCGCTATGTGGTACAATAGGCATCCAAGAAGCAACGTAGAAATTAAAGCATCCGAAAGGTTTTGTGCTGTTGCACTAAGTTATGATATTCGATCGACCCCATGTAAACGCTCTCAAGCTCCATGCAAGAGTCTAAGAGGTTGTTAGCATCCCATTGTTTATTTATTTTTGATAACTGGGTAAGTGCACTAGACATAGGAAATGCCTATTTTCAGACATGACCCGAGGGAGTACAAGTCACAATACTTAGTACAGTCAATTGAATACAGAGCAGTTAACATAGAACATTATATGTAACAATGAACACGATCAGGAAACATTAGCAACAGGTAGTAATATAGAGGTGCAAAAGTAACATGGTACAGCAATAAAACAATAGCATGGTACAGCAGAAACTTGAGCAATTAGACAAACGTATATGAGAACCTGCACATTGTTGCATCCATACTTTGCTCCTTGGAGTGTGTGTTGGCTTTGCACTGCAGTCTGTAGAACAGTATCTTGCTTGTGGTCCTGATTCATCTTCCACTCCCCTGCTGTCACTATCCATCCTGGCATCAAGTAGCGCTCCCTCCATCTCTCGTTCCCTATGCTAGGATCTACATCGATGAAGTCCTGTTGCCCCTTCCCCATCCTTGTACTGGTTCCAATATCCCTGATACCCAGTGGCACCCCAGCCTCTGAGATCCAGAACCCAACACCCCAATCCCAATTGAGACAGCTGCTATCACATGCCACTCATTCTCCTCCATGGCCGGCCTCTGTCTGCAGCAGGTAAGTATTGTGATACTGTACTTGTGGGATGTAGTTTCCAAATCATGGATCCAGATACCGGTAACGGGAATGGTGGGGAGAACAGACCTCATGAATATGGATATAGGGAGGGGTATCACCAGCAGAAATATGGAGCTGGTATTGCCACTGTATTGATCATTGGTGAGGCCACACCTGGAGTACTGTGTCCAGTTCTGCAGACCATATCTCAGGAACAACATAGACAGGGTAGAGGCTGTCCAGAGGAGGACAACTAAAATGGAGCAGGGACAGCATCAGAAGCCCTATGAGGATAGACTGAGGGATCTCAATATGTTCACCCTGGGAGGGATGAGGGAGAAGGGGACATGATAGATACCTATAAATACCTCACAGGGGTAATTAAGGTATGGAAGGGGGGTATATTTCAGCCAAGACCCAAGCCTCTTCTCCCACTAGCTCTTTTACCTTCCTCAAGACTCTAGCAAATACGGAAGGCATTTACAACTTCCCAAGGTCATAACCTGGTCTATCTCATCATCTTCCCCCAGCCCTCTTGCTCCTCCCTCCTTGCACCCACCTAAACTCCCCTCACTCTCCCTTCACCCTTCCTACCATTTGGTCTGTCTTCTCTTCCCCCCTTGCACCAACCTGTACTCCCCTCTCTCCTCCTTCCACCTCCCTACCTTTTAGTCTGTCTATTTATCACTTACTCTAGTTTTAAGTGACCTTGCTAGGCTTAGCCAGGTCATTTCTCTGAGGTTAGCGTTGCATGCATTGCCTCTGTCATGTTTGTACTGTATATTTTTTACAGGTCCTTATACTTTGTATGGGTCCTTATATTTGGTATGCCTGCTTATTTCCAGTAGGTATGCTCTGTAAATATTACTATGTCTGTTTACCCCCGGTAGGTGTGCTCTGTAAATATTGTTCCATTATTTCTGCCATGTATATTATCCATTGCCTGTATCAAATGTTTCATAACATGCACCCTTACTGTTTTTTGTTTTTTTTTTAGTTTAGACAGTTTACGTTCTTGAAATATGTCATCAGGACCTCCTTGTGAATGAGCTTCCTCAATGTAGTTATTCCAGCAATAAACTTGATTTGAATTGAAATGGAGCGCAAGAACAAGGGGCATGCACTAAAGCTGGAAAAGGGAAATATAGGGTGAAGGTGAGGAAGTACTTATTCAATGAAAGGGTGGTGGGTGCCTGGAACAGTCTTTCAGTGGAAGTAGTGGTGGCAAAAACAGTGGTGGGCTTCAAACATGCATGGGATAGACACATGGGAATCTTAGATGAGAAATGTGGAGGGGGGGAAGGTAGCTGGAGATCAGATAAGGTCTACAGTGAGAGTATAGGCAGGGAAAAATAGGCAGACTAGGTGGGCCAAGGGGTCCTTGTCTGTCTACAAATTCTATGTTTCTGTGTTTCTGTGCTTCTATGATACTGGAACTGGGAATGGAGACTGAGGTGCCCACCACTGACCCCTGATCCCTAATTTCTGGGGGATGGGGTAATAGTATTCAAATTGCAGGCTAACTCAGTGGGCTCCTCTCCTTCCTAACCAGTCATGATCTGTTTGTAAGTTACAGTGTTATGTGACAGCAGCATGCCCGAAAGAGTGGAGTAAGAACAGTCTTACATCAGTGATATTGCTTTTCAGACTGACCAATCAGTGTCCAGTCACAAGTCAAAGGTTGCACTCTCAGTAGTGCAGGGCTGTTCAGGAGTCAAGGGTGGCCATCTCTTATTTGGAACACTAACAAACAAAGTAGGCAGTATTCCATACTCATAGCAGAAGTCACAGAAAACCAGAGGATAGTTCCAGAAGAGACTTTTTTTGTAAGCAGCAGTTTATGTCAGCTGCATCAGCCGCCAACAATGATCAGTAGCAACATCTAACAACTCAAAAACTGTACAAATAACAGAAATACCAACTAAGTGCAAAGTTGTAGCCTGGCCCGAGTGCACTGTTAACCAGCATCATCTGATTCCTATGAGCGTGGAATACTGCCGTGCCTGGTTTGTTTTACGTCAGCGTGCCGGGCATCAACTGTGGTGCAAGACTGCTCCTTCATACTAAGTGCACGTGCTGTGCTTGCTGCAGGTTAAAGGGGAAATTGTTTAACCAGGTAAGGCACACTAAGCTGGAGTTTGTTTTCAGGCACACTAAGCCATAGCTTGTTTCCAGGTGCGACCTGGGAGCATAAGGAAGTTAAGTGACTTGCTCAAGTGGGGGCTGATAGGATTCAAACGCAGGTCTCCGGGTTTAAAGCTCTTTGCCATTAACCACTAGTTATACTGCTTCCTAAAGAAAAACACTGGAAAAGACACAGCTTTCCCTGGACACTACAAAAACTCTTGATTAGTGCTTTCAGATAGTAACAACTTTTTTTAACGATTTAAACAGCTACCCACAACTTCCACTTACTATTGCTGGCAGCCACCATCTCATGAGCAGTAGTGAGCTTCCCGAGCTCACTTTATGCTAATATGTCCAGCTGACCTCTGCTATTGGTCAGCAGGACATATTAGCATAAAGTGAGCAAGGGAAATTCACTGCTGCTCATGAATCAGTGGCTGCCAGCAATAGAAAGCGGAAGTTGAGGGTAACTGTTTAAATAATTAAAAAAGCATTCAGAGGAAATTTTAAAAAAAATTACTGCCTGACAACACTAATCTGGCATTTTTGTAGCAACTGGGGAAAGCTGTGCCTTTTCCAATGCTTTCCTTTAATAAGCAGGGCTCTACAAAATGTAAAAATTCTAACAGAACTATGTTCTTCTCAGTTTGGGAAAATGCCAACTAATTCTGTGAAACTCTGTCAGTATTGAAATAATGAACTTTTGAAAGTGGAAGTTTTTTTTTTTTTGCAAATTAGTAACAATGATTTCCATAAATCATGTATTAATTTTTCATAGCCCCTGGTAGAATTATTCTGCCGTTTGTATAATCTGCGGAAATTTGTTTCACAGTTTAGATGTAAATGTTTTTCAGAATTCCACCAAAATACAAAAGAAATTCCAAAAAGCATTTCAGAAGCAGAGTTGCCATTCCACATGAATTCTGCATCCAGAATTCCCCATTCCACACAGCTCTACCGAGGAGCGGGAATCTATTGAGTTAGTCTGGAACTGGACTGTTGATGCACCCCTCCAAATTATTGATCAGGTGTTAGGAAAGGGCCCACTTTTGATACATGTCCCTTTGGGGGCAGATGAGGCTGCAGGGAGCACAATGCCACGGCGTAGTAACAAGTAACACACCTTATGCAATTCGGTGTGACTCAAAGGACCTTAATGGTATTAAAAAAAAAATTGCTGTGTTTTGTAAACATTTTCTGAATTTTGGTTCTGTTTAAAACAATTTAACAAATATCTAGAACGGCTGCATCACATACATACAATATACTTTATATCTTCAATCATATTAAAACCATTTCTTCTCTCCTGGAACCACGCTACCCTTAATCATTCTTGGTTTTGCAGACTTTGGGCAATATTGCAGTATCCCTGACAAAAAGTGCTAAGTGGACAACAATGATGTGCCCATAAATATTTCAGTTCTAGCAGAAAGCACACATTTGCATTGAAAAAAAATTATTTTTGCCTACATCTAACAAAACAATACCTATATCAAGCCTGAAAATATATTGTTTCATTTGTTGCAATGCTTACGTCCCTACTTCTTTTTTCAAATGGCGTCTCCCCCTTTCTGAGACCTGGAGGTCAGGGACCCAGCGATAATGGAATGTTCACCCTTTGATTCTCATACGGTTCACTTGCTCTCATTGGCACGGCATACGAATGAGCTCTTATCAAATCTGAGTGGTGCACATACTGCAATAGTAATGGGGGGAAGGGATTGTAACAAGCCAACTTGTAACATGAGATCTTATCAGACATCTGATTAAAACATAATTTAGGTTTAACAGTGGAAGATAATGTTGTGTTTGAATGGTTATGAGATGTAACTCAGTAATCTCAGAAAAAATGCTGAATAACTTAGGAAAGGTTTATGGAACTCTTCCTCTCTTCTCTCTCTCTCTTTCACACACACATATACACTCACACACAAAAAAAAACTACAGTTCACATACACTTATAAGACATCCCCCACCTAAAAAAATTCCATGGAACCTTCAAGGCATGCACAAGACAAAAATACAAGTTTTATCCCACATTTTGCAAGCAGAATTTAAGGCTAGGGCATCCTTGAATGAGCTCTTCTTGCAAAATATATGTTACAGGGAACATGTTCCCCATTTGCCTTTGTTAATATAATTGGACATTTAGACATGAGTGTAGTCTCCTTAAAGGGGAATAGTCAGCATTAAGAGTCCCACACCCAAATGTGGGTTTGGTCTCAATTTGCAATTTGTGAGCAAAAACACGTTTTTTGTATTTACTGTATGCTTCAATATAGTAGATTGTATCATACTGATTCTGCTGACTTCCAAGCTGACATTTTCTACAAGTACTGTGACGGACTCCACAGCAAGGCATGCCTGGGCTATGCATGTGACATTACCACCACCTTTGGAAAACTAGTGCAGTCTGGCAAATTGAGATTCAGGAGTGAGTTCTGGAGACACTCCAACCAACCAAGCTCAAGGGTTTAGCTCTCGGTGGGCTTAAGAAGGAATTATTATTTTTTCTACCACATGTGGAATCAATAACCAGCCCAAGTTTAGTGGAACAACACAGCTTTATTAACAACAGATCATCTGAAAAAAAAGGTTAGTGCAAATGGCAAATTTAAACATGGCCCTGTTGGGTGCCCTCCTGGAGGGTCATATCGAACCTTTGCCACCTGGTAGCAGGTTTTAAACAGACCCAAATAGGAGCTCTCTTAAACCAGTCCCTGGGTGCAGGTGTAGAATTGTTGCAGACCCCTAGATGTTGCTGTGGATTGACTGGCATTGGTGCACTTTAAACAGATCAGCATGCATCATAATTCCCCAAACCCTATAGACAAGCAATTGCTTAAATGGCAGAAAACCCCTTAAAACAGGGTATTTGTAATCCAAATTATGGAAAACAGTGAAACAACAGAAGCTGTCCCTTGAAACAATACCACTCTGCAGTGCACTCTTATTTCCTGACTTGGATGGCTCCTCCTGATGTAGCAGGCCACTGAAACCCTGCTTAACCAGGGTATCCTTGCTGTAGTAATTTTGCACACCACCTGAAGAAGACTGTTGGCCGAAGCACTGGGGTTACTTGGCTGAAGTTCAATCTCAAAACAGCACTATCAAATGGTATTAATCATATACCTTGGATTTCCATCTGTGCTTTCTTTGCTGTGAGTGCTATTTTTTTGGATCTGGTTCATCCTGGATGTAGACCTCTGGTCTGTCCTGAACTGATTAACTTGAGCACCAGCCGCAGGCTTCTCTGATCTCCTTCCACTCATCCTGGACTGCTGAGGCCCCAGTCTGACCCTAACATGTCCTGGTTTCCAAACCCCTATGTCAAAGTCAGCCTGGCAATATGTTGTAGTGCCTGCTATAAGACCTGGATCAGCAATCCTGTTCAAAGTTGGCTCACCACTTTTCAGGCCTGGGATGGCACAGCAGACCTTACCACCATGAGATCTTCACAAGATCTGCCAGCCTCCAGCACAGTTCTGCCTTTATAGGCCTGCTCACAATCTGTCTCCATTTGTGCCTTGAGCTGTCACTCCAGGAACCCGACAGCCCACAGATCAAAGAAAGGTCACCAGAATCTAGGGCCCATCTTTTCCCCCGAAGCCTCATGGAATCCCCTCCCTTGTGACTGTAGGGGTGGGCCTACCTTAGAGGGTCCATTACAGTACAAATCCCCTGCAGGTGACATCAGTGCAGGCCTACAGTAGTAGGAAATTCAATAGAAGAGTGTCTATATCCATCATGTTTGCACTGCTTGCTTCATAAATAGGGATGAAATAAGTGTGCTTTGCAAACACTCAATCAATCAATCAGTTTTATTTTATACTGGAAAGTATGTGAGCAAAAATGCCCATTTTCACTAACGTCCAGGTTACAATGCAATACATTGGTACAGGATACATTAATAAATAAGCAAATTTACAGAGGAGGAAAACAAAGATTGTTCACAAAAGGTAAGGTTAACAAAAAACGTATATACAGTAGTTACAGTTAATAAAGTACAGGTTTAGAACACTAACAGTGTACAAGAGTCACCATAAGGGTGAAGTCAATTTCATAGTGAACTAAATGAAACAAAAACAGCATATTTACATAAGAGAGTAAGAAAAATTGCTTGTCACAGAATAAACATATTCCAAAATCAGAGTTTATTTCTCTCTATTCAGGCAGGAGTGGGGGACAACATAGGATTTAGTTAAGGAGGGATTAGTAGGAGTGGAGAGTAAGGGGAAGGGGGGGGCTATGTGGAGGGGTATGTGAAACTGGGTAGTGAACAATTTTAACCACTGGAATAATTAACGTGGTGGCTAATTTGGGCAACTACATACAGTACTTTCAAAGAGAATGTCTCTGAGGGAGGTGCTGAAGGAATAAATTGAGCCACATGACCGTGTGACTGGTGGCAAACTGTTGTAAAGTTTAGGACCATAATAGGTAATAGAATTTTAGGCATGCAAAGTGTGGTAGAAAGGAACATTGAAGATTTGGTTGTAAGTCCCTCTGGTGTAGCACTTAGGGACAGACTTAGTAAAGAGGGAAGAGACGCTATGCGGTAGAAGATCAAGGTTGACCTTGAGTAAAAGCAATGGTGTTTTAACATGGAACCTTCCTTCTAGGAAGAGCCAATTTAGGGGGGTGTAAAGGGAACATTGATGAGTGGAGCACTGGAGGCCAGAGACAAAATGAGCGATATTGTTGTAGGATGTTCTGAGTTTGGAGAAAAGAGAAGAGGTGGGAGGGGGAGTAGACAATGGACCGGTATTCAAGAAGGGGTAGGAGTAGGGAGCTGGCAAGGCACAATCTAGAGGCGGGAATCAGGTACTTCCTGATTCTGTAGAGGAGGTCTAGCCTCATGTTAATTTTCTTAATGAAGTCAGTAGTATGGATGTGAAATGTTAAGTGGGGGTCAAGGACAAGGCCAAGGTATTTAAAGTCCTCCACTTTTTCTATGCTGTTCCCCTGGAGGTCTGTGAGGGTAAAACTTCCCTGAATAGTTTGTCTAGGGCCTGAGAAGATAATGAACTTAGTCTTCTTGGAGTTAAGAACTAAGTGTTTGGAAGAAAACCATGCTTGGAGCTTGGTAAAGTCAGCTTGCAGCTTGGAAAATATTATATCAAAGTTTTTCTTACATACATGCTTATAGGGATTTCCTACCAGCCCTAGTACCCTGGGAGTCCAGTGATCCTTGGCAAACAGAGATTTTTCCAGGCTTACCTTAAAGGCCTGCACTGTCTTCATGTCCACTGTCTCCATTGGTAGGCTGTTACATAGGATCACCTCCCTCTGGAAGAAAAGTGCTTCCAAACATTAGACATAAATCAACGACCACTGAGCTATAGGACATCCAATCAAACATCTTTGACTTTTACAGCTTACTGATACCAAAGAGTATTGAACTGATTGACCTAAAGTCCTCTCTCTGCCTTCTTTTCACTACACTGAGCTAACACTGGGCCTCAAGGCTTTCCTTGTAACTTTTGCCATCCAGCCCACTGTTCATTTTGGTGGCCTGGCATTGCACCATCTCAACTGTGTCAGTGTCCTTTTTGTATTGAGTAGACCATAACTGCATGTAGTATTCCAGGTGAGGCCTGACCAGTAATAAACTGACAAAAATGCTTGCACTCCAGAGCTAGTAGTGTCCCTCCAATGAAGGTTTGAATTAAAAATAGTCAATCACTTTTTCTCAGGTAAGTTAAAAGTTTATTACCATTTTGGCAACACTGGAGTAAATGTTCCCAAGCCTAGAGACCGTAGCCCAGGTGCCCCCTGACTAAGCCCTTACATTGCTAAGCACTGGGGCACCTGAACTACAGTCTGTTGGTTTGGGAATATTTACTCCTGCGTTGTTGTTAAATTCTGCACTCTTCAATCTGCTCAGCCCCAAGATTAATCTTCTGAGCTAGTTTTCCCCACACGGTTACAAATTAAAGACAAGTTCAAAGTGCTCCAAATACTGCCTACAAATCTCTTTTTTTCTCCCCACGTATCCCACTACTTTCAGTATGAGGAAAAATATAAATAAATATATATTTGAAGTTAAGTTAGGTACTAACACTCCCTCTGTGTCAGCAAAGTCTGTACTACCATAGTCACATGAAATACACAATACTAGAAATGAAGCAATGTTTTACGTCACCAGAGAACTTCCAGTGTTGTCACCAAATTCACCTTCGAGAAGCACTTCTCAAAATTCCTCTAGCCCTCAAGGAACTTAGCTGGCAACTTCACCAGCAAATTCTCCTGGAACTAAACTCAACCTCCACCATCTGGGAAGTTGTCAAGTTAGCAAGCGAAGTTCCGGACTTTGCATCTCTGTGAAGTTCTAGAGCTTTGCCAAATTTGGCTTTCCATTGCAAAGGTGCTCAGCAAAATTGGAGATCTTCATGAAATGACTTTGTGAAGTGAAGTCAGCTAATATTGCACATATTTACACATTATCACAATGATCTTAGAATGAATCCCAATCAATAACATCTAAGTTACACAGATTCAGTGTAGTGCTATCACAAATACAACTACAAACACAACACATCCATATTGTGAAATAAAAACAGTGTGATTACATGGTTTACACTACATAACTTGTAAACTACTTAATATATTTTCACCAAATGTTAAGGGTTTGCAAATCATGATAGAAAGGTTGTGCATACCAGTTTTCAGATTAGTAGGTCAAAAGATATTTAACTTATAAGCTACCATGAATACCAAGTGTATGATTTTGCTGCAATCATATTTTGACATGTGATAACAGGTGCACACTTGCATGGCCGTAAAATTAAAACAGTTACAATTTAAAAAATCAAAATCATTTTAGCTCACAAATCACAAAAGGCACTCTTCTGTCACATGATCAAGGACTAGTTTTCTGTATTTCACGGTAAAATCAATAAAAATCATGGAATCCTGCTTCATTTGTGGATTTCGAATTCTTCCACTAGTGCCTCACTGAAATCACATGTCACTGCAAGGAATCCCCAATATCTCAGCATCTTAAAATGAATGGTGCTTTGCTGTGCATGCTTTCTGCTCTGCTGCTTATAGAATCCATAAGAAAACCACCCGTGCTGCTTTGTTGTAACCACCTGTGCTTCAGTTTAACAACCCATGCTTCCCTGCAACCTTTCCTGAAGCTGACAACAGCTTTCCACCCTGAAAGTAGTTTTCATTTAGTATGTGCCTAAACTCCTTTATATATATATATATATATATATATATATATATATATATATGATATATACCACTCTGAGTGTGCAGTCGGCGCTCTGATGCTCATGCACCTTGAGGCAATGCGTTATGCCTGCGAGGCCGACAGATCTGGAGTCGTCAGCCAGGCGTCTGCGTATATCAAGCGTGACCACCACAAAGTAATATATTCTTATAAAATGTCAAAACTGTTTTTTGGGGGTAAAGTGCAGGTGTGCGGTGCGCTCTGCTATACGCACGGTCATGTGATGCTCAGGATCCAATGGAGCAACAACAATTTCTCTACCCATTTTATAAATATATATATATATATATATATATGTAATATACTGGCATGGTAGCACCAGTATAGTTAGGGTTGAGTGTAAACTTCTATGTTAAACCCAAATATGTGAACCTTTATAACTTTGGAACCATTCAAAGGATGTGCATGCAATTTTATTTATTTATTTATTTAACTCTTGGATTACAATGCATTTAAGCAATAAGAGCTCTTTTACAAAGGTTGCACATCAGAAAGTGTAGGACATATACAAACAATTAGCAGCAACATGAAAACTAACATTCGGGAATATGCTTTAAAACGTAAACACTGTAAGTACGCTAAACAAAAACGCTGGTTGTTGAGCAAAAATTGATAAAGGAGCAGGCAAACAAAAGGTAGTCATGGGAGAGGATTTAGAAGTATTAGTAGAGAGAGGGGAGCAGCCTCGAAGGCTTTGTCAAAACCAATAGGAGAAGGTAATTGTGGGGGTGGGATGGCAGGAGACAGAATCGAGAAATGGAGGGGAGGGAGGGGGGAAGGAAGGAAGGGGTAGGGGTTGCATGAGGGGGTGTTGGGGATAAGGAGAAAGGGGTAGAGGTGGGGGAAGGGGAGACGGGGAAGAAGCAGATTAGGTTGCATGAGAGGTGTCGGGATGAAGAGAAGGGGTAGAGGAGGAGTGGAAATGGGAAGAAAGGGAGGAAAGCAGATTAGGAGTGCGTAGAGGGTGCTAGGATACACGGTTCATATGTTGGAGTGGGGTAAAGTGCCATTAGGTGTAGTATCAGTAGTTATTTATTTATTTAAACATCAGTTTAATAACCTTTGAGCCAGAGGCTCATTTACAAAGGTATTTCGTCACATAAAGGACACAGACAGTGGCACAGGAGACAACAGATAATACAGGTTCAAGGTAAGTGTCATTTAAGGTTACAGTTGGTTCCAAAACATATGAAGAATAGGTAGACTAAATTAGGGTTAGTGGGGAGAGAAGTAAGGAAGATTGGGGGGTAAGAGGGGAGTGGGGCTGGGAAGCAGAAGGAAGGGGGAGAGCCAGGGAGGAAGAGTGGGTAGGGGAGGTGGTGAGTAGGAAAGGGGGGGGAGTGCGGCTCGGTGAGCGTTGTCGGAGGGGAGTTTTTTTTTTTGTCACTTAGCGGCAGCGGCATCTGCGTGAAAAGAGCAGGTGATTTCTGAGGTTGCGTTTAAAGCAAGCAAATGAGGGAGAGTCGGAGATAACGGCAGGGAGGGAGTTAAACTAGGAGGGCGCTCTGTAAGGGAACGCCCTTTGGCCTTGCGAGGTCCTGGCTCTTGGAATGATCAGTGTTGTTTTGGATGAGCTGCGGGTGTTCACAGTTGGATTAGCTCGCTGTATTGAGTCAGATAAGCCAGAGGGGGATAGGCCATGGAGGGCTTTATAGGTGAGTTGGCATGTTTGGAACATGAGCCGCTCATCCAGGCTGAGTAGGGTAGCCAAGGAGCACAGCAGACAGGTGTGGGTAAGTCTAGGCACACCGGTTATAAGTCTGCAGGCTTTGTTAAGTGTAAGGCGGACCTTGCTCAGGGCCATCTGATCTGCAGCCCCATAGACCGGAAGGCTGTAGTCGATCAGTGATATGACAGAGGAGGTGACAGCCAAGCAGAGGGCGTCAGAGGGGAGGCATTTTTTGTGCCGGTAAAGAATGCCCAGCCGTGTGTTGGCATCAGAGTTCAAGATGGAGATGTGGCCATGGAAAGAGAGGGCTGGGTCAAAGATTATTCCAAGATATTTATAGGACTGCACACGTTCGATGGGGATATTGAGGGAGGAGTGGAGAGCGAGAGGAAAATTGCTGGACTTATTTTGGGGGTGGGAGAAGAGCATGGTTTTTGTTTTCTTTAGGTTGATTATGAGTCGGTGCTCAGTGAACCAGGTTTCAGCGGAATCGTAGGCAAGCTGGAGAGAATTCTGGAGCGACATGGGGTTACTGTCAGAAGCGATGAGTACCGCATCATCAGCGTAGAGTAGGACCTTACCTGCACAATTGCTGGGTAGTGAGTTGAGGAAGAGGGAGAAGAGAAGGGGTCCAAGAATAGAGCCCTGGGGGACTCCAGAGTGGATCGGGCAGGTGCTGGAGAGAGTTCCACTAACTTTCACACATTGAGAGAGGGCACAGAGATAGCTGGCGCACCAGGTGATTGGACCAGTTGCAAAGCCTAGGTGGTCAAGGATGGTTAACAGGAGAGGATGCGATATAGTATCAAAGGCTTTAGACAGGTCAATGAATACTGCACCAGCCATGGAGCCAGAGTCCAAAGCTGTGTGGAGGAAGTTGGCGAACTCCAGGAGAGCTGTATTGGTACTATGACCAGCTCTGAACCCATGTTGCTCAGGACAGAGAACATTGTATTTAGAGAGGTAGCCAGAGATTTGAGTGGCTACAATTTTCTCTAAGGCCTTGGGGGGGGCAGGATTGAGATAGGCCAGTAGTTACCTGGAAGAGTTCTGTCACCACCTTTGTGGATAGGGGTAACTGTGATGACCCTCCAGACAGTGGGGAATTGTCCAAGACAGAGGGATTTGTTAAAGATGCAGGTGATAGGCGAGATGACCTGGTCCAGGACCTGACGTAGGAGACAGGGATCTAGGGAGTCGTTACCGATGGTGTTACCCTTTAAGACTTTAAGCAGGTATGGCCTGACTTCTTGTGTGGTGACACAATGCAGGTGGAACAAGGGGCCAGTGATGGATGGTGCAGACCTGAGGGGTGGTGAACTGAAAAAATTGCCAGGGAGCACTGGGCTAAGATCAATAAAGGAGTTATTGAGGTGAGTGGCAATGAGGGCAGGATCAGAGTAGATGGTACCATTGATGTTAAGAAGTGAAGGAGGGAGGGACCAGGAGTGACCATTCAGATGCTTGACATTGTCCCAGAAGGACCTGGGGTTTCCCTAAGAGGAGGTAAGGGAAGCTTGATAGTACTCAGCCTTTGCTTTGCTTTGCGGATAGCCCAAGTGCACCTGTTCTGAGCCGCAGCATAGGTCTATCTGTCTGTCTGCAGGGCGGCCAGTTGCAACAGCAAGGTGCCACAGGTTGTCCCGCTGCTTAAAAAGGAGTCGCAGGGCAGGGGTGACCCAAGGGGCATGTCTTACTTTAGACCTACGAGCAGTTATAGGTGCGAAGATGTCACAGGCAGAGTTGAAGGTGTTGACAAAGAAGGCCAGTGCATTGTCAATGTTAGGTATGTTTAGCAATGGAGACCAGTCTGTATGAGCGAGGTAATGCTTTTAGGTCTTTCAACCCACAGGTCTAACCGCCTCAAAAGGTGGTTTGAACAGCGGCTTGGGCAGAGAGGTAAACCCAGTTGAAGAGAACAGGGAGTGGTCACTAAGGCAGTCAAGGAGTATTTGGATATTGTGGATGCGGCTTGGTCTGTTAGTGAGGACTACATCTAGGAGTGTGCTAAAGCCCATTCTGGGGTTAATTCTAGTGGGCTGGGAGACTAGTTGGTTTAGATCAATAGCAGCAAAAGCCTCATGGGAGGAAGAGGATGAGGGGCAAAGCCAATTAATGTTTAAGTCACCCACCAGAATCTGGTCAGAGGGGTTGGGTAAGGAGGTGAGATAGTCAATTAGTGGGCCCAGCACCTGTGATTGGTTCTTAGGAGGTATGTAAGCCATAGTCAGAAAGATAGGACCCCTAGAGGGGTTGGGAGATAGCTTTAGTGTTAGGGCCTGGGCATTATGGTCAAGGTCAGGTGGAGGAAGGGCTAGACCAATGAGCGGGTCCTTTACATAGAAGGCACATCCCCCACCTCTTCTACCAGACCTGTCCAGCCGGTGGAGGGTGTAGCCAGGGAGAGAGACCTGGGAGTTAGAGGTGGAATCAGACAGCCAGGTTTCAACCAAGGCAACCACATCTGGTTTATGAACCATCACTCAGCATTGTAGTGAGTCCCAGTTTTTTAAGGAGGCTACAAATGTTCATAGATGCGATACAAAGTCCAGAGGATTTCAAGGGGGGGCCAGTGTTGCCAGGCCCAGGATTGGGATAGATGTTGTCAGACAGGAGCAGGAGGAGGAGTGCTGCTCTTGGGAGTAAGTGGCAGAAGGAAAGTTTCCGACGGCTGGGGTGGGGGGATGAGGGGTGTAGCGGTACAGGGATAGGAAGGGTAGCACAGACAGGGAAAGCAAGCATGATAGGATGCGAGGGGCAGGGGGGTGAGTGAGAAAGTGCCCATACGAACGGTGATAGAGGCGCAGAATGGGTGAGTGAAGGCGGAGGGGGGAGATGGGGCAGGGGGAGAAAAGGGGTGGATTGCAGGCAGATAGATAGGGGCATAAGAGCAGCTCACCAATGGGCATCTAGTGCCCCTGGGGGAGGTAAGGACTATTAAAATGAGGGGAAGGAGAGGGAGGGGAGCGAGATGAAGAGTGATGGACATGAATGGCGAGGGGTGAGAGTTTTTAGGAAGAAAATAAGGTAGAACAGTAGAGGTAGAGAGAGAGACACCGGGATAGGATGAGGGTGGGTGGAAAACAGAGCAGGATTGATAGTTGGGGAACAGTGCCCACTGGTGGCCAGCAGGTATAACCTGCAAATGGGAAAGCGGGGACTTAGGTTCCGGCACACAAGATGTGATGTCACAGGAAGTGACGCACTCAACCCGAACCAAGATAACCACAGCCACCCCTAGGTGGGTGGGTGGTTGGGGCGGGTGGGGCAGACAACGCAGAGCGTCGTCAGGCTAGCACCCTACAGCCGAACTGCAGGAAAACAATCAGTGGCTGAGGGTCAGAGAAGCCACGAGTCCATCAGAATCCTGCTGGCAAAACACTCCCAGGAGATGACTTGCTGGATGCCTTTACCTGAATCTGCAGCTCCCGAAGTAAAAACACTCCAGGTAGGAGCAGAGGTGTTCCGTCTACTGCCACGGTCAGCAGCTTACTGAGGTGGGGGGGAGCCCATCTGTAAGGAGGTAGAAGAATGTAATTAGTATGCAGCGGGAGGTTTGGGGTGGTAGCTCAGGTAATACATGCGCAGTAGAAACAAGCCCTCACACACGAGAAGCCCCTAAATATACTTTTACATTCTAAACTTTGTACTGCACTTTGGTAATGGAACTACGCACTGAAATATAACACAAGGTGCTACGGGGTTAGGCTGCTGCACCAATAGACAGTGTAGTTAGGGACACAAACAGTCTCAAACAGCTAGTCCTAGGGCGCTTTATACATTGGGACTACCAATAAACAAGGCGTGCAACCTGTTCAGGATTACTGCAGCAGACCACTTCAATTAATAATAGGCACTAAGCAGTACATAATAATAGAAGCTTGCTCTTACTACAGCCTGGTCCATGTATAATAGCCTACGTTTTAGCCCAGCACATGTCCCAACCACCCTCTCAGGTAGAACCCTACAGCTGAGTCCACGGAAAACAATCAGTGGCTGAGGGGCAGAGAAGCCACGAGGCCGTCAGAATCCTGCTGGCAAAACACTCCCAGGAGATGACTTGCTGGATGCCTTTACCTGAATCTGCAGCTCCCGAAGTAAAAACGCTCCAGGTAGGAGCAGAGGTGTTCTGTCTACTGCCGCGGTCAGCAGCTTACTGAGGTGGGGGGGGCCCGTCTGAATCTGCAGCTCCTGAAGTAAAAATGCTCCAGGTAGGAGCAGAGGTGTTCCGTCTACTGCCACGGTCGGCAGCTTATTGACCGTAAGCTAGACCGTCTAGTTAGACAGACTGCAATGATCAACAGCCACATAATCGCATGCATAATCTCTAGGGGTAGGTCTCTTGATCTACCAAATTTTGTGGGAATCTGTTTTGTGGTTTTTGAGATATGGAAGGTCAAAAAATCCTAAATTTGCCATTTTTTTGCTGGTTTTTTTGGCAACTATGTCTCAAAAACGGCTTTATGTTGTGGTGTAAAATGTTCAGGGTAGAAAGCCTTTGGGTCACAGATGTGCCTTTAGAAGGTTTGGTGTGAAAATATTAATGCAGTCAAAAGTTAATACATTTTTAATTTTCCTATTATTTCCTACAGGAAAAGTTAAGTACCCCTCATGAAATCAAGCTTGTTTTCACAGATGGGTATCTTGTTTTTGCAGGGAGGGTCACAGTGTCCAAGGGGAGCCTTGTATATTTTCACAGAGCACAGTTGTTTTCACAGGGAGGGTGACTTGTTTTCGCAAGAGTCTGTTGTATTTTCTCAGAGTAGTGATTTGTTCACCATCTTGTTTTCTTGTTAGCGACAGACACAAAGTAAAGAAAATATATAAAAATGTATGTTATGTAAGAAACAAACATCCGAATGTAGCTAAACAGGGCCTATTTAGCCACATTCTGATGTTGCTTTCTTTATATTTGGGCTACAAATACTGTTTTTGGCTACCTGATATCCCGGGTGCCAAGGTTAGCGAGAGGACTGCTTCTGAGTGCATCCTGTTCTAATCCCCTCTGTGACTGTCTGAAAGCCTTCTAAGTTATTTTAAACTGTTACATATATATTTAAACATTGTTATTGTTTTATTTATGCTGTTTTTCATTATGTCTTGTTATAATGCCTGTTAGGCACCCAGAGCCTCCGGGATTGGTTGCCCTACAAATAAAATTGCCTTGCCTTGCCTTCTGCTGCATTCTCTGTATGAGAACAGCAGGATTTTCTTGACTCCTTCAGCCACAGCTGAAACTCGTGCTGCTGGCCGTGGAGTCAGGATTCAGCCGCCACTTTTCATTGTTGTCTAGTGGCATGCACCCCCCCATTTATGTTGCACCCCTCAGTAGCATGGGACATTGGGGAGCCCACTCCCAGTGTCCCTGATCATGCTGTTCCTCCACCAGTACCATAGGTGCTAGGAGCCCATTCCCAGTGTCCTGATTGTTATAACTCTCTCCCCACAGTGTGACACACTTGGAAGCGCACTCCCAGTGTCCCATGTCATATATTCTCCCCAAGCAGTGAGGGACACTGGGGGTGTCCCAAGTGATGTTCCCCCTCCCTCTTGCATTGTGGGACACTGGGGAGCTCTCTCCCAGTGTCCCCAAATATGTGTAGCCCCTAGTAGTCTGGGACACTGGAGAACCCACTCCCAGTGTCTCAAGCTGTGTTTTCTTAAACCTGTAAAAAAGAAAATCCCCCGATGTCTTTTTTTCCCTGAAAAAAAGAACATGGTCCCTCATTGTCCTCGCTGTATCCCTCTGTCTTCCTGACCCTCCCACTAAGCACCCACCACCCCACACCCCCCTTGCCTTATACTTACCACTGGAGGTCACCCTCTGTTATCTTCTGTGGACTGGGATACATCTGCACTCTTCAAAGCCAAACCACGAACTGTTAAATCAAGATAAGTGCTGTATATTGTATTTCAATGGCGTTTTGAATTTATGTTGCTATCTTTGCATTTTTAGGTATTTTTTTCACCAAATTTTCAACATGGTCTTTTTGGGACCCCACCTCATGAACATTGTGAGTGTCATTTTGTTACTCGGGCCCAGAAGTTGATTTCACAGTCACTGTGCACAATTGCCTTTCAGGTCTGATTAATGAAATGACAGTGCCAGTGTTCATGAGGTGGGGTCCCAAAAAGACCATGTTGAAAATTTGGTGAAAAAAATTCAGAGTTATATGCAGTTGTTAAACATTTTCTGTGCACTCGCGTAACTTTGGTAATTTTCAATTTTTTCACTCCAAATTTTCAACATGGCCATTTCTTCACACCTCCTCATGAACAGTACGGCTGTCTTTTTTCACATCCTGCCCAAAATATGTTTTCGCACCTATGGCATGGAATGGTGTTTTGCCACAGATTTGAAAATGTTCTCCTACGGGGTTCATGAGGTGGGATGATAAGAAGACTATGTTCAAAATGTGAGGTCAATATAAGAAAAAAAACGCCAGAGTTATGCCCATTCATTGCAATTTCGGTAGGCATGCTCACATAACTGTGGAAATCTTAACCATTTTGACCCCAGATTTTCAATATAGTCTTCTTATTACCCAGGCTTATGTATGTCACAACTGTCATGCTTCAAATCCTGTCCAAAATGTGTGTTTACACATGTGGTGCAGAATGGTGTTGTAGTTGCGCAGAATTATGTTTTGGCGGGGATTTGAACATTTTCTCTACCAGCTACATGTGCTGGGGTAATAAGATGGCTATGTTGATAATTTGGTGATGCATCAATGGAGGGATGGGTGGCGCAGGGTCAGAAGGACCCTGTGCTCCCACAGTAAAATAAGGAAACTCACAGAGCGGGCCCTGTGCTCCCACTGTGAAACTATCTGCAAAAGTAAGGAAGTTTATTGCAAGAAAACTTTGTTAATGCATCATTTAGGGTTGTTACTAAAGCAATAAAAATAGGGAAATGTGGCATTAGGGTTTCCAACCCTAACGCCCTACCCCCACCCTGCAGACACTGAGCGCCATTGGGAGTGTGCGTTTGGCTCATCAACCCTAACACTCACTCCATTTTCCTACACTGTACCCATCTCAGTTTATTTACTTATGGAATGGGGTGAGTGTTATGGCTGATGAGCTGAATGCACACCCCCGATGGCTGTTGGTGTCTGCAGGGTAGGGGTGGGGAGTTAGGGTTGGAAACTCTAACACCACATTTCCCTAATTTTGTTGCTTTAGTAACAACCCTAACTGATGCATTAACGAAGTTGTTTGTAATGAATGAAAGATAGATAGATAGATAGATAGATACAGTAGATACAGTAGATAGATAGATAGATAGATAGATAGATAGATAGATAATCTAAAGATAATTTATCAGCACACTCAGGAATAGAACTAGGCAGTGGAGGTGGGGGTGTCAGGTTTAATGTTTATGTTTTACCGCATCTAACCTTTCATTCAATCAGCTGATGTGACCACTCACCCACCATGAAAGTAATGTTTTTATGTAGAAAAAGTATATGCCTAAACATTTTTTCACACTAGATGATTTAAAACAACAAAAGTAAGCTAAGACTCAGCCCACTTGGGGAATCGGTCTGGAAAGCATGGGTGGGGTGTCAGGTTTAACATTTAACTGCCCTGCATTTAACCCTTTGATCAGCGGATCCAACTGCTCTCCATCCAGACAGTAAATTTTTTTGTAGAAAAATGTTTGTGCTTAAGCTATTTTTACACTGCATGATTAAATGCCCAGATAAGCCCATGACCCAAATCCCAGAAAGAAAACACATGACCACTGACATAGGTTATGACAGAAAAGGCCAAAATGTTATTTCGACATGGTTGTCATCGCTAAAATATTTGCAACCTAAATCAATATTGGTTACAATATACAAATTAAGAAATACATTACAAAAACATTTATCCTGCAAAATATTGTACAGTATTCCCCTGGGGCAGCAGACAACCTCGGCTACTAACACACATCCATGAAACAAGCCAACCTATGGCCAAAGAAAGTCCGGAAAACCCCCACTGGATCAGCAAGCTTCCCTGACAGGCTGCTCCCACAGACCCGTACCGCTAGGCCACAACAGAGCCGTTGCGCCCTCATCGGGCGTCAACAACCTGACCATCACCCCCCACAGTAGCAAGTTCCACCCAATGCTGTGCAAATGTCTTCTTCTGGAATGTGCCCTCACCGGGCCACTCCCAATCACATCTTTTTCTCAAATCCAGTATCATTTTTTTAGCCTATAATCACTAGTCTTCCACCACAAAATCAATAAATTCATTTACGAATCTCCCATCAATGCCCCAGGAGGATTCTGTACCCAAGATTGCAAACCATTTGAGTATTCAGGTTGGGACTCACCTGCCCTAAGCCCAACATGTGTCCCCCAAATGGCACAAAGTAACTCTCTATCCCTGGAGCTATGCCCCAATGTTATATGACTTGTACTGTATGTCCTTTGGAAGGCCAAAATTGTGACTCCCCCATTCACCTCCCTCTGCACTTTCCATAGGGCCTGGCCTCCTAACCCTTCTTCCATTCCTGCAGAGGTGCTATCCTAGGCCCTGCAAATCAGGGGTGACCGGCATCCACCCTGATTCCATCATTATTCCTCACAGTACATCTATCTATGACAGGCTCCCCAGCTCATTTTCCCCTCGATGCATACCAAACCTTGTAGTGGCTACCTAAGCAACCCCTACTGTTTGTTTTTTTGTTTGTTTTTTTGTTGTGGCCCCCAGGGTGAATATCCTATACTCAAATCAACAGAGTAATCTGGCTAAGGTTGTTAACTCGTGCAGTCACCAGACTGCCGTGGCCTGATGCCTGCTTCTCCCCATCATCTGGAATGGTTTGTCTGGTAGCACTGTGTGCCAAACCTGAATCACCTGAGCAGCTGTTCCAACATGGATGTTCAGTACTGGCCCCTGTCCCTTCTGTTACTTATGACCAATCTGTAACTCAATAAGGCACTTTAGTATCTAATGTGATCATCTCAAGATCAATATGTTTTCTGTCCCTGTAACCTGCGTAGCCGCAAACAGATGTATTATGGCGCTGGCCCTTGATTGGCAAGGCATGGTGCAATCATTAGAGCCTTGCCCGTTTCCGAAGGAGATGGGAGGGGGGGCATCCCGGTTGCATCTTTACAGCAATCTGCTTGACATGTCTGCTGGTCATTATTAATGTCGAATGTGATTGTCATTGCGTTCTCTGTAAAGACCAGTCACTTCATTACAGCCTGTATGGTAAAGACCAGTCACTTCATTACAGCCCCAGTGGAGGAGCACTTATGTATGGGGTCGGACTTGCACCCCTTTGTCCATAGTCGACCCATGCAGTTTTGGGATGGAACCTAACTGCATACCCCTGTTCCAGCTGGTGGCAGTGTATTGAAACCATTATAATAAGCAGGCTAGGGTAGCAATCTGACCCACTCCATGTGTGAATTTCCCACCGAGTGAATACAGGCTGGGGCTGCAATCTGCCCCAAACTGAGGTGCATTCCTACCTCCTGCCTGTGCCAGTTGGGGAAAATTATAGGTTGAGAGGTGAAGGAAGTGATCCTTTGGTGGACTGCACAGTCCTGTCATCTTGCCAGAGGCCTTGCTGGTCCGACCGGCACTGTTAGAAACATCTACATGGTGGCCAGACCGTCCCTGTGCTGGGCCACCAATGTAGCTGCCTGCACTCCACGATCTGCTGGTCTAAATGGCCCCCCCCACCTATGACAATTGGGGAGTGGTTTTACCCATATCCCCTGCCGACGGCGAGCAGCGGACTCTGACCTCGGCCTACCCAACTGTGGGGGTACCCAGCAGCCCTTTGTCCCCTGTATTAAATACCCTATTTCTTGTGGAAATTGGGGAGAGGTTAGAACCTAGCTCAGGAAGGAAAAACCTGACCCAGCTCAGCATGCCAATGTATGCGGACCTGCCAACTTGCTGAAGTTTGTACCCCAACCGCTGACCGGGTCACCCCTCCATCTCAAAGGCATTGGCCAGACATGTTGGGCCCAGAAAAACATGGCCCTATACCCCCATCTGTACCGCTTACCACATGAATGTGGTGGAGTGCCCCTGTGACTACTGAACATTCATATGTGGTGCAGAAACGTGCCCGTGGCCGCGTAACCCATGTTGTCTGTAGCCTCTGAAACCACCCGTTTGCAATAACCAAGGCACAAATAAGACTCTCCATCCTTCGTGTGCATGTCTGGTGAGTACCTGGGTACATCAGCCCCGCTAGAGTCTACCGCACCACATGGGCAGCTGTGTCACCAGCCCCCCTTAAAAGCTGTATAACCAATGTGTACTATATATGTATACCTATATGTGTGTATATAGGACCTAACCACTCCCATTGTTACCAGTGAAAGAGGTTAAAAGTAGCAAGTAAGGCCCAACCATTGAGAGCCATGAAGGATATGCATATAGCTTCCAATCACTGTGCCACGGCTTTATCCGTAATAGAGATTATGTAGGTTAACAGTGCTGTTGTTTACACTGCGTGGGGCGTCTGTTGTTTTCTGTACTGTCCTACCATTGTGACCTTGATCTGTGTCTCTCTGCACTCAATCCTGTGTTGCCTCTGAGCAAAGGGGAACTAACTGCTCTTAGTGGGCTTACCTGGAGAGTAATATTCTGTTCTAACTTGTCTTATCCCCGCACTTTTACTCCCTTAACCCCACATTGTGGGGCAGGCAAATCTTGTGGTAGCTGAAGGTAGGGTGTGCCATGGTCCTTGGACCGTAGCCTGCTCACCAGTCCCATGATGATCACCCAGGGAATGCCTGTTGCGGTGCAGCAAACATCTATGACAGGTTCAGTGAGTCCCGGGTACTCCCTGACCTGCTGTCAAACCGACTCGGGTTTCAGAGGTTTGTTTTTTTTGAGTGGGCTATCATTGATGTGAGAGGAGGGCAGGCAACTGAGGGCCGAACCCCTGGCCTCCTTAGAATGACAAGTGAACCCCTTACCTGTCGATTTATATATATATATATTTTTTTTGCAAAGGACCATAGGCCCCTCTCACCTGCCGTCCTGGGAAAGAACCCCAGAGGCTCCTCAGGGAAGTGGCCATGTTAGTCCCCCCCAGCCACAGGAGACTATGTGAGTTGGAGTACTCTGGTAAGGCACATTTTGTGGAACCCGGCTGTGCACCAGTATTGAAATCTAGCTTAGCAATGGAGCAAACAGAACTAGGCCTTTTATGTGCCATTTAGGAGTATATGTTGACCAATCCGCGAATGGCTGGCACCCATCTCCGTTACCTGTACCCCTGCTATAGTTAATGCCTGAGATCGTGCCTATAGCTTCTTGGGACAGTGATGCAAGCGATAGCCAGATTTGATGCCTGGGAACCAACTGCTCTTGGCAACTTTAAATCGGAGAGCTGCCTACTGTAATAAGCAACAGTGTGCCTTTTTGCCACAAGCGTACCTACAGATAAGGCTGCCCGTGGCTGCTAACTTCGCAAACCCAGCCAGTGTTAGCGGGAATATGTAACAGAAGGGGGCCCAGTGTTGTCTTTCCTCCAGATTTGACCCCTCTTTCCTTTGCCAGTGGGTCCACATAGATGCACCTACTCTAGAACAATACGTAGCGAAGGGAAAGTGAGATGTTCGTGCCATGAATACTTTTTTCTTTTTTTTTTTAGACCTAGTAGGTTCCTCTTTAGCACCCCATGTTATCTACCCATATGTCAAATTGTACTCATGTTTTTTTTTGTTTGTTTGTGTTTTTGGCCCTCAGCACTGTCACTGAAAACTAGCCATCTGGTAAACCTGGTAAAACCAGGAATAATGTGGAATTACACCTGTGGTTCCAATTCCGCCAATGCAGTGATATTGCTCCATGAGCTGCACCACTGGTAGCCAAAATCCCCCCTGAGTGGAGGTGCTGGTTAAACCTCAGAGGAATATCCAGCAGGAACTACTTGTTGCCCGTCAGCGTTTGTGGTAAGTTTAAGGATCTAACACACCATACAGAGAAGCTGACCCCACTATCTTGGCGCTTGATGCCCCGTCACTTGGGGGGGTTTACTGCTATGGCTGGTTGACAACCTGAGCTGTAGGAGCCCGATCCACTGCCAAAGTGTGTTTGTCCCTGCCCATGTAGCAGGTAGCACACACAGGCCACCAGTGAGGTACCGCTCCCCATGCCGTTTCACTGCCCATGAACTGGCAGTGCTTTGTGTGCTCTTTTGTGGGCATCATACATGTTCCTGACCTTCCAGTGAGGGTACAGTACCATCATGAAGTGGGTCATAAATGCAGTGAGCCAGTTTTTTTTTTTTTTTTGTGCCTCGCTGCTTTGCAGTCCTTGATTGGAAAGTCGGTGCTGGACCACAAGTCCACGTCTGGTAGTGAGACAGTAACCACAATGATGTGGGGCAGCCAGGGCAAACTATTAATTATTTTATTTAGTATTATATGTACATATTTATTGATTTGTATGAGCTAGGTGCCAACAGAAGTGTGGTGGCAGGTGGATGTAAATATAAATTGAGGAGGGTGAGCATTCCGACGTATGGGACTTACTCTCCTTAGAATTCTCACAAGTGTTTTTCTATATATATATATTTTTTTTAATTGGCCTGAATAGTCACTGCTGATGTCTTATTGCCCTGCCCCATTTTTTTTTTAATCATGTGGTTCAACAGCCAGGTGCCCCAATGGCTGACTGCTCCTAAGTGGCTAGCTCAGCCCAGGGGCCTAAAAGGACGGCGCTTGTCTGAGTACTGTCCCCTATGAATGGAGAAATCAGCTACAGGGGCTGGTGGTGTCATTAACCTATTGCCCTGGGTGATAAAGGTGGGCACCAAATATTGGTCCTGAAATTAAAGGTGGCGACGCAGGCCTCAAAACCTGTTTCTGCCCTCTGCTGCTGCATGCCCTGACCGGTGCCGATGAAACCGAGGAGTTAACGTAGACAGGGCAGATGTTCTACTGTCTGTTATTATTTTATTTTTTTTTTGTGTGTGTGTCTTTATTTATTTCGTAGTTTTTTTTTTTTTATGTTTTTGTTAGCTTTAAGGGGGTGGCCACATTCCAAATGGGCAGCTTGTGCCCTTCTGCCTCAACTAATGTGGCCACAGCTGCTACTTGCTGCAACCCCCGATGATGTGGACTGAGCCATATGAGTTCCCTTTGGGGGCCAGGAGTTGTGCTATCTTGTTCTACATTTGTTTGCTAGCTCATAGCCAGAGGAGCTGTGTCCCCTGTAGCTCCTACGTTTGTGTGCGAACAAAGGTAGTGTGGAAATACCACTGCATGGGCACACCCTCCGGCAGAAGGTGGCTAGCAATCCCCACTAGGGAGAGCAAGCAAGCGACATAGAATTCAAGGCTACAGAGAATGATCCCGCCTGTTTAAGTTTGCTGATTAGAGAGGGTGAGTGTTGCCCCTGAAAGTGGCAATTAATGGGGCAAACGAGGGGCATGGGTGAAAAAAGCTGTGCTTTCCCACCCTCCCAGCCTACCTCACCCAATGAGTGCAAGCAAAGTTTGTGGTCCCAACATGACTGGCGGAGGCGGGTCCGCAGATTGCCGTACAGAAAGATGGCCGCTGCACCATTCCGGGCATGGGCGGCATGGGTGCACCCATTCCCTGATTCCCCGAATGTGGATGTGTGCCATGCCTGAAGGATATGAGCCCTGCAGTGCAGCTAGCTACCCCGTCATCTGGGGACAGCACCGCAAGAAGCTGGTCTGTGAGACAGTATTCGTAGATCACGCAACCTGCCCATCCCTTCTGTATGTCAGAAAGTGGGGGCCTGGATAATATTGCTGCCCAAACCAGTGGGTGCCCCAACATCAACAGGGGCTGCATTGAAGCCCAGCCAGCTAAAGGAAAGCCATGCCCTGGATACACCTCCTGTAAAAACTGCCCCACTGAGCACCTACCCCAGCCCAGTGTAAGAAAATCTCCCTGGGAGAGAGACAGAAGGCCCCCGCAGATGAGTGGAGCCAAGCTGGGAGCCTGCAAGTGCAGGTAAGGCCATGAGGTGCAGTGGGCAGTGTCAGAAATGGGGTGGGAAGGACAGGAATGCGAAGAAAACAATAATGGGGACTGGCGGTAGCTCAGGCCCTGTTCCCACGTAGGACTGTCCCGAAACTCAGGATCCATTGCCACCTTGGGTTGGGGGGGTATTGAGTGTTCTCACATTGTGGCCTGTGAGTTTGGCCATCCTGGGTTGGGTGGTAGGTGGTGGCCGATCTGCAGAGTAGTGTTCCCTGGAAAATATGGGGAAATAAAGATGCGCCACTGGAGAGGGCACGGAAAGCTCCCCCCCCCGGGGCAGTCGGTGATGCTGCAGCCTCGCAAAGAGAGCTGCAGTGAGCCTTCTCCTGCTGCTGCTGGGTGCCAAGTGGGCAGCCTGGCTCACCATGGCCAGATCAACTACTGCCACATAGTGGCCCCATGGAGAAAAGTCTCTCGGCCTGCCGCATGGAGCCCCCAGTCCTGACCACCAAGGGATGAGGGGGTCATGTAAATTGGCTGTTAGCTACTGAGAATAACAAAGGGTGCAGCCTGAAACAATAGAAAGCTTCCCTATCCTAATGCCCATGTGGCCCTGGCTAGCCAGAGGTGCGGCCCAAGGCAGTTAGCATGCAGCAGAGAAGTTAGTAATGAATGTAGATAGGAACAAAAGAGGCCTAGCTACTCTGAGCCCTGATAGTGGGGGCAAGGTATAGGGGCTCCTACCTTGAGTTCAGTGTTCCTCACTGCTGTCTGGATGGAAAGAGGAAGATCCTTTGCCGTCCAGACCTTATAATCCTGGCCATAGCCCCTCCCAACTGCAGGCTACTCCTAGCCTTCCACCTCTGGAGCTGAGGCCATTGGTCACCACCCTCCTGATCTTTTGACCTAGGAAGGTGGTGACCAGGGATTGGCTCATGGCCACTGGGCAATTACCCTCCAGAAATTCCAGGAAGGACCCACTCCCAAAAAGCTTAACATCAGCACACTTGGAGGATCAGGCTAAGGGGTGTTCAATCTGGTGTCCTTAATTGCATTTATTTAAGTGCGTCTCTGGGAAGTTGAACTGTTATTACTACTGAACTAGGAGGCTCAAGGGATGCTTGCTGATCTGGGTGTGTTTGTGCAGGATCAACCAAACTGTAAGGGCTTACAACACTGTGAGGTCACTCACATCATCAAGGCAGCCTCCACTTCCTTCTGATTAATGCTCCCCAGGTCAGCATGCAGGGCCTCTACATCATGCTCTAAACCCCTCCAGCTCAGGGCAGGGGAGTCTGGATCAGCTATTCAGCTCAGCTCACAAACCCAACAACAACAGGAAGGGGTTACCACTGTGCACAGTGTACACCACAGGTGCACAACCTGGGGCAAAGCCTTAACTCCAGAAGAACTAACACCAACTCTGAGGATGCACTTCTTTCAAGCACGACGAATGTCATGACACCAAGTTGTAAGTAAGCAAACAATTTATTGTTCCACAGGAAAAAGAACAGTGCACACAGTCCCCAGCGCTTCAGTCTCACAACCTTTCTCAACCCAGCTCTCCCACTTGCCACTATTATGCACCACCAGCCTGGGCCACTATTTTGTTTTTAATCTGAGGAGTATTTTTTTTTTTTGCTAGGTGGGTGAGCCGGGCTGCTGATGATGTAAGTGTTGGCAGTTTCCATGCTTCTGTTATTAGTTGTGTACCTCTGAGTGGGGAGGGAGCTTAGCTTCTGTGTGCCTCTGAATCTGCAGTATGATACCAGTGTGGGTGGGTGAGGTTGTGCAGCATTACTCAAGCCAGACTGCTTACTCAGAGGCACACAGCAGGTAAGGTGCCAGATACTGTACGATGCCAGTGGACAACATGGGGCTGCTGTTGTTGCTTATTGTGTTCCCCTTAATGAGTCAGGGGGCCTTAGAATCCATGTGCCCTTCAGTTAGCTGTATGGTCCAACTGCTGTTGTCACTCTATCTGCCACTGTATAATGCTATTAGGGTTGAGTGGGATGCTGCAAATGCACCCAAGACAGAAAGCATACTCCGGGACACACAGAAAGTAGGGACAGGACTGTATATCTGGCAAAGCAAAGGGAGGCAGGGAGGGGAGGATGGTTAAGGAGGGCAAAAAAGGGGACACGACCTTCTTCAGGTATGTGGGGCAAAACAGGATGAAAAGGGGAGGGATAGTGAGAATCAGGAGAGAATGTGGACAGCACAGAGGAAGATCAAGAGAAAGCAGAAATACTGAATGATTACTTCTGCTCGGTCTTCACAGTGGTGGGGGTGGGGGGGACGGTTCGGCATGCTGCAGTAAGTAGCAGGGAGAAGGGGGAGTGGACACAAGTTCATTCCCAGTGAAGAAGGTCTGTAAGTGATTGAAAGCTTTAAAGGAGAATAAGGAGATGGGGCTGGATGGGATTCATCCAGGATCCTAAAGGAAGTGAGCACAGTGCTGGCCGCCCCTCTGGCATCACTTTTTAGCACCTCATTGGAGATGAGGGAAGTTCCAGACGACCGGAGGAGGGCCAATTTGGTACCTCTGCACAAAAGCAGTAGTAGGAAGGATACTAATCTAGCAACTACAGGCCAGTCAGTCTCTTATCAGTGGTGGGGCAGTCAATGGGGACACTACTGAGGCAGAGGCTTGTGGATCACCTGGATGCAAAAGGGCTGCAGGACCACTGGCAGTATGGTTTCACGGGGGAGAGAGGTCATGTCAACCTAATCTCATGGATTTGTTTGACTGGGTTACCAGGGAGGTGGACAAGGGAGAGCAGCGGACGTGGCCTATCTGGACTTCAGTAAGGCTTTTGACACTGTGCCACACAGGAGGCTAGTAAAAAACTAAGTAGCCTGGGGGTGGGGGAAAAAGTGGCAAGCTGAGTATCGAACTGGTTAAGGGATAGGATGCAAAAGGTGGTAGTAATCAGTAGCCACTCAGGTGATAGGAGGGTGACTAGTGGGGTGCCACAGGGTTCATTGCAGAGGAGTTTGAGGGTAAGGTATGTCTCTTTGTGGATGATAGAAAAATCTGAAACAGCACTGACACTCAGGAAGGGGTGGAAAAAATGCAAAGGGATTTGAGGGAACTAGAGTAATAGTCTAGGGGGTGGCAGTTGGGTTTCAATGCCAAAAAGTGCAAGATTATACACTTTGGGCTGCAGAACCCAGAGGCTGTGCATAAGGTGGGGAGTGCAGCTTGCAGCCATCAAGCAAGAAAGAGACCTAAAGTCATCATATCAGATGACCAAAGGGTAACTGGACAGTTGTGACAAAGCAGTGGGAAAGGCTAGCAGGATGCTGGGGTGCATTGGGAGAGGGATTTCTAGCAGGAAGATGGAGTTGGTGCTGCCATTGTACCACTCGCTGGTGAGGCCCCATCTGGAGTACTGTGTCTAGATCTGGAGGCTGCACCTCCACAACTACATTGAAAGAGTGGAAGCAGTGCAGAGGAGGGCAACCAAAATGGTGAGGGAGTTGCACTAGAAGTCATGTGAGAAAAGGCTGCAGGAACTCAACAAGTACTCCCTGGAAGAGAGGAAAGCGAGAGGGAACATGATTGAAACCTACAAGTACCTCACCGGAGTGAACAAGATAAAACTGGAGGGTCTATTTTAGAGAAAGGAAGGCACTAGAACAAGGGGGCAATGAAGCTAAGAGGGGGAATGTTTAAGAGCTATGTGTGGAAATACTTCTTCACAGAAAAGATGGTGGATGACCGGAACAGCCTACCAGAGGAGGCAGTGGGGACAAAGACTGTGGGGAGCTTCAAGCAGGTGTGGGATAGGCATAGGGGCATAGAAACATAGACTTTGATGGCAGATAAGGACCGCTTGGCCCACCTAGTCTGCCCATTTCCCTACCTACAGGATAAGCTGCAGATCCTAGTTAACCAACAGCCTATTTCTTCCTACCCCCCACAAGAATTGCCTTATGTCTGTCCCATGCATTCTTGAATTCTTCCACAGTTTTAGACCCCACAACCTCCTCACAAAGGCTGTTCCATGCGTCCACCACCCTCTCTGTGAAAAAATACTTCCTCACATTGCCCCTGAGCCATCCCCCCTCTATCTTCAAATTGTGTCCCCTTGTTCTTGCACATCTCTTTTTCTGAAATATGCTACCCACTTGGACTTTAATTCCACTGAGGTACTTAAAAGTTTCTATCATGTCCCCCCCTTTCCTCAGGGATATACATATTAAGCTCCTTTAGTCTCTCCTTGTATGGCTTCTCTTGCAGACTCTGCACCATTTTAGTTGCCCCCCTCTGGACTGCCTCCATTCTGTCTATGTCCTTGCAGAGATGGGGTCTCCAGAACTGAATGTAGTACTCCAGACTGGGTCTCACCAACTGTCTGTTCAGAAGGATAACAACTTCCTGTTTTCTGCTGGTGATGCCTCTCCCTATCCATCCCCGTATCCCCCAGCCCTCCCTACTGCCTTCTCACATTGTTTGCTAACCTTAAGGTCATCTGATATGATTACCCCCAGGTCCCTTTCCATTTTTGTTGTTGTTACTATGTCCCCCACTATTGTGTAATCTTCCCCTGGGTTGTTGTTTCCCAGGTGCATTATTTTGCACTTCTTTGCATTGAATCCAAACTGCCATACTTCTGACCATTCCTCCCACCTTGCCAAGTCCTTGCTCATCCTTTCCACGCCTCCTTGTGTAACAATCCTGTTGCAGATCTTTGTATCATCTGCAAAGATGCATACTTTTCCTTCTAGTCCCTCTGCAATGTCACTTACAAAGACATTAAAAAGGACTGGACCCAGTACTGAACCCTGTGGTACCCCAAAAGTAACCCCTCTTTCTTCAGAGTGGACTCCATTTACAAGTACCTTCTGTGTCCTGTTGTCCAGCCAATGTTTTACCCAGGCTACCACCGTGGGACCCACTCCTAGGCTGGTTAATTTGATTATTAATCTTTTGTGCGGGACTGTGTCAAATGCCTTGCTAAAGTCTAGGTAGGCCATGTCCACAGCCCCTCCCTGGTCTACTACATTGGTCACCCAGTCAAAGAAATCAATTAGATTCGTCTGACATGACCTTTCTGCTGTGAACCTATGCTGCCTTGGGTCCTGTGCCCCACTGACCTCTAGATACTCAACAATTCTTTCCTTCAGAAGTGATTCCATCACTTTCCCTACCACAGAGGTCAAACTGACAGGTCTGTAGTTTCCTGCCTCTGTCTTGATCCCACTTTTGTGAAGGGGAATAACATCTGCCTTGCTCCAGTCCTCAGGTACCACACCATCCTCCTATTATTTGTTAAAAAGGGTAGTCAGTGGTGTCACTAGTTCTCCCCTTAATTCTTTTAGAATTCTGGGGTGAATTCCGTCAGGCCTCATTGCATTGTCCACCTTCAGTTTTAGGAGTTATTTCAGAACCCTTTCTTCTGTGAAAGGACTGGGATCAACCCCCCCATCCAGAGTGCTTCTGTTAATTGGATTAGGCACCTCCCCCTCCTCCTCTTTTGTGAATACTGAGCAGAATTATTCGTTCAGTATCCCTGCTTTTTCACTGTCCCTCTCTGCCCACCCACCGTCCTTTCTAGTCAGCCTCACTATCCCTCCCTTTGTTTTTCTACACTCCCTGATGTACCTATAAAAGGTTTTATCCCCCTTCTTAACCGAGTTGGCTATTTTTTCCTCCGTTTGGGCCTTTGCTATTCTGACTTCCCTTCCTGCTTCCTTCTGCCTTAACTGGTACAGTTCTCTGTCCTGCTCCTTGTGTGTTTCCTTATACTTCCTAACCTTCCCCGCCACCTCTTTTGAGAACCATAGTCGCTTTTTCTTTCGTTTTCATTTGTTTATTTGCTTCACACAAAGGTTTGTGGCCTCTGTGATGGCAGTTTTGATATTTGCCCATTGTTGCTCCACCCTCCTTCTAGCCTGTTTGCTAGTGCTTTTCTAAGGCACTCTCCCATCTTGCCAAAGTCAGCCTTCCTGAAGTCCAGTACCCTCACTTTTGTTTGGCTTGACTCTGTAGCTGAGTTTACCGTGGACCACACTGTTTGGTGGTCACTTGTTGCCAGATGGCTACCCACTTCTAGATCATATTAGGTAGAGGAACAGTGAAGAAAGTGACGCCTATGACCAACTAGGGTCAGTGGTGACAGAATAGGCAAGGACAAGGTGCATATTGGATGGGCCTAAAGGTCCTTTTCTGCCGACAGAATCTATGTTTCTACACAGGTAAGGCCCCAGGTGCTGTAAAAAGCCAGTGGACAGAGGGATGCTCAATTTACATCTGAGCTCAGACATGAAAACTGAGAGATGCCCTTTTTGTGGAGATAAAGTAAACAAAAAGGAATCCACATGTTTGGGAGATGCATGATTTTCCATTAGAAGGTCCTCCACTAATCACCTGTAGACTTTTTAGGTGAAGGCACTTTATTTCAAGGTAGCCAACTTAGTTCGTTAGTTAGTTAGTTCGTTAGTTAGTTAGTTTGACTACTAGAATCACGTCAACATTAGAATACATGACAATCTTAGAAAACAATTCTGTGCAAGACAATAAATTAAACAACAGACTAAGTCTTTCAAGAATCAATCTTCACCATTCATCACTGGTGGGTCTCTATGGTGGAAGCACTAGGACCCATCGGGAGTGTATGCCTCTAAAGATATAGAGGTAGGGGAGAGACATTGGAGACAGCACCACCCATGAGATGAACATATGATGTGGCACTTATGGGCTGGCAAGTAACGAATGTCGGCCCCCTTGCCTCCTCAGGTCTGTTCTTCCTGCTGTCAAGGAAATCACTCTGTGGAAGTGTTCACCATTTTTGCTGCATCACACAGCCTAAGTTCTGTTCATCGCCACTCGTTCAAATCCATAAAGCAGTTTCTGGCTTTTCATCCCTGCCTTTCTTCTTTCTGTCCCTTTTTTATGGCACCAAGCCCTTTTTTTGCTGTTTTTTCTTGTTTCCTGAGAACCAGTCATGTCCAGATCCCAGAGGCATAAGAAGCAGAAGAAATCAACCAAGAGGATGGAATCTCCCCCATGCATCAGTGCCCCAGTGGGAGATGTCCATCTGGGACTGACATGATTGTTTCTGGACCTGCCTTGGAGCGGACCATGGCATGGACCACTATGATGCCTGCTTTTTAATGGACTTTCGCACCTTGGAGATTCAGGCAATGAGGTGGGGAAGGAACCCTCCCCACCTTCAGAGGCAGGTGTTGCACTTGAGACTTTAAGGTAAGGTCCCTGAGCTTTTCCCTGAGCCCCTTCCTGGTTCTATACATACTGAGGGAGACCAAGCCTCTGCTAGTCCTTGTCTTGCCAAAATGGGAGGCCTGGAGGAGGGGTCTGTAGGACAGTCGGTCCCCCCAAGGGGCCAGTTGCGCACTCCTCCCAGACTGGTACCACCTCAGGGGTCCAGACACCCCCAATAAAGGAGTTACAGCTATATACTGGGCCTGCAGTGGTGGGTCCTTTGGGGCAATGGTCCAGCACTGCCTCAGCTCCTGGCACTAAGACTGGTGTCAGTGAGCGGGGCAGTGCCATTCACGTGGCTGGGTCCCCTCCTGCTGCCGTTCACGGCTTTGGGAGAGAGAAAGTCTCTGGAGCCAATCGCCCATTGGAGATCCTGTGGATCTCATCCTCCAAGCGGTCAGATGATCCAGAGGGTGAGGACCAGGATGATCCCTACTGGCTTCTGGGCCCTGGTGAGAAAGGAAGTCTTTCTGTGCTTAGCCGTAGGCCTTTAGCATCCACATCATCTAGGGGTTCTTCTTGGCCTGGTGCTCACCATGGCACTGCCTCCCCTGTGTCTTGCGGTGCCGGGGATGCTTCCAGTGCTGATCCTGGTATCCTAGGGGAGGGCGGTGCCAGGTGCATTGCTGGGTTGGGTTCCAGCGCAGATTCCCGTGCTGCCTCAGGACCAAATCTGACTCCTGTGCCACTTGCGATGCCGAGGGTTCCTTCACTGCTCGTGGTGCTGGCTTTCACTTGCTCCAGGATCATGCTGCTGATGTTCTTAGGTCTATTCGATGGGCAGAGCCCATTCAGGTGAGTTGGGGGCTGGTAGGTCCCGGTCTACTCCGCGCTTCATGCTCGATTGGCTGATTACTCTAACAGAAGTCAGATTGTTGACTTGGGTCCTCTGGCCCCCCTGGAACTGTCTGGGCCTACAGTAGGTGGGGATAGGGACCACCATGTGGGACCACTACAGTTCCGATCTCCCCACCTGGGGGTTTCCCCCAAGAACACCATCTGGCTCGCCCTTCTACATTTGGGCATTTGCTGGTGGACAAACTGCACAGTCTCTCCCCTTGGACGAGATCCCCTGCTTGTTCATCTAGCCCTGGCAAAGGACCTGGCTTGGTCCGTCCTGACCAGCCTCCTCTGCCTCTGCCTGTCCCCACTCCTCTCCTGGGCATTTTTGGTCATGCAGGACCACTGACGTGGGAACAGCTCAGGGCTTCAGCAAGTGCCTTCCCCACCTACCTGAGGGCAATGGACTAGGTTATCTTTCAGCCTGAAACTCTGGGACTGCTGCCCCCTGCATCCAGCTCCTCTTTGTCTTCATCTTCCTCCACTAAGGATATGACTCTTCTGTCCACCTCTCCCTAATGCTGAGTACCCCCTTTACCAGCAGTTCCTTTCAGAGATGATGAGGGAGCTGGGACTATCCCATTTTTCCAGCCGTAATCCTGCATGGCTGACGCTGTCCTTCCTTGGGGAGTACAGTCATGACTCCACAGTCATAGAAACATAGACTTTGTTGGCAGATAAGGACCGCTTGGGCCACCCAGTCTGCCCTTTTCCCTAACTATTGGATAAGCTGCAGATCCTTGTTAAGCAACAGTCCACTTCCATGGCCTAGGACATTAGTGAAAGCATCAAGAGATGTCTGACTAAATCCCTCTGCCCCTCTCCAGCCCCGAGCGATGCCCAGCACAGATATTGCACACTCCTGAGATCTCCGGGAGCCATGCCACACCCTTCCTCTGGTATCCAGCTCCTGGACACTCCCTATGGGCATAGGCGCCAAGTGGTCAACCGTCCCCTGGAGTCAGGCTCAGCTGAGTTTGACATTTGGGGTCGTAGAGTCTTTTTGGCAGCGTGAACCATGTTGTGCATGGTTGCACACCAGGCATCCTATGGCCGGCATCTGTGGGAGACTCTGGGTCAGCTTCTAGCATCTCTGTCAGATTGAGAGGCAACCAGAGAGGCCATACACCTTTCTGCACAGGGTCTGGAGCTGGTGAGACATCAGGCAAGGGCATCCTATGATGTCAACCAGGTAGCCTCCAGATTAGGGGGAACTGCATTATACAGATGGTGTGGCTGCGTCTTTCCCTGTTGTCACCCTTTTCCCAGAGTAGGGTGATCGCCTCACGTTTCCAGGGGGCCCATTTCTTCTCCCATAATGAGCTTCATACTGAGGTAAACATGGAGCTAGTAGGCGAAGCCCATATTTGCTCCAGACAGTCATTCAAAAATATTTAAGGTCAGCTCCACTCAATATGTACTGGTCCAACTTGTTTCTGAAAACTCGTTTATTCCTACTTATTATTAAGTCCTCTGGGAGTGAGGTCCATGGATTTACCATCCTGGATGTGTAAATGTATTTCCTTTTAGTAGTTCTGAACCTTTTACCCTGTATTTGTAATGGGTGCCCTCGTGTACACTTCCTATCTTGCTTAAACTCTATACCAAGGTCACATAATGGGATTGGATCCTGCATTATATCATACATGAAGAGAAGATCTGATCTTAACCTTCTGGTTTCTATAGACATCAAGTTTAGTTTCTTCAATCTTTCTTCATACTCCAACCCTTCAAGCCCTTCAATGCATTTTGTATATTTTCTTTGTATCTGCTCTATTTTATTTCTTTCCTGTTTTCTAGAAGGACACCAAATCTGGGATGCGTATTCTAATTGTGGTCGGACATAGGCTCGATACAATGGGAGCATTACAGAGCTTTTTCTGGTAGTAATATTTCTTTTTATGGACCAAATGATGTTATTGCATTTTTTGATAGCAGCTTGAGTTTGTTCATCTGTTCCTAAGTTGTCTGATACAAAATAGCCAAGGTCTTTTTCCGATGAGCAAGTATTTAAATTATTGCCACAGAGTATAAGTGATTTTTTTATTAGTTTTCCTAAATGCATGATTTTACATGTGTCCAGATTAAATGACATACCCCATTTGTTAACCCGTGCTGATACCTTGTCAAGATCTTGCTGAATGTAGTTTGCGTCCTCAGTAGTTCCACGCGGCCCTCCAATTTTAGTGTCATCAGCATATTTGGTTGCCCAACAATGTAAATTGCTTGTTAAATCAGAAATAAAGATTTGGAATAGTACTGGTCCGAGTACCGATCCCTGCAGCACACCACTCGTGACTTCCCTAATGTCTGACAGATGGCCATTTATCAGTATCCTCTGTTTCCTATTGTTCAACAAATGAGTTATCCAGTTTATTAAAAAATTGTCAGCCTTTGGTTGTCTCAATTTATCTATCACCGCACAGTGTGGGGTCAAAGCAAAAGCTCTACTGAAATCTTAAAAACAAATCACATCACATGACACCCCTTGATCTAACGCCTTACTAATGTTTTCATAGAAACATAGTAAGTTCGTGGTACAACTCCTGTCACTCCTGAAACCGTGCTGGTCTGAGTCTTGTAACTTGAGTGGGGCACTCAATTTATCTTTAGTCAGCCCTTCCAGAACTTCACAAATGACATAAGTTAAACTGATTGGTCTATAGTTTTTAACATTAGCCCTATCCCCTTTTTTATGTTGATTGTGCGCATGCGCAAGAAACATGTTGCGTCAGTTTTCTCCACAATCAGGTTGTGGAGGCATGGCACTGTTGTGCCCAATGCCCCTACAGCCTGCAAAGGCTTGTCCCACTTCCCCCGATGCCATGGCATGCTGCTGCTGACACTAGTTCAGCCAGCGTGCCACAACTTTCTAAAAAATCAGCTGCTGCAATCAGAGGCCACCTTGTCATTGCAGCGTCAGCCATCTGCTGCAATGAGTGAGTGACCCGTCATTGCAGGGTGGTATGTAGGACCCTTGATACTGTTTGTGAACATGGCGGTGGCTTGCCGCCATATTCTAAACAATATTACTCCCACCATGTTTATTTGCCAGCGGAGGAGCCGCTTCCTGTCGGCATAATGTAACCCCGTTTAACTGTCTGCTGATGGGGTGCCCAATCCCATTGGCAGGAAAAGATAAGGAAATTCCCCCTTTTGTTGTTTTGCCGATGGGTGCCCCAATCCCGTCGTCAGAAAAAGAATTCCCCACATTTGTTGTTTGCCAATGGGGTGCGCAATCCCCATTGGGTGCAGCTGCACCCCAAAGAAACAAGACCCCGGTGGCGCGCTGGGATCTACCCTCGTGCCATATGCCCCAGTGTTTGTTGTTTCGACGGGTGCCAGTCCCATCGCTACAGTCAGTTCCCCCAAAGCCAGACTCAGTGGCATGCTGGGAGCCCACCCCAGCGTGCCACATGCCCCTGTAAAGTTGAAAACAGTCCCATGATGTTTTCTAGTTTTTTTTGTACCCGAAAAAAAGGAAATGGTCCCTTGTAGTCTCTCTGGCCCCTCCCACAACCCGCACCCATTCACTGCGCACCCAGCCTCCCCCCACCCCTCACCCCATATTTACCTCCGGGCTCGGCAACGTCTTCTGTGTACGGGGAACACGTTTGCACTCTTCAAAGCCGACCATGAACTGAAATGCCGGTAAGCTGTATAATGTAATGAATAGGGTTTTTCAACTTTAGTGCATATCTTGGGCATTTTGGGAATTTTTTCACCAAATTTTCAACATGGGGTTTTGGGACACCTCCTCATGAATTCTTGAACTGTCATGGTGTTAATCAGCCCCAAAAGGTGGTTTTGCGGTCACTGCGCGGAATCACCCTTCGGGGGCGATTAACAAAATGACAGTGCCAGTGTTCATGAGGTGGGCTCTCAAAAAGCCTACGTTGCAAATTTGGTGGAAAAAATCCAAAAAACAACTGTTTTACGAGCGTGCGTTGTGCAGTTGCTAAGCATGCTTGTAACTTAGCGAATTTGCAATATTTTCATGCCAGATTTTCAACATTGGCATTTTGTCACACCTCCTTGTGAGCAGTACAGCTGTCATTGTTCACATCCTGGCCGAAATGTGTTTTCGCACTTATAGAAACACAGAAATATAGAATTTGACGGCAGATAAGGACCGCTTGGCCCACCTAGTCTGCCCCTTTTCCTACCTAACAGATAAGCTTCAGATCCTAGTTAACCAACAGCTTACTTCCTCCTACCCCCCACTAGGACTGCCTTATGTCTGTCCCATGCATTCTTGAATTCCCTCATTGTTCTTGACTCCACGACCTCCTCAGGGAGGCTGTTCCATGCATCCACAACCCTCTCTGTGAAAAAATACTTCCTCACATTACCTCTGAGCCATCCCCTCTCTATCTACAAATTGTGCCCCCTTGTTCTTGCACATCTCTTTTTCTGAAAGATGCTACCCTCTTGGACTTTTTTGATTCCCTTGAGGTACTTGAAAGTTTCTATCATGTCCCCTCTCGCCCGTCTTTCCTCAAGGGTATACATATTAAGCTCCTTTAGTCTTTCTTCGTATGTCTTCTGGTGCAGACCCTGCACCATTTTGGTTGCCCTCCTCTGGACAGCCTCCATTCTGTCTATGTCTTTTGGAGATGGGGTCTCCAGAACTGCACACAGTACTCCAGATGGGGTCTCACCAACTGTCTGTACAGAGGGATAACAACTTCCTGTTTTCTACTATTGATGCCTCTTCCTATGCATCCCAGTATCCTCCCAGCCTTCCTTACTGCCTTCTCATATTGCTTGCCCACCTTTAGGTCATCTGATACATCAGAATAGCGTGGTCACGGGGGAAATCAGTGTTCAGGACAGATTAAGAAAATGACAGTGACACTGTTCATGAGTAGAGGTCCTAAAATGCCTATGTTGAAAATTTGGCAACGATACTCCATAAAATGACTGTGTTATGAGCGTGTGTTGCGCAGTTGGCACGCACGCGCGTAATTTCACAAATTTATAATATTTTTACTCCAGATTTTCAACATTGCCATTTTCCCAGACCTACCTATGAACAGTACAGCTGTCATTTTCCCATCCCTGACGAAATGTGTTTCGCACTTCGAGGCGCCGAGATAAGTAGGTAGCTGTGGAAATCACTGTTCGGGACAGATTAAGAAAATGACAATGATACTGTTCATGAGCAGAGGTCCTAAAATGCCTATGTTGAAAATCTGGTGATGATAGCCCATCAGCTGACAATGTTACAAGTGTGCGTTGCGTACTTTCCACGCACCCTTGTAACGTCGCAGATTTTGTAATATTTTCACACCAGATTTTCAACAGTGGCATTTTTTCACACTTCCTCATAAGCAGTACAGCTATCATTTTTCACATCCTGACCGAAATGTGTTGTCACAGTTCTGGCGCAGAATAACGTGGTCACTGTGGGAAATCATTGTTCGGGACAGATTAAGAAAATGACAGTGGCACTGTTCATGAGCAGAGGTCTTAAAATCCCTATGTTGAAAATTTGGTGATGAAACTCCATAACATGACTGTGTTACAAGCGTGCGTTGAACTGTTTCCATGCACCCTTGTAACTTCACAAATTTGAATATTGTCATGCCACATTTTCAACAGTGGCATTTTTTCACACCTCCTTATGAACACTACGGCTGTCATTTTTCACATCCTGGCTAAAATATGTTTTTGCACTCCTGCCAGAGAATAGCACGGTCACTCTGGGAAATCAGTGTTTGGGACAGATTAAGATCGACTGAGTGCGAGGGGCGAGTGACCGAACTCAGCTGAGCTCTGTCGGACTGCTGCGGATTTGTTTGTGGGCAGACAAAGGTCCCAACACAAGAGCCCAGTACAAAAGGGCAGCCTGTAGCACTGGGAGAAACACAACAAGAGAGCGACTGAGGGAGGGGGATTGAGCAAACTCACTGAAGCGCTGTCAGGACTGCTGCAGATTTCTTTGTGGGCAGAAAAAAGGCGTCGGTGCAGGCAGGGACCCAGTACAAAAGGCCAGCCTGCAGCGGTGGGAGAAACAGTACGAGTGAGTGAGACAGGGGGACTTAGTGAGCTCAATGAAGCTCTATCAGGACTGCTGCGGACTTCTTTGTGGGCAGAAAAAGGCGCCAATGCAGGCAGGAGCCCCATACAAAAGGGCAGCTTGCAGCGCCAGGACAAACAGAATGAGTGCATGAAAGAGGGAGACTGAGCGACCTCAATGGAGCTCTGTCGGGACAGCTGCGGATTTCTTTGTGGACAGACAAAGGTGCCAATGCAGCCAGGAGCCCCATACAAAAGTGCAGTCAGCAGCGCCAAGAGAAACAGAATGAGTGAGTGACAGAGCGGTAGTGAGCGAGCTCAGCGGAGCTCTATTGTGACAGCTGCAGATTTCTTTGTGGGCAGAAAATGCGGCAACACAGGCAGGCACCCAGTACAAAAGGCCAGTTTGCAGCACTGGCAGAAACAGAATGCGTGAATGACAGAGGGGGAGTGAGTGAGCTCAATGGAGCTGTGTCGGGACTCCTTCAGATTTCTTTCTGGCCAGAAAAAGACGCCAATGCAGGCAGGAGCCCAGTACAAAAGGGCAGCCTGCAGCGCAAGGAGACACAGAATGAGCGAGTGAGGGAGGGGGAGTCAGTGAGCTCAACGGAGCTCTGTTGGGACTGCTGCAGATTTGTTTGTGGGCAGAAAAAGGCAACAATGCATGCAGGGGCACAGTACAAGGCCAGCTGCACTGGCACGAAAACCAGAATGAATGAGTGAGCGAGCTCAGTGGACCTGTATTGTAACTGCTGCAAGTTTCTTTGTGGGCATAAGAAGGCAGCAACGCAGGCAGGAGCCCAGTAGACAAAGGCAGCCTCCAGCACCAGCAGAAACGGAATGAGTGAGTGAGAGAAGGGGAATGAGCGAACTCAACGGAGCTTTGTCGGGAGTGCTGCAGATTTCTTTGTGGGCAGAAAAAGGCGCCAACAGAGGCAGGAGCCCAGTACAAAAGGGCAGCCCTACAGCGCCGGGAGAAACAGAAGGAGTGAGTGAGACAGGGGGAATGAGCGACCTCAACAGAGCTCTGTCGGGACAGCTGTGGATTTCTTTGTGGGCAGAAAAAGCAACCAACACAGGCAGGATCCCAGTACAAAAGGTCAGCCTGCAGCGCCAGGAGAAACAGAATGAGCGAGCGAATGAGAGAGGGGGAGTGAACCACCTCAACGGAGCTCTGTTGGGACAGCTGCGGATTTCTTCCTCGGCAGAACAAGGTGCCAATGCAGGCAGCAGCCCCATGCAAAAGAGTAGCCTTCAGCACCGGGACAAACAGACGAGCCAGTGACAGAGGTCCTCTGAGTGAGCTCACCAGACCAATGCAATCAACATTCGGCATTGACAAATGCTTGTTGTGTACTGGCACAACATATGCCAGTTTCCATTCGTTGTATATCACATCTTTATTTATAGATGACTCATATAATACTTTTAGGGGGTAAATTATGTAATTAAGCATAATATGTAGCATCTGAGCTGAAATTCTGTCAGGACCTGGAGATGAGTTTGGTTTCAAATTTCTAATGCGTTGCCTGATATCAGTGTGAGCTCATGGGGTGCATTCCTGCTCCCAGGCTATGGGAACCTCTGCTTGACACTGACCAGTTTTGTGCCTCACCAGGACTGTGAGGGGCCCTTGCCTCTCTGTGTCTTTCCTCACAGGAGGCTGAAGGAACAGGGTTTGTCAACGTCACCCTTGGTGGTAAACTTGGCACTCAGACCCACCAGCAATGATTGGTAAAGATTCATTCTTGGAAGATATGAAAATTACATGCTCACCGTTATTCTTGATCTTCCAGAATATCTTCACCATTCATCACTGCAACCCTTCCACCTCTCCCGGCAATGGACAGGCTTCTGGGCAGTCTCTTCTCTCTTTTCCTTTGCAGCCTTGCGCACTTCTTGTTTAAAAAACAAGGGGAGGCATTTAAGAGGCAAATCTTTTACAGGAACTTGTTCCCTCCACACACCCCCACGTGACCCTCAAAAAAAAAAAACTTAAAAAAAAGGCTTTTTTCTTAGGGGCAATTCTTACTCCTAACCCTTCCCCTAGCATTCCCTTTGTTTAGTTTTATTATTAGTATTTATAACTTGTTTTATTGTATTTTATTTATTCTGCCTGACCCTTGTAAATGTATGATTGTATGTTTAATATCTTTTTGTAAAGTGCCCAGAGCCTCAAGGATTAGGTGCTTAAGAAATTAAGGCTTACTTACTTACTTTGTTGTCTTTAAAAAAAAAAAAACACACAAAACAAATTTGGAAAGAATAATTTTTAGGTCCTTGTTTTCCTTTGCTTCTTCAGTCTAAAAAAAATAAAAACGAGGGAGAGAGAGAGCATTAGTGTACTGATGGGCTATAGAAGCCTTTGTTTCATGTTTTGCGGCCCCCGCAGACCCCTTAGGTGGAGGGAATCTATAGATCTTCTTCTGGGATATCTCTGTCATCAGGTCACACCTATGGAACTTAGCCATCAGGTGTCAGGATCCCATGGAAGCTTTTTTCTGCAGCAGTCTATTAGGGGCCACCCACACCGATGTCACGATCTGATGTCACACACCCTATATAAGCGTGGGTGACCCTACACCCTCCTCAATTCTTTCCCTCCATCGACCATTCACGTACAGACTCCACGGAAGCTTTGTCGCTCAGTTTGACCACCAAAATTTCTTACCTTTTTCTTTATCACTTGCCTTCGAATCATTTTAGTTTAAAGTGATTATTTTATCCTTTGTATGTTGAGAACTAATCCCTCGTCACCTCTCTTCCATTGCTGCCGCTGTGGAAAGAATATTTCTTCTACTGATGACCACAAACTCGTCTTCTGTCTTGGATTTAACCACAATGTTCTCACCTGTGAGTCCTGCCCGAAATTCAACCTCACCCGGCATTGACACAAGAAAGTCCTGCAGAAGTTTCTCATGGAGCAACAGGCAGCCAGCGGAGAGCAGGGGTCTTCCAGGCCTCCCCCCCTCCCAGTCGCGTCTTCTTCAGGCTCTCAGGCCACCAAGGCCTGGGACAAATCCTCAGGGAAACATTCTCATTGGGACAGGCTTAAGGACTATTTCCTCTTGCTGATGATCCCAGCCCCAGTCAGATTCCTCCTCCTCCTCCTCTTCTTCTCCCAGGTTCACTCTATCGACCACTTTGGCATTGGCATCTTGCTCTGTGCAAGCCTCTGCTTCTATCAGGCCCACTATGGAGGAATCTTCTCTTAGCTGTCACAGGGCTGTGGAGGGGCCATCGGCCTCTGGGTCACTGGTGGCCATCGGCCTCTGGGTCTTTGGCCCCAGCCCCATCATCAAGGCCTCTTGAACCTCAAGGTCCACAGGCGCTGGGCCCAACAGCTTCCACTATTGCTAGCAGTGTGTTGTCGGTGCTGGGTTATGCACTCCCTCCGTCAACGTCTGTGTTGACGATGATTCCTTTTCCCGCCGTTGACCTTAATGCTTTTTTTTCCTCCATTACCACATTTCTCATACAACAGTTTGTTCCATGGCCCAGGTCATCATTGCCTGTGCCATTATGTACTGCTTCAGTGTTGGTGCCAGTTCAACCCGTTCACCCTGTGCCTTCCAGAGAGCCATCGGTACTCTGACCATTGGTCCCTGCATCACAGCAGGCCAACATCGAGAAGGAATACCTCCCTGACCTCGTCATCCCAGAGGAAGAGGATGAGGAGGAAGACATCGAAGTGGAATCCTCTGAGAGGTCCACTGTCTCCTCCATGAGTGAGGACTCAGTTAAACACACTCCTAGGTCTCCTCCAGAGGACCTCACCTTCTTCAACATAATAAAGCAGCTGTCCTCCAGTATGGGGTTTCAGATCGAGGGAGAGGATGAAACAAGGAGGAATCTGGTGGATTTCTTGAAGATTCCAGAATCTCCACCTAAAATAATCCCTCCTGTGCTGCCAGCACCAACCGATACTGTTATTGCTGCTTGGCGTAGGCCCAGCCTGGCACCAGCCATGGCCAAAAAGGCTCACAAGCTTTATCAGGCACCTCAGGGACTGCCCTTTTATGCTGCCCAGCCAGAAACCAACTCAGTGGTTATTAAGGCCACTCATGACAGAACTAAAACCCCTAAGCACCTTAGTTCCCTGCCTCCTGACTAGAAATATAGGAGGCTTGACTTCTGGTGCAAGAGGACTTTTGTCTGTGCCATTCTAGGCCTTAGGATTGCCAGTCACTTGGCTCATCTGATTAAGTACCATAACATGCTCTGGAGAAAAGGCAAATTAGCTGTTTAGGACCTCTCTGAGGGTTCCCAGAGATAAAAGCTTCTCAAAGTGCTCCAGGCCTTGAAAGATGTCAGTAAGAATCTCCAGAGCCAGCCACCTATGATATTGTTGATACTATGGCCAGGGCAGCTGCCTCAGGCATTTGACTTGGGAGACACGCCTAGGTTAGAGTCTCTGGCTTTGCAGCTGATGTCCAACAAAAGGTGCTAAATACCTCTTTTGTCGGTCACAAACTCTTTGGTCCAGAGGTGCAGGATAATATCAATGGACTGCAAGCCTCTGGCAGGGCTATTCCGTCTGTCCATTCTTTTTACAATATCCAGCCCAGAAGCAGACTGAGGTCTTCCTTTCATAAGGTCTCTCACAATTTGGATTTCTGGAATCAAGCTCCAGGGCAAACACAGAGCCAACTCTGCCTTGCCTTCCTCCTCCTCCACCTCTGGTTCCTCTGCCAAGCAATCCAGAGGAGGAAGTGCTGCCCTGGCCACTGGTTCAGCTTCAGCCTGACTCTTTGACAGAATCCCACCTTGTTCCAAGCCAGGAGGCGGTGGTCTGAGGTCAGTTCTCCTTCCATCTGTCCCAGTGGAGAAGCATCATAACAGATGCTTGGATCCTGCAGATAATTGAACGGGATCATGCCCTAGAACTTCTTGAACAGCCTCCAGATGTTCCCCCAGTCCCCATCTTTCATCTTCCAGACCACACAGAGATGCCCAGGGAGAAGATTCTCACTTTGCTGCACAAGCAAGCCATAGAGCCAGTTGCCAGGTGGTAAAGAAACAAGGGGTTCTACTCCAGGTTCTTCCTGGTTCCCAAAAGAACAGGGAACTTGAGGCCCATTCTAGACCTCAAGTAGCTGAACCTTTTTAGCCAGTATAAAAAGTTCTGGATAGTCATTCTGCACGGCCTCCTTCCTCTGCCCAAGCAGGGCAACTGGCTATGCTCCCTCGATATGCAAGATGCTTACCTGCATATCATGATTCACCCCCCTCCTCACAGACGTTACCTGCGGTTCCTGTTCCAGGAGGAGCATTATCACATCAGGGCATTGCCCTTTGGCTTATCCTCTGTGCCATGGGTATTTACCAAATGCTTAGCAGCTGTTGTAGCAGCCCTCCAGTGTGAAGGCCTCTTTGTGTTTCCATACCTGGATAACTGGTTACTGAAATCTCAGTCCAGGGAGCTCATATTTTTTATTTATTATTTATTTATTAAATTCTGTTGACTGAGTAGACCCACTGAGACTAGAAGTCCCCTTTTCATGGGCTACCTGGGGGGGATACAGATGGTAATCAACTGAAATTGAACCAGGTTAAGCTGTTGGTGCTATTCTTGGCTGTTGTTGACTCTAGAACACACCCTGCAGTTATTCTAGTCCCTGGACATTACTGTCAATTGGCCCAAGTCTATGCAGACCCCATTTCAACAGTTGCAGTACATAGGGGCAGTCCTGGATTCTACTCAAGGTAAGGTCTTCCTCCCTCAATACTGGGCAGACCCCCTTATTTATCAGGCCCAGGAGGTGCCTTACAGTTGGCATGTCCCAGCGAGGACATTCCTCAGGCTACTAGGCCTCATGGCCATGGCCATTGTTGCAGTCCCTCTGGCCAGGCTGCACATGAGGATCCCACAGTGGACCATCAGGGTTCAGTGGGACTAACGCTCTGGTGATCTAGATCAGCTGGTCCTTGTCTCCTCTCCAGTATACAGAGTGCTTCACTAGTGGATGTATCTGGCAAATCTCTTAAAGGCAATCTCAGTGTGGTCTGTTACATCAGCAAGCAAGGGAGGACCCATCCTACCTTCTGTGCCAGAAAGCAATGAGGGACTGGTACTGGGTTGTAGATCACGGTCTAGAACTGTCATCCGTCCATGTGCCAGGTGCCCAAAATTCCTTGGCGGACAGCCTCAGCAGGTCACAGTCCAAAATGTACGAGTGGGAACTGCTGATCTCAGTTGCACAAGACCCATTTGACAGGTTGGCTCATCCAGAGTTGGACCTTTTTGCATCCCCACTCAACACAAAACTGCTGCTTTTCTGCTCACTAGATCCAGGGCCTGGAGTTTTCTGGTGAGACACATTGTCCCTCTCCTGGAAAGGGAGGTTTCTGTATGCCTTTTGTCCCTTTCCCCTGATTCAGAGAGTGTTCATGAAGCTACAGATGGAGGGTGCCACTCTAATTCTAGTGGTTCCATTTTGGCCTTGGCAGATACAGTTTCCATTGCTACAACAATTGGCTATGGAACCTCCAGTTCCCCTGCCCTTCTACAGGGACCTGTTGATGCAGGCTCAGGGTACCCTGGTCCATCTAGACCACAGATCTCTCCATCTGCATGCCTGGCTCCTGAGGGCATAGCCATTGCTCACTTTGGTGTGTCTCAGAAGGTGGCTTATGCCCTGGTGGCCACTAGAAAGCCTTCCACCAGAGTCACCTACTTTATGAAATGGAAGCAGTTTGCTATCTGGGCTTCTTTTCATAGACTGGACCCCTCCACAGGTCCGATGAACCAGGTTCTGGAGTATCTCCTGACCTTGTGTGATGCAGGACTTAAATACTCCTCTCTTAAAGTGCACCTGTTGGTCATATCAGCCTTTCTTGTGCCCATCGATGGCCATATTGTGGCACAACTGTATGTGGCCTGTACTTTCCTGCAAGGCATTCTCCACTTGAAGCCTCCTATCCATAACCTGGTTCTGGCTTGGGACCTAAATTTTGTTCTGGAGAAGCTTACCCTGCCTCCTTTTGAGCCAGCCAATGTCTTGAGAGCTACGCTTTCTATCGTGGAATTATTTCTGCTCCAAGAATTTCAGAGCTACAGGCTGTCATGTGTGAGCAGCCTTATTTGATTTTCCACAAAGACAGGGTGCCTTTGCTTACTAACTGTAAGTTTCTTCCTAAGGTGGTGTCTGATTTTACTTTAAATCAGTTCATCCACCTTCCTGTTTATTACCCAGAGCATGCCAATCCAGGAGAAGCATTGCTGCATACTTTGGATGTGCATAGAATTCTTAGGTACTACACAAACCGTACAAAGGATTGCAGAAAGTAATCTCAGGTATTGTTTCCTTGGCCTGGGAAAGAGGGCATTCCAGTTTCTAAATAGTGTTTGTCCAAATGGCTTGCCAACTGTATTACTTTTTGTTATAGGAAGCACGGTAAGGAACTTCCTGGTATGGTTCATGGCCATTCCACCAGAGCTATAGCCACGTCTGTTGCCTGTTTCAGGATGTGTATAGAATTTTGTGTTACTATACACACCGTACAGTATGAGGGGACTGCAGGAAATCCTTTCAGTTGTTGTTTCTTTTGCCCCTGGCAGAGAGGGCGCTCCAGTTTAGAAACAGTGCTTGTCCAAATGATTGATCAACTGTATTATTTTTTGTTATGGGAAGTACGGTAAGCAGCTTCCTGGGGTTGTTAAGGGCCATTCCATCAGGGGCATGGCCACTTCAGTTGCCTGCTTCAGGGTCATGTTGCACCTGAGATTTGCACTGCTGCCACTTGGAGTACTGTCCACACTTTCACCAAGCACTACAGTCTGGACATTGCCTCCAGAAGATGGGCAGGCTTTTGCCTAGCTGTACTTCAGGGCCTTCTTTCTTAGATCTCTGGCCTCCTACCAACCAGACTGTCCTTGCTCTCAGCACTGCTTGGGACTTGTTCCATAGGTGTGACCTGATGGCAGAGATATTTCTGAAGAAAAGTTATGTAAGAACTTGCCATAACAGAAGATCTTTGAGGGACTCTCTGTCATCAGGTCATTCTGTCCTTCCCTCCATCTCCTTCTCTCTCTCTCTCTCTCTCTCTCTCTCTCTCTCTCTACAGCTCAGCTGTCCTGTTGCTCCAGCCTTTCTGCTAGCTGGGCACCTTCTCTCTCTCTCCTCTGTTCCCTGGTGGGCCTCCTGTCTCCCATGGCCTCTGGACAGGGAAAGAACTGAGGATGGAGCAGGGCCACCCACGTTTATATAGGGTATGTGATATTGGAGCCCAGCATTGATGTGGGTGGTTCCTACTAGACTGCTGCAGAAAAAAAGCTTCAGTGGAATCCTGACACCTGATGGCTAAGTTCCATAGGTGTGACCTGATGACAGAGATTGCCTCGAAGATCTACTGTTACAGTAAGTTCTTATATAGATACTACATAGATACATAGAAGTTGTCAGCAGACAAGGGCCTCTTGGCACACCCAGTCTGCCTTATTTATCCCTAACTCTTTTGAGGCCTGATGCCCAAACTGAACTCGGGAGCACCCCCCTCTTGCTTCCAGGATACCAATGTGTCTGCCCAACTAATTCTTAAATCCTGTGACTGTTTTTGCCCTCACCATCTCCTCTGGTAGTCATTCCAAGTGTCTACCACCCTCTTCATAAAAAAATACTTTCTCATATTACCCCTGAGCTGTCCCCCCTCCAACTTCTTGTTGTGCCCCCTTGTTCTTGAGCATCTCTTACCTTGGAAGATGCCCCTATCCTGTACTGCTTATACCAACGAGGTATTTGAATGTCTCTATCATGTCAATCTTCAATCATATTTTATTTATAAAAGTGCCTTTCTCAGAACCAAAGCACTTGTACATACATTAAAAACCAAAAACATACTATAATACATAATCATAACAAAGCAAATTTAAAATCCATAAAATCCAGAATACTGTAACTCTATAAATATTACTTCAGCCAGTCTAAAAAGAATCAGAATACACCAGGCTAAATAAATGAGCTTTAAGTGCAGTTTTAAAACTCTGCACAGTCAGACAATCTTGTGCCCGACGAGGTAGAGAATTCCACAGGGTCGGGGCAGCAAAAGCAAAAGATCGTGCCCCTGATGTCTTTAAATGAACCCTGGGAATCTCCAGCAATCTCTCATAGGTGGATCGGAGAGGACAGAGGGGGCAGTAAGGGCGAAGGAGATCTTGCAAGTAATGAGGTTCCTGATCGTGTAGGGCCTTATAGGTCAGTAACCCAACCTTGAAGGTGATCCGCCACTGTACTGGCAGACAGTGCAGTCCGCGGAGCACAGGTGTTATATGACTGGTCCTAGAAGTACCAGTCAACAGTCTAGCTGCAACAGTCTGCACTAGCTGCAAGTGGTGGATATCAACCCCCGGTAGCCCCAGGTAAAGGGCATTGCAGTTGTCAAGGTGTGAGGTTACAAAAGCGTAGACTAGCATTAGAAGATCATCAGGAGGAACCAGATTCTTCACCCTGGTGATATTTCTTAGATGGTAAAAAGAGGTTTTGACAACTGCCAACACCTGAGATTTAAGGGTCAGACTGTCATCAAAAATAAAGTCCAGGTTCCACACCTGGTCTGAGGTAGTCAGCTGAACACCCCCAAGCCAAAGCCCAGAGGGTTGTCCCACCAACAAACCAGCCTCCCGATGATCTGGGTCCTCAACCAGCACCTCGGTTTTAGCCGTGTTCAACCACAGGCAGCCCGCACTCATCCAATCCTGGATCTTGGATAGATAGTTGTTAAATACCAAGAGGAACACATCCTGTCTGTGCACCAAGGACATGTACAGCTAAGTATCATCTCCATAGCAGTGAAAACTCAAACCATATTGCCTCTGCCTTCTCTCTTCCGGGGAATACATATTTAACTTCTTTAGTCTTTCCTCTTAGGTCTTTCCCTGCAGTCGTTGCACCATTCTAGTCACCTCCTCTGCACCGCCTCCACCTTGTCTATGTCCTTTCTCAGATGGGGTCTCCAGAACTGAATGCAGTACTCAAGCTGAGGCCTCACCAGCATCCTATACAGGGGTAAAATTACCTCCCTCTTTCTACTGGTCATACCCCTCCTAGTGCATCCAAGCATTCGGCTAGCCTTCCCCACTGCCTTGTCACAGTGCTTAGCCACCTTTAGGTAATCCGAGATGATAACTCCCAGGTCTCTTTCCTGCTTCGTGACTGTCATTTCCTCCCTTCCTAGGTCATATGTTGCCCCTGAGTTATTGTGCCCTATGTGCATGATCTGATCCTGCACTTTTTTGCATTGAATCCCAGCTGCCATGCTCCATATCATTTCTCCAGTTTTTTTAAGGTCCTCCCTCATCATTTCAGCCCTCCCGGCATATCCACCCTGTTGCATACCTTTGTGTCATCCACAAAAAAGCATACCTCCCCCCGTATTGTCACCAATAAAGACACTGAAGAGGACCTAACTGAAGACATAACTTCTTTATTTACTGTTGAATAGATTTTTCTTGTCCCTTCTTGGGAACAAGGCCTTGCAGGGTAGCACCCACTCTATGGGGAGGAAGCATTTTGGGAATTGTAGCCAAGTTACCAGTTCGATTTTCTTTTCCATTGCAGTTTGCCTCCTGCATTCACTTTACTGGCCTTCTTACATCTCTCTTTCTCTTAGACCCCTATTTTTGTGATGTTTCAGTAAAAGACAGAGAGTCAGGAGGATAGGAATCCTTCCTTTTTGTGGCTTCCTATACCCAGCAATTGTCCTTTAGCAAGAGGCCCCCTTTTCTCAGTCTTTTTCCCCTCTTGGGAGTTGCACTTTTATCTCCTGCGCTCCTAGATATCACTACTTGGCTTGGAAACTGGGCCTGTTGGTGCATTTGCTTGAGCCCTGACTCAGCTATTCCCAGGCCTTTGAGATCGGAGGCTTTATATTTCTTCCGTATTATGTTTTGGTCATATGGGACTCCTAAACTCTAGCCTTTTGTAGTCTTCATGTCCTCAGGAGGACAACTACAGCTGACAATGTTTTTCCAGGGTGACAGTTCCACTTCTGTCTCTGAGACTTCAGGGAAGTACCCTTTTCTTGCAATGCACCCTGCTAAGCTTGTCCTTCGAAATTTGCGTGGACCATGTTCTTTGCTTGCGGACCAGCTAGCCCTTAGGAAGCATAAGCTATGCTCCCCCACAATTCACAGTAAGCCAACTCTTCTGAGAACTTGGGGGCTCTCTCTCTCTCTCACTCTCTCTCGCCCAGTTGTCCTGGTCATTCTTGGCCACTATAAATGCCCTCCTCCCAAACTCATCTTCTTCTCTTGGTCAGTGTTTATTCATTCGTTCTTTTTATATCCTTTATCCTTTTGTCTATCCCTTGGGCTCCCTTGCCCCAGCCCTCCCTTTTTTTCTTACCCTTTCTTTCCTCTCCTAGGTGAATAGAATTGAAGAGGCAAGGGAGTCACTGTTGGTTACTGGCCAGTCCATGAGTGCCACATCATATGTTCATCTCATGGGCGGTGCCATCTCTGACGTCAGTCCCCTACCTCCAAAACTTTAAAGGCATATGCTTCTGTAGGGTTCAAGTGCCTTCGGCATAGAGATCCACCACTGATGAATAGTGAAGATATTCAGGAAGATCAAGAATTATGGTGAGTATGTAATTTTAATTTCATGCAGTTAAATGTCAGATAGAACCAAACCAAAGGAGTCCACCTTGGAGTCTAGTGGTTTGGCTTAGTCTGAATCTGAGTTCTGACAAGCTCTGAGGAATGGGAGCTATAGTGCTCCTCCTGCTGCTGTCACTGCCAACCCTCAGGGATGGGGACCATAGTGCTGCTGCTGTCACCCTTGAGGGATGGGGGCCATAGTGCTGCTGCTGCTGTCACCCTTGAGGGATAGGGGCCATAGTGCTGCTGCTGCTATCAACTCTGAGGGGTGCAGGCCGTAATGCTGCTGCTGTGACCCTTAAGGGATGGGAGCCATAGCTGCTCCTGCTGCTGCCATTGTCACCCCCGAGGGATGGGACCATAGTAATCCTGCTGCTGCCGTCACCCCAAGTGATGGGGGTCATAGTGCTTCTCCTACTGTCACCCCAAAAGATTTGGCCATTGTGCTGCTGCTGTCGCATATGAGGGATAGTTGACTTGAAATGCCTAACATGAAGTTAGCCACACACACACGCACACACACACACACACACACACAGGCCTCCAAGATCTGCACACAGAGATCACCTGGGTGAATAGGCGTTGATAGTAGTAGAAGGATGGTGTATACATATAAGACACAAAATGAAAGTGAGGTACAGGTTAAGCTTATCATAGAGTTTATTATTTTGTAATAACTACAAGGACTGATGCACAATATTAGACAGCAAAATTGCTAAAATACATGCTAGCTGAGAAACAAAAATTGTTAAAGCTAATAAAACACTGATAAAAATGGATTTTGGCTACAGGCTAACCCACCGGTGAAGAGGCAGGGCGCCGTCTGTAATGCCGACGACCCAGGTTCGAGAACAGACTTGGGACGTCAGATGACTGCTCTCCTCCTCCGGGGGATTGTGTGTCCAGTATGCTTTGGATCCCTAGCGGAGGCCGGGGGGAATCCATAGTGCCGGTGCCGTATCAGTGGGAGGCGGGGTGGACGCTGCCATCATTGCACATCCCTGCCCCGATACAGCTTACAAAAATTCCGGCCCCAAAGCATGAAGCTGTGCTCTCCACTGCCTACCATCTCCGCCAGGTGGGGCCCCACTCCCGTGGCCCCTCCCAGGGGGTAAGCCAGGGCAAGTTACCGTTGACCTTGGGTTGGGTGCCCACCCACTGGCCCTGCCATGGGGGGGTAAGCCTGGGCATGGGGAGGTGGTGAGGAAGGGAGCTGAGTCCTGCAGGGAGATTGGGGACCCGACACAAAAAAAATGGATTTTTGGCTTTGCAGATACCAGAGACAGTACTGTTTTTTCCATTCAGCAAAACAGATTTTGCACATTTTCAGTCATAGTAAACCAGTGTCCCTGCACATGATTTAAAGAAACCTGAAAGTTTCAGGTTTCAGATCTTTACTGTTTTTCTGTTATTGGAGAACAAAATCAAAGTACCAATGATACTGAAAGGCACAAGACAATCAGTAAGAAAACTGACTCACTCTCACCACCATCTCATACCACCTCCCCTGCAAGCAAGTCCCTCTACAAGCAGTCACAGTTCACATGGTATTATTGAACTCACTCACCTGCAAACCAGCTCTAGAAACAGAGAAACATAGCATTTGTCAGCAGATAAGGATCACTTGGCCCACCCAGTCTGCCCAGATGGTCCCTGCCTTCTCTGTCTCCGCAGACTCTACTTAGTCTGCTGCGACTCTCCCTCCTCCCTGTTTATTTACTAATAGTCCCCTATGTCTATTTGCATGCTTGAAGCCTGTCACTGTTTTCACCTTCACCACTTCTGCTGGCAGTCTGTTCCAGGTGTCTTCCACTCTTTTAGTGAAGAAGTGCTTCCTTACATCCCTCCTGAATTTCCTCCCTTACAGCTTCATCACATGCCCTCTAGTCCTGGTGCTCATTCACATTTGAAAGATACTTCCCTCTTGTACCTTGTTCACCCAGTGAGGTACTTCTCTATCATGTCACCTCTTGCTCTCCTTTCCTCTAGGATGTGCATGTTAAGATACCATAGTCTCTCCTTGTAGGGGTATTGATGAAACCCCTTCACCATTTTAGTTGCCCTATTCTGGACTTCCTCCACCCTATCTATGCCCTTTCTGGGTGCAGCTTTCAGAACTGGACACAGTACTCCAGGTGGGGTCTCACCAGCGAGCGATACAGTGGTAGCACCCCCCCTCCCGCTGGTGATACTTTCCCTTTGCATCTCAGCATCCCACTGGCTCTACCCACTGACTTGTCACAGTGCCCTGACACTTTGACATCATCAGATATGATTACCCCAAGGTCCCTTTTCTGCTTTACCAGCACACACTGTTGCCTATCCATTGACCAGTTACTTACCCTGTTTACCACTTTGGATCCCACCTCTTGAATGCTCAGTTTCTTTATCAGTCTCCTGTACAGCACAATGTTGAAGGCATTGCTGAAGTCCAAGTAGGCCATGTCCACTACCCTCCCTTGATCTATTCCCCTGGTCAGCCAGGTGAATAAATCAATCAGATTAGTCTTGCATGACCTCTTCCCCACCACCTCCCTCATGAATCCATGCTACCTTTGGTCTTGTGGCCCATTAGATTCAAGATACTCTACCAATCTCTCCTTTAATAGGGTTCCCATTAGTTTTCCCACCACTGATGTGGGACTGACCAGCCTATGGCTGCTAGCCTCCTCCTGCAGTCTCTCTTATGGAGTGGGATCATGTCTGCTCTCTTCCAGTTCTCTGGAACCATGCCTGTTTCCTGTGTTCTGTTGATTAAGGCGGTCAGTTCTTTTGCACCATTGGGTGTATCCCGTCTGGTCCCATGGCCTTGTCCACTTTCAGATCTGAAATCCATTCAGGACTTTTTCCTTTAAAGATGGACTTGATTTCACCTCCCCCCTTTTTTTCTGCTGCTCCCTCATGGTCCATCCCCCTCCTTCTACTGTGAAGACTGAGCAGTAGATCCTGTTCGGTATGTCTGCTTCTTCGTGTCCCTCTTCTGTGCAGTCTCCCTTTAGCTGTCCATCTAATCCTTACTATCTCTCCTTTGATTTTCCACTTCTCGCATATGTACCCGAAAAAAGTCTTACCCCCTTTATGCACTCCTTTGTCTATTGCTCTGTCTGCACCTTTGCTCTCCACACTCTCTTACCTGCTTCCCTCTGTTTTACTTGGTACACCCTTCAGTCTTCCTCCCTCTGCATTTCCTTGTACCTCCAAAATGCCACTTTTTCCTTCACCACCATGGCCCCTTCCTAGAGTAGCATTATGGTCTTTTTTTTCCTCTTGCTCATCTCCCTCACACAGAGGCTGGTTGCCTTAATTATGCCCTCCCTTATTTCGTTCTCTAGCACTCACTGACAACCCCCCCTACTAGGCAGCTTTTGAGGCAGTCCCCTATTTCTTCAAAATCTACCCTACTGAAGTTCAGGACCTTTATCTTCACTGACCCATTGATCGCTTAGGGTTAGTGACAGCATTTTTTATTTATTTTTATTTATTTCAGTTTGGGATTAATACCGTTGAGTCCATGACTCATTTTCAAAGGTTCCAAGTCAATCATAAGCATCACGTGATGATCAAACACTCAAGATAAACTTTAGATAGCGAGTGAAAACTCAATAGTACAGCCATTCACATCAGATAGTTTCATAAGTGTACATAAACACGTGCAGAGTGAGTTACAAATGCAGTGAATCAAAGCATACGCTTGTAAGCATGACAGTATGCTGCCTTTGTTTCTTGTAAGTGTAAATTACAGACCAAGGGTGAGTGTCCTGACTAGACAGGAGGAATAGCTGAGGGTGATCATAGCTCATTGAAGGGGGACATGGGGTCATTGATGAGTGGGAGAAGAGCAGCCAAGGTCTGGCTTTGTCGTAAACTTTGCCCGAAGCAGGCTTCACTGTTAGGTTTTGGCATAGATAGTGCTATATAAAATATAGTCTGCAGGATTTAGTAGGGGGAAAGTAGTCAATAATAGAGGTGGGTTCAAGGGGGTATGGAGGGTGAAGGTTGTGGGGGTGAAAGGGGAGGTAGTACCTATAAGTAAAGGCATACTGGAGGTGGAGGGGTGAAGGGGGAAGGTAGTACCTATCAGTAGGGGTGGGTGTGTGGGAGGGGGTGGGGGCTAGAAAGGTAGGATGAGATGGGAGAGGGTGGGGTAGGAGCCAACAGTGCATGGTAATTTAGCTAGGACATCGGCAGCTCTTATCAGGATCCTAGTGGGAACAGAGCCCAGTTTTGAAGAGGCTGATCTTTAAGCATTCAGTGAGGGCAGTAGGTAGCTCGCTATACTACCTTGGGTTCAAGGAGGAGAGGGATTTCTGGTCCAGTGTAGTATGTTTAAATGGCACCGGGAGACCTCCTTTGGGCGCACTTCTAGTTTGTTTGGAGGGTTGTGCCTGCTTAAATTGTCTGCTTATGGACTCAGGCATTAGTCCTAGCATTGCTTTTTTTGCCAACATGCAGGTCTGGTGTTAAGCTCTGAAGTGGAGCGGGAGCCACCCAGTCTGCTTATACAGGTCAAATGTGTGCGTCAAGGGATCAGCACCTACAGTCAGTCGGCAGGCCTTGTTAAGGATGATTCTTACCCTCTTAAGTGCGGTATCTGAGCCAGCACCATAAATGGTTAGGTCGTAGTCAATGGAGGCAAGGACTGAGCTGCTTGTGGCTAGTTTCAGGGCTGCAGACATCACTGAGTGCCTGTGATGGTAAAGAACACCTAGTTTTATGATGGCATTCTTTTTTTTTTTTTTTACTTTCTCTTTATGCCCCCTTCCTCGCTGCGCTGGATCACTGGATTCCTTTCTTCAGGGATCTCCTAGGCTGTAGGTTCCCGTAGTCCTTCCCCAGGTACCTCTCTCCGGGTGCTTGGCTAGCCTTCCCCATCCTGCTGCGGTTTACCCCCCGGGTGGGAAGGAGGGGGACCCCTCCCTTAGTCTCCCTCTCACACCTAGAGACTGTGTTGGAAGGCCTCACGAGCCCCCATCTATGGAGCTTGGTTAAGGGTTTTCTCGGGAAAGCCGGGTCCCATCTGCAGGAGCCCAGCGCAGGGTTTTTCCACTTTTCTCTGGTCTCAACCCCTCGGATGTCTGCAGGCAAGGGGGCCCAAGGAGTGACGCACGTCACAACATGTTAATGCTCCGGCACCTGGCAGACGTCCTCCCTCCCCCTTATATGCTGTCTCACTGCACCTCCACCCGTGGTCACCCAGGTGGCGGTATTGCAGCGGGACTTGCATCCCACCCTCCCTGGAGGAGGAGAGCAGCCCCAGGGCGTTCGATCCTCCTTCCCCCAGCCAGCCCTCCAGCCGCCCAAGTCCGTTCCTGAACCCGGGTCGCTGGTGCCGCAAGCGGTAGCCCTACCGCTGCGCTGGTGGGCCGGCATGATGGCATTCTTGACAACATGGTCAACATGGGAGGAGAAGTTGAGTGAGTCACCTAGGTGTACCCCAAGGTACTTAAAAGAGTAAACCTGCTCCAAGGTGTCTCCCTTATTGGTCTGTATTTGTTAGGAGCTAAACTTCTTTTTCTTCTGTGGGGTAGCAAATAACATGGACTTAGTTTTTTTTATTGTTCAACAGGAGTTTATTTTGGGCGAACCAGATTCAATCTTAAGGAAACTGTCCTGCAATCCATTGGAAATTGTGGATTGATCCCTGCCAGATACTGAAATGATGGCATTATCAGCAAAAAGTATGATATATGCTGGACAAACAGAGAGAAGGGTGTTTATGTAGAGGCTGAAGAGGAGTGAGCCAAGGATGGATCCTTGTGGGACTCCAAGACTCACTTCTTTGGATTCTGAAAGTATGCCATCTAACTTGACGCATTGTGAATGATGGGAGAGATAACTCTCAAACCAGCCCACAGTATCAGAGGATAGGCCAATAGTCAGCAAGCTGCTGAGGAGGAGGTGGTGATTAACAGTGTTGAACGCCTTGCTGAGGTCTATAAATATAGACCCAACAGCCTACCCATTATCCAAGGCATCATAGAGATGGGAGGTGTATTGGACCAAAGCAGTGAGTGTGAAGTGCTTTTTCCGGAATCCATGTTGCTGTGTACTGAAGAAGTTGTATTTATCCAAGTACTCAGTGAGTTGGTCAGAGACCACCCTCCCCAGGGCCTTGGAGAGGGGTGGAAGTATAGATATAGGTCTGTCTTTGCTTGTGCTTGTTCTGTCTCCCGCCTTGAAGACAGGGGTGACAAGAGCAGACTTCTAACTGTCAGGAAAAGTACCATACAAGCATACAAGTATAGGGCTTATAGGCAGACTGGGTGGGCCTAGTGATCATTATCTGCTGACAGTTTCTATGTATCTATGTATCAATATGCATCTAGGTTTGCCTTGGCACCCGTCTTAATGTTGTACCACACTGTATAGTGACTGCTGGTCCCTATGGGACTGCCTACCATGACATCTACAATGCTGTCCTCGTAAGTAAGTGCAAGGTCCAGCACTGCTCTGTCCATAGTGGGTTCTCTTAATAACTGCCAGTGAAATGTCTCCTGTAGGGAATCAACGATAGCCCTGCTGCATGCCAAAGGTACAGCTGGAAGGCAACAATCCACATCTGGCTGATCAAAGTCACCAACTAGCAGCACCTCTCTTTTATTTACCATGCTAATAATGGCTTCCCTCAGTGCATTATATAACTCCTCCCAATGTGCTGGAGGTCTGTATGCTGTCCCTCTATGGACAGTCACCCAGCGCCTGTCTCCAGAGTGATCCATAGCACCTCCAGCCCTTCCTTTTTCTCTGGGTTCCCCTGTATTTCCATAGCCTTGATTCCCTCCCTCACATACAGAGCAGCCCTTCTTCCCCTTCCTATACCTCCTGAACAGAGAGTCCCTCGATATGACCATGTCCCAGTCGTGATTTTCAGTGCACCACGACTCTGTTATGGCCACCAAGTCCAGGCCAGCCGCCACCATGATGGCCTTTAGGCCTGAAATGTTATTTCCCAGACTCCTTGTGTTGCCACACATGGCTTTCCTTACCTTGCACTCTCCCTGTCTGCAACCCCTCTCCCTCCCCCCTGCTGCTTATGCTGCTCCCTTTCTCTAGCCTGACCCCTCTCCTGCCATGTTGCCCTCCCTGCTTCTTGTCTCTTTTACTCTTATCTCTTTGCATCCTCGGTTTATCCCTCCCTTGTCCTCTGCAACACTTTGTTTTTGCACCCTTGCCCTGGGAGAACTTCCTATTCTTGATCCTTTCTTCCCTGTTCTTTCATCATGCATGGTGGTAGTTTGTGCCTCCCTTGTTAAAACAGCCTCCCCCTTCGGCTAGTTTGAATACTCATTCAAGTAATGTGCAAACCTCCCACTAAGGGCTGAGGTCCCTCTCCTGGAAGGATGCAGGCCATCACCCCTGTAGAGGCCCATATTCTCCCAGTCTAGCCCCCAGTGTAGCTGAAACCCACCAACCTGCACCATGCCTTCAACCAATCATTGAAAGTCCTACTGTGGAGTTCCCTATCCTCCCCTTTGCCTACACAGGCAACATCTCGATGAATGCCACAGTACATGCTACCTGCTTGAGACCCCTCCCCTAAAGTTACCCTGCACTACCCCTACCCCATTCCTTGTGAGGTCATTTGTCCAAAGGTGGACAATGACATCTAGCTCCCTCCCATGACCTGCCACCCTAGTGATTGTCTGGATCTGGTCACCATCCCTCCAAGCCGAAGTGCCAGGGTGGCACCTTATCTCTCTCTCTCTGTCTCCCTTCCACCTCCCTCTCCCAAATCTAGTCCGCTAATGATAGAGTCCCCACCAGCAGTTTCTTCCTCCTTGGCTGGGGGCCTCTTCCTCCCACCTTGGGATCTCCCCATCTGAGCACCTCTACATCCTCCCTAGCCACTATTTTGGGTGCAGCCTCCCAGCTGTCCCATCCCACCAGTATGGTAAAGGAATTTTGTAGTAGCACAGGCTGAGAGCTGTGTACCCTACCTGCCACCCCCACCCTCCTGGAGTCCACCAAGGTCCAGCCATTCCACTTCTACCTAGGCAACTTCTGAGGTAAGACATCATCCTTGGTGTCCCCAGGGTGGGGCAAAGGGTCCTCTGTATCCTTGCCAGCTTGACCTGGAGCTCAGCGACTTCTGCCTTCAACCCAGAGTGGCAAATGCAAATGGAGCAGAACCTCAGTCTCCAGAAGCTGTCCCAAAAGACTGTGGCTCCACACCAGTTACACAGTACCACTCCCATGTTTTTGCCTGTGTAACCCTTTTTTCACTTGAACTTACCTTGTCCTCTCCTACCTCCTATCTGTGCTTGCTTACCTACCCCCCCTTCCTTACTGTACCCAAAATGAATTTATTACCTTACCTTTGCTGGGGAGTTTCCTATTTTCCCTTCTACCAGTATTCCTGACAGCTGCACTTTCCCAGTACTCTTCTGCCTCTTCATTATGCCTGGCTACCTTCTTCATTTTATCTCCCTCCTTAAAATGGATTTATTATCATACCCTAGATAGGATGTCTCCTGCTTCCCCCCTACCAGTAGCTATCTATACCTAAGTCCTGTTGTTTCCCCCTTTTCTGATAACCCACTACCGTTTAATATTTACCCACACCATGTACGATATGTGTACACAGTACTCTGTTTTATCCTACCTGGTCTTGTGTCTCTCCAACAAAGCCTCCTGCTGATTGCTGCTGACCAGCAGACGCCTTCCAATGCCTGCCGACACCTTAGAATATCTGTTCCACACCTGAACTGTTTCACTCACATGCTGGGACATGAGCATGATGTGACATGCTGGGCAAGGGACTCTTTTATAGTGCTGCTGTTAGAACCTCTGACAGCTCTGCCCCCCAAGAACACACCTGATTCTCAGGACTTTCTCGATCCACTTAGCCCCAATATTGATCTCCTGAGGTAGGGTCCCCACATTACCTGTTACCCCACACCACCTGTTAACTCTGATACTGTAGTTATTGTTATGAGGTGGGGGCTCTGCTACTAGGACAGGTGGGTTGGGAGTGGGTTTCAGTCAAAATTTTAAAGTGAATACTTTAACACCCCTCAGTTTGGTTCCCTGCCCACCCAGTCTCCTCTCACCTTGCTTTCACTCCCTTTTGTTCTGAAGCTACTTCTTTTTCTGTTTGGCATTGAATGTATTATTTCCTGGCATGGCCATTATGGAAACAAGATACCTTGCCTGCTAATTGGGGTGTCTGTCACCAGGGGGAAGGTAGCTGCTTGCAGTTTCTCTCTGAGGGGTCTCTGGGCCGACCCTGTAGAATTCGCTATCACCTCTAGTCCGGGAGGCCCCCTCGACTGAGGTGTTCAAGCGGAGGCTGAAGGCCCACCTCTTTGTCCTGACTTTCACAGATTGCTGATCCCATCCTATTCAAGTCCCATATGTAACAGTACGAAAGTCCTTTATAATTTAAGGGCTGCTTTTAGGGGTTTATGTGATAACGGCGAATGCCTAAAGGCGATCACCGTTATCGCTCAGTCAGAGTGGCAAAAACATTTTCGGCACTCTGACAACCCCAGCGCCTCAGGACAACGGCACCAGGACAGTATTTTACTGCTTTCTGTGGGGGGGCTGTGCCCCCTCCACACCCCCTACTAGATTCTCATCTCCAGGGGGGTGCATGTTGGGGGGGTGAAAGCAGGAAAAAAATAAAGGTTTGGGCTGGGTGCAATAAAATCACACCAAATCCAGTACCTCTCCCACTGTAACCACTAGCCAACCCCTGACGCCACAACGGAGCTCGGCCAGCCACCGCTGCACCACCCCTACAGCCTCTCCACCCCCTCCCAGCCCACGCTCGCCGTGCTCACTCCCACTCCCACCTGCGCATGTACGCATAGCGACATCCTGTCACCCAGTTCGCATACAACCTCATCCGGTCACCCTACCCTCCCCATCGCCATGAGGGATTGTGCTGGAAAGGAATCGCCATAACGGACGGTGCCCTTCCTCATGCACCTACCTCACGGGTTACCTGCTTTTAGTTTTTATCAATTGGTTACTGTTATAGTTATTTATGATTGTTTCAAGTCTGTGTTCTTGTTTTAAACTCTGTTAGGCACCTAGATCCTCTGGAATTGGGTGCCCTACAAATAAAATTGCCTTGCCTTGCCATACAGTTTCTGGGTCCCTCACTTGGGCCCACAGCACTATCACTGTGCATTCACTCCCTCACTACTGAGACAGGTGAATCGGGGACAGTTTGCTGCTAAGGGGATCTTTCTCTCACAATCTCCGAGTGCCAGACATGAGGTTCATAATGTTTTCTGCTGGACCTTGCTTCTTTCCTTACTGCCATGGCAGATACTGAGGGGTCTACCAAGTTTGTTAAATGTTCCCACAGTCAGGTTTACATAAAACCTTCATAAACTTTAGCAATGGTGGAAGTAAGAGAAATCAGACTGACATATTTAGTTATGTCAGTAGGAGGAGAAACAGGCACTGTCAATACTGTCTGTTTTCCATGCCAGGGGAATAACACTCTAGTATGGAAGAACTTAGCTCAGGGCTGGAGCCAAGCTTTGTGCCCCTCCTTTTAAGATCTAGTTAGGGGTTCTATCTGGTCAACCTGACTTGTTCATGTCCAAACTCCTTAAAACAGTTTCCTTCTGGTCAAGGAAGGAGATATTTATCCTGTATAATTAGCTCCTGTATTTCTAACGTACTAACATACTATGAAGCCAGCAGAATAGGCCCTCTGGTCTATCGAGTCTGCTCGATGGTCAATGTCTATGCAGGGCACCAATTTTAGCCCCCCCTCCCCCTCAACAAGGACCCCTATTTTCCAGCGGGGATCCTGGATGTACCCTCCCCCTACACCCCTACACCTACCCCAGCTCTTCTTGAACTCCTCCACAGTATTAGCAGCCACCAGTTCCCTGGACAGCACATTCTAGGACTCCATCACTCTCTCAGTGAAGTAGCGCCTCCTTGTTTCCCCCCTCAGCCTGCCCCATCCAGCTTCATAGGGTGTTCCCTGGTGGCCCCCAGTTCCCTCAGCTGACGGACCCCCTCAAGGCTTACCCTATTGATCCCATTGAAATACTTAAAGACCTCTATCATATCGCCCCGTCGCTTCTCTCTTCCAATGACTACAGAATGAGCTCCCCCAGTCACTCCTCAAAGGGCCTTTCCCCCCTAGCCCCAGTACCATCCTAGTCACTCTCCTCTGCACCTTCTCCAGTAACACAACATCCTTCTTTAAGTAGGGATGCCAAAACTGCACGCGGTATTCAAGGTGTGGTGTAACCAGGCAATTGTACAGTGGAAGGAGTACCTCACTACTCCTTGAGGTTATTCCCCTGGCTATGCACCCCGGCATTTTATTTGCTTGTGCCACCACCCTTCTACACTACTCTGAGTTGTTCATTTTGACATCCATCACCACCCCGAGGTCTTTCTCCCTCTTCAAAATCTGCAGCGTCTCCCCCACAAAGTGTATTCATGAGTAGGGTTTTTGTCCCCCAGGTACAGAATCCTGGATTTTGCAGCGTTAAACTTTAGTTTCCAAACTCATGACCATCTCCCTAGAGTCTCCAGGTCCTCCTGGAGATCCAACTTTCCCTCTTCCCCTTCCACCATCACCCACAACTTAAAGGCATCCACAAAGAGGTTTGTCCCGCTCCTGATACCACTTCTGATGTCAGCAACATAGGCATTAAATAGGAGTGGGCTCAGCACCAACCCCTGTGGGACCCTGCTTGTGACTAACCTTGAGGATGAGACCCCTTCCACTCTCACCCCCTGTACCCGCCCCGCCAGCCAGTTTCTTATCCACCTGCCCATCTTCCCCCCATCCCCATACTCACCAGCTTCCCCAGTAGCCCATGATGTGGCATGGAGTCAAATGCCCTGCTGAAGTCCAGAAAGAGGACATCCACTGGCCTGCCCTGGTCCAGCGCCCTCGTCACCTCTTCATAGAACTCCACCAGTTTTGTCTGGCATTATCTGCTGTTAACAAAGCCATTCTGGTGAATGTCTATGTGACCCCATGCCCTCAGAACCCCCTCCATCCTATCCTTCAGGATGCCCTCCATCACTTTGCCCACTACCAACATCAGGCTAACCAGCCTATAGTTACCCAGCTCCTCTCGCGGGCCACCCTTGTGGATAAGCACAATAAGGGCCATCCTCCAGTCTTGAGGTACCCACCTGGACTGCAGGGAGGAGTTAAAAAGGTCTGCTAGGGGGTGGCCAGGGTATCTGCCAGCTCCCTGAGCACCCTGGGATGGATCCCCTCTGGGCCTGGTGCCTTGTACCCTCTTAGGGCATTGAGTGCTTCCCACACCCTATCTCTGGGTATTTCATCATCTGTCTCCCCTTGTCATGCTCTGTATCCCCTGCCACCTGTCCTACCTGTGCTGCTCTCTCCTCCTCCTTGGTAAAGACAGAGGCAAAAAAGTAATTTAGTACCTCCGAATTCTCTCCCACCGCTTCCACCCACCCACCCACTCCCTATCCTGAGCCGACTGATCTGCCCCTTCCCTTTTCTTCTTTCCCTGATATACCTGAAGAACCTTTTTTCCCCCCTTCTAACCCTTGTGCCAATCTCAGGTCCGCCCCGCATTAGCCGATCTCACCACCCTGGTGACCCTCCTGGCTGCCATATCATACTCCTCCTTGGCTATAGCCCCCCGAGAGTGTTTATATTGGCTATAAGCAGCCTTTCCCCCCCCACCACATCCTGGACCTCCTTCGTTCACCAGCTCGGCCTCTTAGCTTTGTCCCCTTGATCTTTCCCTCGTGCAGGCCTTGGTAGCCTCCAGGAGCCCCTTTTTTATAATTTCCTATCGTGCCTCCGTGTTCATGCTTCGCCTGATCCCATCTAGATAGCCCCTCAGGATCCACTCCATCCCCCCAAAGTCCACCCCTCTGAAATCCACCACTGTCATTCTTGTGTGTTCTACCTGCACCCCTAGTTCTAGGAAGAACCAAACCATGGCATGGTCACTACCTACAAGTGGGTCCCCTACAACTAGATCTCTGATGAGCTCCCTGTCCGACAGGACCACATCCAGGATGGGCCCCTCCCTCATTGGCTCAGTCACCAGCTGGGCAAGGAATGCATCCTGAAAGATGTCCAACAGGCACTGCTCATTCCTCGATGTGGATGTCATGGTTCCCCAGTCTGCTCCTGGCATATTCAGGTCTCCCATCACCACAGTGATGTCCTTTCCTCCACCACAGTGGTCCTTAAGGTTAGCCACCGGGCCTTCCTCCTGTTCCTCCTCCTGCCCAAGGGGTCAATATACTACCCCCATCTTCCACCCAGAGCCTGCAGGGTGACCCAAAGAGCCTCTATCTGGTCCCCTGCTTCCTCCACCTTGCTTATCCCTATGCTATCCCTAATGATAAAATCTACCCCCTCCCCTTCCCTCCCCCATTCCTTCTGCATGTGATGTACCCAAGTATGTTTCAGTCCTAGTCATGTCTGGATGTGGCCCAAGTCTCTGTGACTGCCACCACATCCACCCCCCCTCCACCATCAGCGCCTCCAGCTCCAGCATCTTATTACCCATGATCCTGGTGTTTATCAGGACCACCCTCAAACCTGCCCCCTTAACCCCCTCTCCCCTGCCCTGAGGTCACCTAGCCTTCTGCCTACATGGACCAACACATGCACTATCTGGTGCTCCTGCCCTGTGACCCCTTCCCTCCACCTGTGGGAGAAGGTCAGGGCCTTCCTGACCTGGCTTGCCAGGGAGTCTTTTCCCTCCCCCCTTCACAAGTTTAAACCCCACTAGGAATGGATGAACTCTGCTAGCCTCAGCTGCAGGACCTCTTTTTCCCCAGTGCTAAAGTGTAGCCTGTCCTTAGGGAACAGATCCTTGTCTTCCCAGGTTGCTCCCCAGTCCCCCATCCACCCATACCTCCTGATCTTGCACCATTTACAGAGTCATGCATTTATATCCCTTATTTTTAGCTTGTATTCTGCACTGGCCCTAGGCACTGGTAGAATCTTAGAGAAGGAAACTGAGCACCCCACATCCTGACAGACCCTGGCCAGCTCCCTAAACCTAGCTTGTATCTCCAGCTCACTGTTCCCATGTATATCATTAGTACCCAGGTATACTAATATGTCAGGGATACCACCACACTCCTGCAATAGAGAATAGATGTGTTTTGCCTGATGCACCATCAAGCTAGGTATACTCCTGGACTTAACCTTACAGGAAGCCCCCCTCCCCTCCCCTCCACCTCCCCACCTGATCCCCCTAGTCATGGAGTCTCCCAAGAGCAGCACCCTCACTGCCTCCTTATCCCTTTTCCTGCTCTCTATCCCTGTTACCTCCTCCCCTACATTACCATGCTTGTCCCCTCCTCTATCCCTCCTACCAAAACCTTGTTTGTCCCTTCCGCTCCAACCCATATCTCTCTTTGATCTGACCTCCTTGGTCCCATTATGTCCTGCTGTATCACTGTGGACCATGACAGTTTGTCCCCTTGGAGCAAGGGCCCCCCACTCCCAGGTCTTCCCCCTTACTGACCTGTCCACCTCAGCCTATTTCCTTTTTCCGGTTATGCTCAGGACCAACCCAGTTTCTCCCCTAGAGCAATGGTCCTTTGGTCCCCCCCAACCCCCTGCTCTTTCCCCCTCAGTCCTGACCCCCACCGCCTCTTTTCCTCCTTTAAAGGGACCCATTCACATACAGTGGTAGACTTAGTTTGAAAGCCCATGAAAAGTTCTTTCAATTGAGGTATTGGGCATACCTGCAGCTGGAAGCAGTCCAGAGATATAGATAACTGAAGCTGTGCAATATAAATACTACATTAGAGCCATTCTTAGAACCTTGTGATGTCAGTGAAGATCAAGCAGTGCCTAACTGCATTGAGTTAAGCACTGCTTGATTTAGGCCTCAGTATCAGGCTTCTGCCTTCTTTTTCCTGAACCTTCTATCTTCCACACCTCCTGAGCTGTATTTGCCTCATTGCCTCCTGTCCTCCTAGAAGTCCCCATCCCCTGCGTCACTTCTTCCTGCCTGGTTTGTACCTGCACAGCTTTTTCAGTTCCCTGTCTTGGTTGTTTCTGTACAGTTTTTACAGGTCCCACCCTTGCTGCACCCATCTGTGCATTTTTACGGAGTCCTGATCCGGGGCCCCCGCTCCCCAACTTTACCACCTGCTTCAAATTCATATTCCAGTACTATTCCTCCCTCTCTGGTCTCTCTGGCCAACCCCAGATTCCTGCCTGCTTTTTTGGAAGTTCCCACATTTTCAACTCCCTTCACCAGGGTCCTCATGTTCTCCCAGTACCACCATTTACTCCTTTCCTTATGCCGGAGGTTTCAGCATCTGGTGTAGCTACGTAGGTGACCCCTTGCTTCTCCACTCCCCCATCTGCCTTCTAATCCCCTCAACCTCCTCCCTAAGCTGCGCCAGCTGGTGGCACCCTGGGCAAGCTCCAAACTTCCAAGCCCAGTCATGTACCATAGCCGCCCCACACCCTGTGCACCCAACTACCCTCTCAAAGATGCCTGTTCTAGTGAGGTGAGGTGAGGTCCCTTCCTCATCATAGCAGGTACCTTTGGTCAATGCCCTCACTCATAATGCCAGAACAGTCCCACCCGACCCCAGTGATCAGGCTACAAGTGGCTATACAAACTTTCAGACTTTCCAGTGATACTATTTAACAATCCCCCTCACAGCTTGTGATTTCACATAAATATTTAACAAACCCACTCACAGCTTTGAGTTTCACTTAATCAACCCTCCACACAGTATGCAAGGCATCATTTCAAAACCCAGCTTTCTCCAAGGATCAAGGCCATAGGCTCACTTCTCGTCCAGGCCACTCCTCCCCTAACTCCTCCCCCACCGGCTATTTAATAGAGGTTGGGGCCATGGTGGGGGGGGGAACAATTATAGCTCCTCCAGTGATTTGGTGAAGGTGGCTGGGCCTGTGCTTTTATAGCCCAGCCACAAGCCCAAAATTCTGGCACCCTGCCCTCTGATTGGGCCTTCTATTCCTGCAGTTTGTTTGCTCCCAGAAGCCCCTGACCTGCCACCATCACAGCCATCCGGGTTGACCACTTGTCCTGGTGCCCCCTTCCTGCTGCTGATGTGGTCTCCAGTGCCCTCCTTCCCTGCTGCTGCTCCTCGGCTGCAGATGCAGCCAGCACTCGCCCTTGTCTCCCCCGCTCCTCAGCCACCTACACAACACATAATTACAGCTCCTCCAGCAATTTCTACCTCATCCAAACCAATCCATCCATCCAAACCAAGAAAAGTATTAGATAGTAACAAAAATTGCTGATTGATCACTTTGGTCAATTCAGACATGCCTAACAAGTTTTGTGCTATCAACATTGAACAAAAAAACATCTTGATAAGTCTTTGATTTCCCCAACAATGAATTCATCCATTCCCACCATTTCATAGAAAGTCAGCCTTAAGTTGGCCATTTCGGTCCAATAATATGTTTGTCTCAACCTAGTAATTTCATGGTTGACCTGATTTTCATATTTTCTAAAAATGAAAGAGGTTTACCTCTCTAAAAGTTGACTGCCATTTAGCAGTCAATACTTTATTAATTGTAATAGGGCTAATATTGGCCCCTGTATCTTCTGACATTGTTGTGCTGTGAACAATGCTAATTGAAATGTGCCTGCACACTCCCAAAGCTGACATTACAATGAAGGGATGTTTCAGTAAATGCTATCCAGGATAGCAACTAATAAATATGTGGGTCAAAAATGTTTACAAGTAAATGAAAATTTCTCTATAACTACTATTTATAAAAGGATCTAGGTCAAAAACATCACTGCGAGGAAAGTTAGTAACCATTTGGGTTTCCAATCAACATTAAAAATCAATTTTCATAAAAGAAGATTACATCAAACATAGTTAAAATTTTACAAAACCTATCAAAGGGAACAGGAAACAAATTTAACATTAAAATAATGCACATTCTAATGTTGTATATGAATTAATGTAATGTTTGGTCATCTTGTGTAACCTTTGGTTCTTTAAAGTTGTTTTTATGTTTTGCATTTGGTGAGATGACTATGATTTCTGTATACTCGTTCCGTGGTCATGCTAATCTAATAGGATAATGAGTCATGTGCAGTGTGACACAGAATGAGTGAATTTTTTTTAAACGGTACATGATTAAGCTTGGAAGCGGCTCTGAATATGTTTATACTTGCAGTCAGTTACAAAGTAGCAGAAAAAATTGGAAACACATTTAATAAAAGAAAATGACTGCCCTGAACAAACATGTTGAAGACCACACCATCATTCATCATCCAAGTAACTGGTAACAATGCAGAACAAACAAAACTGCCACATGCATCAACAGATAAAAACTGCAGGTGCAAGGTTGTCTCTGGCAACTTGATAATCCTACACTTTACAACACTGACTTGGGAGACCCACAGGTTTTATATGAGCCATCATCAACAGAATGTCAAACGTTGAGGTGTAATCGATTCATGTTCTTTCCTGTTAGATTAGCATGGGCATGAAAGGAATGTATGGAAATGCAAACTGGCATATCCCTAAACACAAAACATAAAAACAAATTTAGATAAAACTTAAATAAAAAACATCTTGCAGACACCAATACTTCTTCAAATGCAATATCCTACCAAATTTGCACTAATGAACACACTAACTCACTGTCAGATCTTTAAAATATCACTTCACCAGGGAGGGTGTGGCTGGCCAGACATCATGACAGATGTACTCTAGTTGAGCTCCCTCTGGCACTGCTAAATATCATGGAAATCAAAAAAACTTGCAAGAAAATTAGCAACATCCAGTACCTCATGTTCCACGGCAGTGGAAGAGCAGCAAAACCAGCAGCTATGGTTTACGTTTGAGCCACTTGGAACTCCTCAAAAACAGCACCCTCACCCCAGTCTCCATAAATGCTCTCAGGCCTCTGTCGTGAATGAAACTGGTGCTATGTCTGAGCTGGAGAGAGCCCCGGTGGATGTCCCAGACACCCTTGTCAGCATGCAGTCAGAGATGAAGGTATGCTTCACGAATCTCGCTGTCCAAATCAGTCACATTCAGAGAATCATATCCAGTGTCTTAGAGACTGCAACAACACACCCACATACAGGAGCTAGAGAAGCATGTGGGTGAGCTTCAGGAAAGTGTCGCTGACACTGGTAGAGATTGGAACAACCTTAAAACAGTGCTTCAGGAACTCCATGCCTGCTGATGACCACCAGAATTGGGCAAGAAGATGTAACCTCTGTATAACAAGGATGCTGGAGGGGCAGGAGGGAAAGGAGCCTGAGAAGGAGCTTCACCAGTGGGCTTGTTATGAGCCTCAAGTTGGACACGGCTGCAATGCACTTCAAGGGCGAAATGTCCCAAAGGACTGGCCCCAAACCATGGTCAGGAGACAAACTTAGACACTGCCTAATTAAATACTGCATTACACTGACAAAGAAAAGATACTGAAAGCCATTATATCTGAAGGCCACATACTGATTGGGGGCAGGTGGGTCTTGGTCTACTAGGATTTTAGCCATGATCTCCAGATGAAGTGCCAATGGTTCAATGGTGTGAAGTTTAAGCTTCATAATTGGGGTTGGGACTTTGCTTTTCTGTGCCCCACCAGACTTCAGATTAACCATCTTGGCAGACCTACCAGGTTCTTCTTTGACCCTACGTAAGCTGAGAGATTTATGGAAGGGAAGGATGCCACACATGAGGGTCAGTCACAGATGAGAGGTAGTACCCCTGCTGATAGATAACCATCAGATAAGTTTTTTTTTCTTCTTTCCTACTTTCATTAGCATGGAGGCCCCTGTACCACCCCTGATGCTCTATCCCAGAACAACTGCTGTGCATAATACCAGTTGCTCTGCTCTCTACCTGGTCTGATCAGGCTGAACCCTTGCTCTACCTGTCCTGCATTAAGGGGCTAAAACCACCTTGAGGAATGCCCTTAAGCCTTGGAGTCCAGGGCAGAGGGGGCATCAAGGAAGGGGGTGACTGTGTGGGTCTGGTGGTGGCAGGTGATGTGAAAACCCTCCAGCACAAAAAGGGTGACCCATGTGATTCTAGGGAGATGAGTCCCCCCACCCTCCTGCCTGCCATCCCTGACTACTTATGAAGTCTACATCAGTTAGTGTAGTACCTTGTGTATCATTGCTGGACTATGTGATACGAGGGGCTCCCCTGTGTCTTTTTGTACTCTGTTATGAGTGCTGAATCTATCATGCATGGGGCTGCCCAGGTTTGATCCTTGTAGCTGGTTTAATTTTGTTCTAGCCACAAGGAACCCACTAATAGGACACCAAGTCAACCCAACTGAATCTGGGGATGCAGGTATTAACAGGCTTCTTGGTGAGAAAATCCTCTTGAATGTTTGCCTTCTTGACTGTGTGCATACCCTTGGAGCCTAATGAAGCAGATCTGTGAGTCTGTAAAGGAGACAACGTTTGCTACCACTGCATTCTGTTTATATGCCACTCTGCCTATTATGGTGGACAATGGAGACTTGTACCTGGCTTTGGAGTCACGGAATCCACTACAACTAGCTACAACCATCCTTAGCCAGATGTGGCCCTCCCCAACTGCATCAGGGTATGCAGATATCAGTGGGGCAGGGGCTGGAGACACATTGTTGTCTTTCTCCACTCCTACATACCCTCCAACAGAGCAGACCTACAAGCAGCTTGATCAGACTTGGGTATTACATCTTATTTCCCATCAGGATCATGGAAGTAAATAATAAACAGCTGGAGGGAGGGACACAGCATAGAACTGTCTCTAACTCAGAAGACACAGGTGTGGAGCCCTTAGCATTGAGCTGCATGCCAGGTTCAACTGATTTTGACCCTTCAGGGACTGCCTATGCTGTATACATTTGCCTTTTTGGTTTATAAATGTTATAGTTTTGTTTAAACCTGTCATAACTAGTATATGAGCTGGGAGAGCCAAGGCTGGGGCGTCTCTTCATGTCTGGCCTTCCCTCTGCTTCCTTATAGTTCAAAATAGCTATTACAATTAATTCCTTTAATCATGTTAAGTACAGTTGTGCTCTGCACTATGAATCTTTCTGTCATTAGCTGGCAGAGGTTTCTCTGCCAAGCATGCACTTGGTTGGCAAGTGGGGAGGAGGCATGGGTCTGAAAGTTTATGCCTTAAATCTGTTCTTTGACTTTGTTAGGGATGAAAAGGATACTGGGCGAACTTGGGAAGAGAGATGGGGGGGAGACTAAAGGTGGAAAAGTTCCTTATTTTTTTGTTATGGTTAAGCAATTTATCTCAGCAAACTTTAGATTCATCTTCCTGGCAAATTCTAGGGCTCCACTATGTGTAAGCTTTGCACTACTTAATGGCTAAAGATGTGGTAGTCTCAATCTAAATATAAATGGTCTGAAAGATGCGATCAAGTGGAGGAAGGTGGTGGGTGCTGTCAAAAAATCCAAAATACAAGTTTTACTCATGCAGGAAAAAATTACTAGGGCAGAATTCAAAAAAACAAGTCACAGTTGGGGAGGTGAATGGGTGGCCTCATGCTATAGTGTGAAGGCCAGAGGGGTGGCAATATAGCTTCCACCGGGTGCACAGGGTTCCAACACTGACAGTTTTATTAACCCAAGGGGCTGGTATGCCCTTGCACAAGTTATTTTATTGGCGGAGGGAACCTTTTCCATAGGTTCTGTGTACAGGCCTAACGTAGAAGACCTGGGGTTTTACCACAAGTTGGTACTTGACATGGCTACGTTTCCAGTCCCCTAGATTCTTGGGTGGGGGGTGACTTTAATTGTGTCAGTGACATCGTTATGGATAGGTCGATCCCAAACCCTATCCCTTTCTCCTGGAATGTCAAGGTGCTAGGGGTCTTAGAGTCAAACTTCAGCCTAACTGATATCTGAAGACACCAGCACCCCAGTGGCAGGGACTTCCACCATTTCATGGCAACAAGAAAAAAAAAGACCGCCATTAGGGAACAAACACAATGCAAGGTGAACATTGCGCCTGACATTGTGCCACCTGACCCCCATCGTGTTCAATGCCCCCTGGACACATTCTGGTGCTTAGGGCTGTGGCCTCACACTTCACCTCCCCCACTGAAGGGGGCTTCACTCCCCAGCACCCCCTGTACTTTAATATAATCACCTCTAGGTCAGAGGTACAGTACTGTATATGGGGCAAGGGGCGCAATACCCGGATGGTCCCATCCCTGCCAGGCACTGCAAAATCCAGTTTGCCAGCATGACAGGTGAACTGGTTGTGGCGCCCTAATTGCATTACCCTCATAACAGTATACTGTGGCAAGGAGTACAGTTTTTTTCTCCAATGCTTATCAGTCATATGCCCTGAATGATAGGATCCTGGTGAGCCTCGTGGTTCTCCTGAGGGTAACTGATGACCACTACTCTGCCATCTTTGTGGCTGGCCATGCCCCTTTGAACATGATGCTGGCAGAGGGGGGAGCAGCCCCCTCGGTTCATCCTCGGAGGCTGTACCCAACACTTCTCAAAGACAATTAATTTAAAAAGCATATGGCCCAGGCCCAGTCTGAATTTCTAGATCACAACAAGAGAGGGGAAACATCACACACTGTTAGGTGGAAGGCCCTCAAAGATTACTGTACATCAGGAGCAGGTTTTTTATAAGCTGATTCACACTTCTGAGGTCTCACCTTCTGCACAAGTGGAATCATTTTTTCCAAAAGCCTGTATCTCCCCAATGGAAGCGGAGACTTCCAAAGAGCTAGATGGCCCCTGCACAGACAAGAAGTGTCATTAAGGGTCTTGGGGGGCAAGGCCCCAGGGCCTAATGGCCTACTCATTTATTTTTTTAAAGTCTTTTTGACCCAGTTGGTTGATCCCTTGGTAGACGTTACAAGAGAGTTTATGGAATGGTACTTCCTCCTCCATGTGATCTGCTACAACAACTGTACTTCCTAAAGAGAGCAAGGATCCCACCCTCTGAGCCTTGTACCACCCCATATCTTTATTATCTGCTGACAACAAAATTGTTGCTAAGGTCATTGCATCATGCATTGAACATATTTTCCCTAAATGCATACACGCCGACCAAGCGGGCTTTGTCAAAGGGCGACAGGGGAAAAGTAATATTCATTGAATTCTGGGCATTATTTACAATTGGTCTAAGAAAGCAACCAATCACAGAGTGGCAGTCCTTGCTCTGACCACAGAAAAGGCCTCTGACTGTGTGGAGTTGGGGCATAGGTTTGAAATTCTCAGAAGATTTGAGTTCGGGCCCAGCCTAGTTGGGTGGATCACGGCTTTGTACACTTCCCCTACTGCTTAGGTCTTGGAGAATGGTTTCCTGACCCCCCCCCTCCCCTTTTTTGGCCTTGAACTGGGCACCAAGTAGGGTTGCCTGTTGTCACCACTTTTATATGTTCTTACCATGAAACCTCTGGCAGTTGGTGTACGTAATGAGAGGGGAATAGAGGGTTATGGGGGGGTTCTGACACATTTGCTGATTATCTGTTCTTGTACTTACAGGACCCTGCCACTGGGCTGCTACAGGCCGTGAAATCAATTAGATAAAAGAAAAAATTACCACCTTAGTAATGTTGTTTTTTCTAATGGAGTCTTGCTATATTCTGACAGTAGCAGTGAGTCCCAACCTTCAAACTGCCCCGGAGATGAAAGAGTTAACTTTCCATGCCAGAGATGGAACGCTGAGCTCGAGCTCGGTTGAGACTCTGTCTGTTGTTCTTCAAACTCAAACTGTCAGATCTTTATGAGCTAAACTCACTAAGGTCCTGTGTGGAAGCTGTAAACCTACACTAGCCAACTGGCTACTAAACATAAAACACATTTTTTGGTCCCAAAACAAAGACTCAAGTCAGGAGACCCACAAAATGAAAACACAACACCCACTCACCCCAAGAAAGAAGGGGTGAAACAAAAAGGGTGGGCACCTACTAAGTGCCAACACTGCACTGCCCACCCACATCCCAAAAACAGAGGTTCTGAGAGGGGCAGGCAGGGGGGAAGGTCAGAATATAGCAAGACTCCATTAGAAGAAACATTACTAAGGTGAGTAATTTTTCTTCAAACAACATGAAGTCTTGCTATATTCTGACAGTAGACTACAAAGCAGTACCTCCATGGAGGAGGGACAGAACCTACTTAGGAAATAGGCTCTGAAGCACAGCTGTGCCAAACCGAACATCACTACTAGCCTGGATGTCCAGGGAGTAATGCTTGGTAAAAGTGTGAACTGTTTTCCAGGTAGCTGCTTGACATATCTCTAGAATAGGGATGTCCCTGGCAGCAGCCAGGGAAGCAGCTGTACCTCTGGTAGAGTGAGCCCTCAGGTCTGAGGAAGGAACCTTACCCAGTTTTTCATTGCAAAATTGGATACAGGAGACAATCCACCTGGCAATGGATCTTTTAGTGGCAGGTTTCCCTTTACCAACCTCACCATAAGTGAGGAACAGTTGGAGGGAGTCAAACCTGTGACCCTTGGTACGCTCTGTGTAGTAACTAAGGGCTCTTTTGACATCTAAACTGTGCAGTCTCCTTTCGCCAGAGAAGGAATGGTCAGTGAAGTACACAGGAAGAGACATAAATTGATTAAGGTGGAAATATGAAACCACCTTAGGCAAGAACTTCCTGTTAGTCCTGAGGACCACCTTATCTCGATGAAAGGAAATAAAATCAGGCTTCACTGACAAAGCTTGTAATTCACTTATGCGTCTGGCAGAAGTGATGGCTACCAGAAACACAGTCTTCCAAGTCAAGTACTTAAGCTCTGCTGAAGATAAAGGCTCAAAAGGGGGTTGCATAAGCTGAGCAATGCAAACATTGAGGTCCCAGGCAGGGGCAGGGACAGGGTCCCTGAATGGAGGGTTGGTGTGAAGCAATCCCTTGAGAAACTTGGAGAAAACAGGGTGAGCTGAGAGAGAACAGGGCTTACCTGCCGAAATAAAAGCAGACACAGCTGCCAGATGCACTTTCCGTGTAGCTAGTCTCAGACTCATGCTATTTAAGTGAACCATATAATAAAAGGACTATGGGCAGATCAGCAGATTCTGGGGAAATATGCTTCCCAGAGCACCATAAGGAAAATCTTGTCCATTTAGAATTATAAGTAGCCCTGGTGGAAGGTTTTCTAGAAGCCTTCAGGATATCCATTACACCCTGGGAGAGGTGTAAGTCAGCAAACTCTAAGTCTTCAAGAACCAGGCCTTGAGATTGAGAGATTTGAGGTTCGGGTACCAAACCCTCCCCTGAGCACAGGTTAACAGGTTGTAATTCCTGGGAAGACACAGGGGAAGATGGACTGCTAAGGACAGTAGGAGTGGATACCAGGGTTGTCTGGCCCAGTCTGGAGCAATCAGGATCATCTTGCAGGGTTGAGATCTGATTTTGACTAGCACTTTGAACAGGAGAGGGAAGGGGGGAAAGCATAGAGAAACTTCCCTTCCCGATTGAGAACTAAGGCATCCAGGTGGACTGAGCCCAACACTGGGGGTCTGCAGCAAAAAAGGGGAAGTTGGTGATTGTCTGGGGCTGCAAAAAGATCTATCTGCGGGGTGCCCCATCTGGAAAAAATCACTTCCAAGACCAAGGGATCCAGTGACCATTCGTGATGGCCCTGGGAAATCCTGCTGAGAGCATGTGCCAGGACATTGTCCTTTCCTGGTAGGTGAACTGCTGTGAGGGAGGTGTTCAGGGAGTAAGCCAGAGACCACAACTTCATTGTTTCGATGCACAAGGCCATAGACCAAGTGCCTCCTTGCTTGTTGATGTACCACATTGTGGTGGTGGTGTCTGTTCTGACCTGTACAACTTTGTTCTGAACAGATTTGGAAAAAGCTTGAAGTGCTAGAAATACTGCTCTGAGTTCTAACAGATTGATATGGAGCAGAGATTCCTGAGGGGACCACAACCTCTGGGTGTGAGATCGTCTTTGTGAGCTCCCCACCCCAAGAGGGAGGCATCTGTAGTAAGGATTAAAGAGTGAGACTGGGTGACAAAGGGAACCCCTTGTCTCAAATTGTTCTGATCCTGCCACCACTGTAGGGCCTGGATCAGGGTTCGAGTTACTGGGATCAGTTTGGTCAGAGGGTCCTTCCTTTGAGACCAGAAGGCTCTCAGATGGAACTGCATGTCCCTCATCTGAAATCTTGCTCCTTGCACTACTGCTGTAGAAGCAGCCATGTGCCCCAGGAGCTGTAGAAAATGCCTTGCTGGTCGAGACACCTGCAGGGTGAATGAGGCGGCCAGAGAGATCAGGGTCCTTGCCCTGTCCAGGGGAAGGAAGGCTCTGGCCTTCTCTGTGTCCAGCTCTCGCCTATGAAGGTGAGGAGCTGGACAGGCTCTAGAACTGACTTTGAAAGATTTAGGAGGAAACCCAAAGAAGTGAGCAGTTGCTAAGTTATCAATGACGTGTAACTTGACTTGTCTGGGGACTGGCCTACTATGAGCCAGTCATCCAGGTAAGGGAAAATGGTAATTTCTGCCTCTAGAGAAGCAACTACTACTGCCAGGCATTTTGTGAATACCCCTGGAGCAGAGGTGAGCCAAAGGCATTGCTCTGAACTGGTAATGGCCTGAGGGCAGCTCTAACCTGAGGTACTTGATGGGAGCTTCTGATGAGAATATGGAAGTAGGCATCCTTGAGGTCCAGGGACACTAGCCAGTCCCCTGGCCTTAGAGAGGGTAGAATAATTCCCAGAGTCACCATTTTGAATTTTGGTTTTAAAAGGTGCTTGTTTAAGGTATCTGAGGTCCAGAATGGGCCGCCATTCTCCTGTCTTTTTGGGGTAAGGAAGTACCTGGAATACAATCCTTTGCCCTGGCGTAGGGGTGAAACCCTTTCCACAGCTCTGAGAGCTAGGAGGGAAGAGACCTCTGCCTCTAAGGCAAGTGCCTCTGATGGATTTGCAGGTGGAAAGGATCTGGTTCTCATCTTTGGAAACTTTTAGAAGCTGAGAACCAGTCCCTGGCTTACTACTTCTAGGACCCATTTGTCTGATGTCAGAGACTCCCAGTCCTGGACAAAGTAAGCCAGCCTGCCCCTGGTAGGTGAGAATTGGCCCTAGCAACCCCATCAGGGTGCCTGCTTGGCAGGGGCTTTAGGCTGAGGGGTGGAAGCAGGCCTGCTTGTACCCTGTCTGCCTCTCCCTCTAAAGAACCCCCTCTGGGCATAAGCAGAAGAGAAGGCCTGGGCTTGGTAAAAAAGCCTATGAAAAGGCCTGCCCCTGCCCCTGGGAAGCTGCCTTTGAGGAGTGACCTGCCTCTCCTTGGCCTGTGCACTCCTATAGGTGGTCCTATACTCATCCATTTTCTTCATGTAATTCTCTGTCTGCTCCCCAAACAGAGAATTACCCACAACAGGAAAATCCATGGCGTTAGTCTGGGTATCCTGTGACAGGCTAGTACATCTGAGCCAAGCCATTCTTTGAAGTGCCACAGATGTAGCCATGACTCTTGATGACACATCATTTGAGTCCACTGCAGCATGGAATTGCACCTTGGATGCCTCAATACCATCAGCAGCCACCTGCTCCAGCTCCTTGGCAAGCTGGCGAGGGACCTGTTTTGCTAGAGCCATGACAGTGTCCCATCTGGATTTCTGATATCTAGCAACATAAGCCATATAATTTGCCTGTCTGAGTCCCAAGGATGCTGCCATGTACTGTTTCTTTGCCATGGCATCAATCCTCCTGGAGTCCTTGTCTGGGGTGTGAAGCCAAGGAATATTTGCCTTGTCACAGGCTGCAGCCTGCACTACCCAACATGGCTGCATTGTTGTGTAAGGAACTCCGATCAGAGCCTGACAATGTACCTCTTGTCCATTCGCTATCCACTGGAGGTATAGTGTGAGGAGTTTTAGAATTTTAAATGTCTGTTTCCAAAAGATTTATGCAAGGGAATAGACAGTCTCATAGACTCTGGGATATCCATCATTTCCACATAGTCAGGCTCCTCTTGATCATCCACAGCTTCCTCCATAGGGAGCTGGAGGTTTCAACCACTTTTTATAAAACATGAAATGAGAAGGGGACTCAGAAAGCCTAGGAGACACTCCTGAAGGTCTGTCTGGGAGATGTCCGGTCAATGGGCACATCCAGACTTTCAAATCCACATTCACTCTCCTCATACTCCTCTTCCCCCTCCTCCGGTTCATAATATTCCTCTAAATCATACTCTTGAAACGGTGGAACCGGCCAAACCGAGCGCCTACCTGATGGTGCCGGTTCGGTCTGAACCGGGGAAAGCGACTGGACAATTTTGATCATTTTGGCTATTTCTTCAGTGGTTGGAGAGGAAAGTTTTGGCCCCACATCAGCTGATTTTCTAGTCCTTTTTGCTCGAACCGACTCCTTAGAGTTGGATCTCCTTTTGCCTGAAGAAGTCTCGCCCTGGTCAGAGGGCACTCCTTCTGGTTCGGTTTGAACCGAACCGGGCTGGCCATCCGGTTCAGCGGACTTTTTGGCCTCCCTTTCCCTGAGCCTACCAACTCTCTTCTCCAGGGTAGCTGCAGGAACATTTTTACAAATCTGGCAGTCTGCATTGAGGTGGTCAAACCCCAGACAGTAACACAGGTGGTGTGGGGATCAGCCTTGGCAAAGACTTCCCACACACACTACAATATTGAAACCCAGTGATCCGGTTTCTTTTGGGTTCTCAGACATAGTGCCAGTCCTATCCAAACTTACCCGCTATGGCAATCCGCCAGGTAAGACCCTCTTATCGATTCCCAACCGTGTCACGGGTCATGGAAAAAACGTAATAAAATCTGTTTTTTTTAGAACCGATAAGAACCAGTAACCACATTCTAAATCACAGATTAAGATTTTTTAAACAACTTGATCGGTTCAAACCGAACCGATAAACTGTTTACAAGTTCCACACAGAATAGAATTAATGTAAAACCTATCTAGTACTCACAAATACCACAGACAGAGACTGAACCGACAGGTTGCGGTTTAAATTCGGTCAAAAACCGAGAAAAACGGTACTTTAACTGACAAAATGAACCCAGCAGAAGGAGAAATCTCCAGAGCGACTGTTCAGTGAGGCAGAGTAAAGAATCTGACGGTTTGAGTTTGAAGAACAACAGACAGAGTCTCAACCGAGCTCAAGCTCCGTGTTCCATGCCTGGCATGGAAAGTTAACTCTTTCATCTCTGGGGTAGTTCGAAGGTTGGGACTCACTGCTACTGTCAGAATATAGCAAGACTTCATGTTGTTTGAAGGTGAAATTATGCCTATTGGGAGGTTGACCATTGGGAGGCTGACAAGGGCCAGTTTGAGTCTAACCCCATGGGTCAGGTTTTAATGGACAAGATTTAATATCTGGGAGTAGTTTTACCCTCAAAACTGAATCAGATCTTTAAAAAACACTTCTGAGCAAAACAGTGGAAGGCAGTGACGGCTGGAGGGCCTATCCCTATCCCTGTTATATAGGATACATACTGTAAAAATGACTCCCAAGATGTCTCTATCTATATCAGTGCCTTCCTATTCATGTCCCTGGGTTCCATACCTCACAAGTTCCTGTGGAACAGCAAGAATGCCTGTATCCGAAAGAATATATTACAAATACCCACCAGCTGTGGAAGTGCTGCAGTACCACACTTCCAGCACTATTATTGGGCATCCCAGTTGGACTTCCCTGCATGGGTGTGAATAGACGAGGAACTGCAATGTGACCTAAATAAGCTGCCCTAGCACCAGAGACCCATAAGATGCCTTTAACAAATAACCCCTTTCCCACCAACACAGTGAAGATTTGGCTATCCATCCCCCTCAGAAACCTCAGGTATTCTGACATTGTTGAAACTCACAGGGGCAGGACGGGGTACTAGACCCAATTACACCAAGGCCTGCTCAGATGGCAAAAAAAGTCCGCATCACATAGGCAAATTATATACAGCAGGCCAGTTATGTACCTTTGCTGACCTGTGAACTGACTGAAGTCTTGGGTCTAGTGATCTTTTCACCTACCTACTGGTGGGGCACAACCTAGAGGAACTTCCTGGTCTCAGCAAAGCGTCGGACAATAACTCCCCAATTAGAGGAGGAAGTATGCAGACCTCAAACCTGTACCAAACCATTATCAGTTTTCTATAGTATGCTTGGGGTGGGGTGTGGCCCCTCAAAATGCTGATATCCTGGCTAAATGGGAATGGGACCTGAGCACATCTATGACCCAAAGTTGTGGTCTGTAGCAGCACGCCACTTGTCTGTGTGCTCAAGGAGTAGCAAGCTTTGCCAAGTCCAACTAAATATTATGTACAGAGCCTACATCACACCAGTCAAGCTTCACAAAGTCCTCCCAGATAGACCTTTACAGTGCTTTAAATGTAGAGTAGAAGAGGAAGACTTCCTCCACATGGTCCATACATGTCCTAAATTGATTCCCTTTTGGAACTCCATCCATGGTATGTCTCTGGTATTGGGGAACTCACCCCCTAAGTCCCCCTTTGAGCTCCACCTGGGTGCCAACCCTAGCAGAAACCTACTTAAAGATGGGCTGCACCTATGGTCCACAGCACTCATCAATGCTAGAAAATCCATAGCCTGGATTTGACTTGCCTCAGATCCTCCGACTGTGCAGATGTAGGCACACATTCTGTAGTCATATTTAAAGTTAGAAAGAACACAGTTAATTGCCAATGGGGAAGCAGACAAATTACACTGTCTATTGGGCCCACTTATCAAAGCGATTGAAAACAGTCTGTTCCCTCTTTGATTAATGGGTCAGGAGGGTTTTGACTCTCTGCTGCTTGGTCATACCCTAGAGCATCCCTTCCCCTGGGCTACCAGAATATCTATGGTGGCTCAGACCATTTCCCAGACTTCCTCTAATGTTCATTTATTAATGCCTTTGGTAAGATCATTGCAAAATCATTCAGTACTGTGGAAGACACTGTATATGAATTATGTCTCAAGTTTCAAAACAAAATGATAATATTAAATGCACACTGAAAATAGAAAATAGAATTAGAATTGACGTTTCAACTATAGGTCTTCTTCAGGAATTATGTAAAAGAGAAAAAAGCAAGTTATTTGAAAGTTTGGTGCTGATCATACTCAGTAGGATCTTTTGGATAGATGTTCGATACCCTACTGAGCATGTACAGAACTGAAACTTCAAATCCTTATAACTTTAGAAGGTATTTAAGGCACCATTCTGGCACAAACCCTTTCTACCCTGAAACTTTCAGACCAAAATTCCAAACCATCTTGGCTGTTCAAGTTCAAGTTCAAGTTTATTGCAGGAAAACTCCATTGAGCAAGCTCATTCACAAGGAGGTCCTGTGACATAAACACTTAAAGTACAAACACAGGTAGGTAATAACAGTATATACATGAAATGCACGTTACATGATACAGGCTGGATATACATACAAGGGTACCACATAGGGTGACCGCAGGTGGTAAACATTGATATGAGACAGGAAGCGACTTACAGGTTGAATACTGATAAATGAAACATGATGACTGGTGTGCAATACATATACAGTATTTTGGCAGCTAGAACAAACAACAGTCTACAACTGATAATGGGGAGGAGTGATTTGATAGAGTAGCAGTGGAGCGTAAGCAAAGATAAAGCCAGGAGTAGAAGGGAAGGAAAGCAGTTAATATGACAAATCAATTATACCTTACCAGTGGATAAATATGGCACACATGGGGAAGGAAGAGACTTAATGACAGTTACAGGTGTCTTTTATTTTGGCTGAACTTAGCGATTTGTAGAAGTTTATCAAAACTGTGCTAGTTAGTTTCAGTACGGTTTGTAATTGGTTCCAAATGGAGGGAAGGGCATATGCAATAGCACGTTTACCAAAGGAAGTCCGCGTCCTTGGTATGTCAAGCATAATAAAGTCAGATTTTCTTAACGAGTATGCACTATGTAGATACTAATAAGGGAAGAGATAGCTTGGCAATTTCTGCAGGAGCAGTTTAAGAGTCCATAGCCCAGCATGGAGCAGATCTAGTAGTAAGTGATGTCCAACCAACAGCTGCATATAAGTCACAGTGGTGTGAGCGTAAGTGGAGTTGGTAATGAACCGTAACACGGTGATAAAGGATGTCCAGTTTACTTAGATTTGCAAGAGTGGTGGAGGAATAGATTACATCGCCATAGTCGAGTAGGGGGAGAAAAGTGGCCAGTACAAGCTTGTTTCGAGTTTCAAGGGGGAAAAAGGGCCTATTTCTGTAGAAGAAACCTAACCTTGCTTTTAACCTTCTAGAGACATCTTCGACGTGGTCACTGAAAGATAATTTATTGTCGATCCAGATACCTAGATATTTAAATTTGGTTACAACTTCCAGAGGCTCGTTTAGCGTGGTGACAATGAAGTCTTGGGCAAGGGTATTGGGGGGGCCTGAGACAGCACTCAGGGAGAATATCATCGCTTTAGTCTTCTTAGCATTGAGCAGAAGCTTTGCCTTTATTAGATTATGCTCGTTGTAGAAGTCCGCTTGAAGCACTCCCTTGACTTCAGATAACGATGAGCCAGAAGTATACAACACAGTATCATCTGCAAAAGTGCAGATTGGACGTAGATATGTTAGCATCTAAGTCATTAATGTACAGAGAAAACAAGATAGGGCCTAAGATGGATCCTTGGGGACTCCTCTTGCAACTGGCAAGGCAGCAGAAAAAGCCTTCCGCCTTTACTTTGGAATCTTCCAGTTAGGTAGCTAGAGAACCACTGGGTGGTATGGTATGTGGCACCCAACTTTGCAAGGCAATTGACTAATAGTTTGTGATCAACAGTATCAAAAGCTTTGCTGAGGTCCAAAAAGACTGCACCAGTTACCTTCTTAGCATCTATAGCAGAGATCCAATCATTGGTTACTTTTGCTAGTGCAGTGATTGTGCTATGATTAGCCAGAAAGCCAGATTGAGCTGGGTTAATGAGAGAGAAGGTTTCCAAGTGAGATTTTAACTGAATATGGATCAGTTTTTTGAGAACTTTAGAAAGGATAGGCAATATGGAGATAGGCCTATAGTTGTTTACATTGCATGGGTCACCAGATTTAAATAGAGGGAGGATATGTGCTGATTTCCAGCAGGACGGCACAGTAGCAGATGTAATGGAAAGATTGAAGATGTGGAGAATTGGGGCAGTGAGATGGGCATAGCCTGACCTTAGGAAAAGGGTTCAAGCCATCATCCCCTGCGCTTTTTCTGGTGTCTAAGTTAAGAAGAGAATCTTCTACTTCTTTATAAGTTATCTCGCACAGTTGGAAGGGGCTGGGTGCAGGACTAGATGTGGCGGGAGGGGTATGCTGGCTCACCGCAACACCAGCATAAGGTGACGAGTCAAAAGCTAATCCAGCTGTGGCAAAGTGGGAGTTAAGTTCCTCCAGGATTAGGGACTTGTTTTCCACAATCTTGCCACTTGCAACTATCTTTGTTGGGACAGAGGGGGCCATGGGCCGTCCTTCTATAGCTTTGATAGTCTTCCATATTTTATGAGGGTTACCTTTAGCTTGTTCGAGAGTAGAAATATAATAGTTAGCTTTAGCAGAGCGAAGTTTTTTCACACAGTTATTCCTGGCTGTTCTAAAGGCCTGCCAATCCGAAGATTCTTTGGAATGTCTAGCTTTAGCCCAGAGCTTATCTCGAGCTATAAGGGCTGCCTTGAGATCCGAGGTGAACCAGGGATTGGAATTGTTCCGTACCCTTACTTTGATGAAAGGGGCATGCTTATTTATTATTGTAGTGAGTTTGTCATTAAGGATGCAAGCTGCCTTGTTGACATCTTTGGCTAGGTAAAGATCTTGCCATCTGATCATGCTCAGGTCAGATAGGAAGTTTACTGCACTGAATTTGCGAAAGGATCTTTTTGTTATAAAGCTGGCTATGGACGGCCTTAATTTGAGATCTTATGCAAGCAACAATTCCATGATCGCCATGTCATTGTGAAAACACTGCCAAATGAGATATTTTGTGTGATGGGTGGTTAGTACCACATCTAGAATGGAACTGTTGGCAGTATTTAGAGTGTTGTTCCTAGTAGGTTCACTGACTAATTGCCCAAGACCTAGCTCGTCACAAAGAGATTTGAGGCCGTGTGATTTAGGTGACAGCCAGTCCATATTTAGATCTCCTAGAAATATTGTTTCAGTTTTTGCATCTATGAACATGGATTTCAAAAGATTAAGGACTTCATCACCACCAGACGGGGGTCTATAGCCACCTAGGATAGTGATACATTCCGAGGAGGGGAGATGAAGGCTCAGTGAAACTTATTCAAATTCCTTGGCTAGAGATTTGCAACTAATATTGGTGACCAAGTACTTAGATTTGACATAGATAACCACACCCCTGCCTCTAGACTCTCTATCTGCTCTAAATAAATTGTAGCCCTGCAGTGATATTTGTTGATCAGTGTTCGTCTTTTTTAACCACGACTCAGTAATTATGATAAGGTCTGGGTTAACGTGTGCAGCCCAGCCTTGCAGCTGTACAAGTTTTTTAGGCGGGCTTAAAATGTTGACCATCATCATTTTGAGACCTGTGGCCTCAGCAAAATCGATAGGTGAGGTAAGTTGTGGGGGGGGGCAGGGTTGAGCGCCACATTTCCTGAGCAGAGAAGAAGCAGAAGTATAACTTTCTTTAAGGAGCTTATAAGAATGGAGACTGCTTTTTATTTCTTCACGGCAACCCATATCGTGCTGCAGAGCGAGGCCACTGTAATGACAGTTGATTGTGATCAATGTAAGTGCTTGGGTAGACATAGGTGAGGACAGTAGCAGGGGTGTAGGCTAACCGGGGAATAGGCTAAAAGGGAGAGAAGAATGACATAGTGTCTGCACGGTAGACTGTTATAACATTAGGTATTGATAAGGTACATTGGAGAACTGAATTGCATTGAGGTACTTGAATTGCTCTGTATTGCTGAAAACTCTGCACTTAGAGCAATAAAACACAATAAGGAGAGCCATGGTCCCAGATTGAGTGGTCTCGTGAATTGTATTAGTGCAATATTTTCTAGGCAAGAATTTGCCCACCTAGGTACTCACTTAAAACCTAGATGAGAAAATACAGAAAGGGGAACAAGGAGAGCAGGAGAAGCTTAGTTAGTGGCCATCCACCCTTCAGACTCAAGTCCCCTTGTAGCAGCACCGGGAAAGAAGTAGAATGATAATGCAGGCCATATTGCCCACGAATTAATACAGTGATTTATATAGAAGACCAAGAATCCCTCTAGTAGCAGGTCTGTATAACCTGCTAATGGAAAACTAGCCACTTAAAAAAAAAAAAAAAAGGTAGTTAGACTTATCGGCACCAAGGCAGAGTGCTTGGATGGGGGTGCTGCAGGAAGAGCAGTCAGACAGAAGAGGTGTAAGCACTTTAAAACAGTAGTAGAAATTACAATCCAGCTAATACAGTTGAAAAACTCCTAATAACCCAGTTGAAATGTGCTTAGTTCTATGGAAAGTCTAACAAAGTGCCAGGTGTCTATAGCAGGGGAAAACTCCTGCCAATCAGAGTGGGTTTGCTGGAAGCACCCGTGTTCCGATTGGCTGCGCTGTCCCGTACCTTCCAAGGAGCTGCAGGTGGGTGTCCTGGTCCTGGTCGGTGGCTGGCTGGGTGCCGGACGACCGTGGGTGAGCTGGAGCAGCCCTGTTCAGGGACAAGCAGCTTCCAAGGAGCTGCAGGCGGGTGTCCTGGTCTTGGTTGGTGGCTGGCTGGGTGCCGGCCGACCGTGGGTGAGCTGGAGCAGCCCTGTTCAGGGACAAGCAGCTCGTGTGTGTGTGTGTGTGTGTGTGTGTGTGTGTGTGTGTGTGTATATATTTATTTATTTATGTATTTATTTATTTAACATCAGTTTAACAACCTTTGAGCCGGTGGCTCATTTACAAAGGTACCTCATCATAGGAGGACAACGACATACATACATGTAACAAATTGAGGAACAGCAGTGCAGTTCAACAAAAGAAAAAGAAACAGAAAAAAAAAGAAAAAGGGTACAGTCAGATCACAAGCAATGAGGAACAAACACTGATTAACAGCAAATTCAGAATAGGCAGCTATGGGTAGTAGAGTTGAAGAGGGGTACTGCGGGCGGGGGAGAGTGGGCTGAAAAGGAGAAGGAGCAGCTCAGTGAGCCTTGTCAGTAGGAAGGGAGGGAGGTCAAGGACAGTGGCAGGTGTGAGTTGAGCAAGTGACTTTTGAGGCTGTATTTAAAACATGCTAGTGAGGAGCCTCAGTGATGCTGGCAGAGAGGAGTTGTGCCAGCAGGGCTCTATGGGGAAAGCCCTTTGGCCTGGGAGGTCCTAGCCCTTGGAACAACCAGTGCAGTTTTGGAGGAGCTCTCGCGTGCGCACTGTGGGATTAGTTTGGTGAATAGAGTTAGCTAGGCCAGGAGGGGAAAGACCATGGAGAGATTTATAGGTAAGTTGGCAGGTTTGGAACATGAGGTGTTCATTGAGGTTGAGTAGGGTGGCCATGGAGTACAGAAGACAGGTGTGGGTGAGTCTATGGGCACCGGTGATAAGTCGGCATGCTTTGTTGGGCGTTAAGTGCCTTGCGGAGGGCAGTCGGGGTCAGCTGCGCCCATAGACAGAAGGCCATAGTCAATTAGGGATAGAACCGAGGAAGTGACTGCCAGGCGAAGGGTGTCTGTGGGGAGGCATTTTTTGTGTCGGTAGAGGATACCCAACCGAGCATTGGAGGCAGAGGCCAGGGCAGAGATATGGTCATGAAAAGAGAGAGCAGAGTCAAAGATTATACCAAGGTATTTATAGGAGTGTAAGAGTTCAATCGGGAGATTGCGGGAGGAGTGGACTGTGAGAGGAAAGTTGCTAGACATATTTTGGGGGTGTGTAAAGAGCACACATATATTTACATAAATATATATATATATATATATACATACACACACATATATATGTACATATATTTTATTTATAGTGACACGGTAGTGCCACTATAGTTAGGGTTGAGTAGGCTGTTTAATGTTAAACCCATAATTTTACACTTTGATAGCTTCACCCCTGTTCAATGGATTTGCACAAAATTTTGCAAGCATGGTCTGGGTAGCAAAGTCTCTTGATGTGCTAAGCTTTGTTCTGGTCAGATGTGCAAATTCTGAGATCTATATAGTGTATTTTAGAAAACGTTGAGGGGGGGGGTTGCTGTTATTTTGTCCTCAGCTACTGCCCAGATGGTGTAGAACTGTGGTCTGAAATTTTCAGGGTAGAAAGGGCTTGTCCCAGAATGGTGTCTTTCATTGGTTTAGTGAAAAAATATCAAACCATTTCCAAGTCAAAAGGATTTGAAATTACAGCTTTGAGTATGCTCAGTAGGGTCTTTTGGCTAGATCTCTACTGAGCATGCTCAAAACCAAAATTTCAAATCCTTATAACTTGGGAACTCTTTATTGTTAAACCCATAGTTTTGTATTTTAATAGCTTCACTCCTGTTCAATAGATTCACACAAAATTTTGTAAGCATGGTCTGGGTAGCAAAGTCTCTTGATGTGCTAAGCTGTGTTCTGGTCAGATGTGCAAATTCCACAATCTACATAGTGCGTTTTAGAAAAAATTGGGAGAGGGGTTGCTGTTTTTTCGTCCTCAGCTAGTGGCCAGGTGGTTTGGAATTGTGGTCTGAAATTTTCCGGGTAGACAGGGCTTGCCTCAGAATGGTGCCTTTCATTGGTTTGGTGAAAAAAATATTAAACCATTTCCAAGTCATAAGGATCTTTGATACCCTACTGAGCATGCTCAAAGCCAAAATTTAAAATCCCTATTAACTTGGGAATGGATTGATATTTGTTTACCAAATACTCTGAAACATTTCTGAATGCCTTGTGCTACTATACTTTTTTTGTAGTTTGCAGACAGTGTTGGGTACGTTACTTTTTCTATTACTTTCTATTACTTTTGGAAGCGTGTTCCAGGAAGCTCTGTGCAGTCACTAGCAAAGATGGAGAAGTACTAAAAAAAGTAATACACCTGACAGTTACTTCTTTCTTTTTATAGAAAAACAAGACAAAAGTAATAAATAACTATAACAGATTACATTTATTTGAAAGTAATAGCCTAGTTACTAGTTACTTTCAAATAAATGTAATCAGTTACAGTTATATATTACTTTTGTATAAAAAGAAAGAAGTAACTGTAAGGTGTGTTACATTTTCTAGTACTTCTCCATCCTTGCTAGTAACTGCACAGAGCTTCCTGGAACAAGTTTCCAAAAGTAATAGAAAAAGTAGCTTACCCAGCACTGTTTGCAGATTTATTTAGTTTTGTTTTGTGTATTGTAGCAGTGCTGTGTGGCGGAGGGGAGTTGTTTTAGCTAGCAAGCTAGGCAGGCATGTGAGCAGTCTGAGCACTAGTCTTATTAGTTTTCTTAAGTATTTCTTCTTAATTATTATTGTCTGTGGTCTGTGATTTATTTTATTCCTGATGCACAGTTTGTGTGTTTAAGTGAATTATTTCTCAGTCTGTTACTACATTGATTGTTCTTTTGTTTAGTTAATTAAGTGACTGTGTTACTTTAATATCTATAGTCACTTGTTTAGAATTATCCCTGTCTTCTCATGTCTTGTTAATCCGTCATCCAAGACAAAGTGGCAGAGGAGAAGGAAATTGACTACTAGGGAACTGCTTAACTGCTTCAAAAAGATACTTTCCAGTAATTTCTTTGCTGTTTCCTCTCTCTTGTTTTCTTACAGTACTTCAGTTATGGAACAGTATATAGTTAATATTTATTTTGAATATACATCTTCATGGTTATGTTAAAGTAAATTAATTTTCCAAAATCATTTAAAGACATTTTTGAATGTGTATAACGAGGTGAGAGCTGACTCTTCTGTGGGAGATTTGCTTTTGTGAAATTCTCACTTATGTGACATGGGATTTTTACATCATTCTTGTCCAAAGAATGTTTATATCTCAGAATGTATTGATGTTGAAAATTGCAATAAAGAATAAAATATAAAAAAAATGGAGTGGCAGAGTTTCCGCCTTCCTTCATGGTCATGGCCACGGTCACGTTAAACTAAATTTAATTTTCCAGAATCATTTAAAGAAATATATATTTACTTGTGTCAAATCAAACACATCTATTTAATTGAAAATGAGGTCACAGAGCATCCTCCTCCTCCTTCCAACCCACCTCAATCACATTTTCCTGTTAGAAATGTTGATCCAATCACACTGCATGAGTCATCCACTGTCACAGTACATAAACCATCCCCCAAAACACCCATTGCCACCCCTCCAATGTCCCAGTACCACCACCCCCATAAAAAAATCAAAGGCTATAAAATCCATAGCTCTATGTCTGTCAGTGTTAGGCCATCCCTCTTCTATGGATGCTGAGGCAAACACTACTACAGCAGATGCTGGAGGCAGGTGGTGATACGGGAAGCTGTGCTTAATCGAACACATGCTCCATGCTTGTGCTTTCATCATCCACATGGTCATGGCCACATTAAACTAAATTTGATTTTTCAGAATTATATAAAAAAATATACGTTTACTTGTTGTGACTACAATGTCTACCACATCTGAAATGAGGTGACAAAGTCTACTCCTTCCATTACAGTTACAGTCATGGTCACGTTAAACTAAATTTAATTTTCCAGAATTATATAAAGAAATATACATTTACTTGCTCTGACTACATGTCTACCACTTCTTAAATGACGTGACAGAGCTTCAACCTGTTTTTATGGCCACAGTAACATTAAAATAAATGTAATTTTCAGTAATCATTAAAGAAATATACATTTACATGTGTCATCTACAATACATCTACCTCATCTAAAATTATGTGACTCTTGTCTTTATACTCATGGTCATGTTAAAACAAGTACAATTTTCAGTAATCATTTAAACAAATATATATTTACTTGTGTCGACTACACCATAACACATCTACTTCATCCAAAATGAGGCGACAAAGTGTTCTCATTCCATCTTCAGTCACTTTTTCCTAAATCATGCTTCACAATAGCATGCGTGAGATGCCATCCCATGTGGTTTACACCAACTTCTCAGAAATATTCAGGAGCTCTGATTTCATCTCTCTTTATTTTGTAGTTAAAAATGTTATTAAATGTTTCAATTAACATAATCAGAACTGTTACATCACTCTACAGAAGAAAGTGAGATAACATTAAGTTCATCATGAAAACGCAAGGATACCTGCAAATTCCATAATATGTGTGCCTGGACTGTACGCACCTGTGGGTAAATATACTGTACAACAGGTTATATTTGCTGTAAAATAATTATAGCTATATTTGCACAAGTGATAACTGAATGAAAATAAATTAACACTAATTGACCAAAACTGCACATTTTCGATTGGTGTGAATTAGATGCTAATTACAGAGTCTGAAATTAAATTTGTGCAATTGCTTCTGATTTGTGCCATGTGCTAAATATAACTTGTGCAAGAATAAACAGTTCTACAGTATTAGTAATCAAAACACAAACAAGTAGTGTACAGCCATGGACTATATTCTAACTAACTCAGGTGGCCAGCTAAGCAACCAACGAACCAAAAACAGAAAATAAGAAAATCAGTAAAGACATTCCTGCAAAAAGGGATAAAAAATAAAATCATTTGTAGAGCTGTAACAATTATCTGCAAATTTCACTCCACAGTGGAGTCATACCCTACAGTAGACCTACAGAGGAAGATGCACCAGGTTTGTATACATAAAATGAAGGGGGATGGCCATATGCCACCCAGGTAGATGAGAACTTATGTAATAGTCTCTGCCAGGTAGGTAAGATAAGGGCCCCAGATTCAAGTTTAGTCTTGAAATTTGGATATAACCAAATGACTGAGGTGGTCATTGTTGGCTAGTAACCCCAATGCTGACTTCCAGACCCCAGTGGGGGAGTATCTGTGGTCTTCTATCTTTGTAGGTGAAGACACTTAACCTCTGTAGCCACAGCTGTGACCCATTTAAGCTGAGTGTGAATAAGATGAGGTGCTGAAGAGGCAAGTGCCAAAATGTACAGCCAGAGTGAGAAGGGATAAAGAACCTTGAGGACCTTTCGTCAAGTACTGTGAATCCCTTTCCATAGGTGCTGTATCTCAGGGCAGGTCCAAAGGATATGAAGAAGTGACCCTTCAGAGGTTAAACATCTTCAGCATCGTGCAGAAGAAATGACACACAGCTTGTATAGAAGTTGGGGGGGGGGGTCAGTACAAGTAGTGCAGAACTTTGTTCTGTATTAAACAGCTCCTAGCATCCCTATGGGCTACGTGGGCCATATTCCAGCACTGGGACCAATCTTCCTGGGAGACAGGTTCAGAGAGATCATGTTCCCAGTGTTGCTTAGCCCCTTGGGTCTCATGTGGCAATGCATCTCTCAATACACAATATACTGCACCTGCCCAGCCTTGAAGCAGATGGAGCCAGGATACTTGGTGTTACAACCTGTCCACCAGGGAGCTAGAAGGTGCTTGTTTGAGCACTGCTGGAGAGCACTGTGGAGTTGCAAGAACTTTAAGAGGTCATGTTTAGTAGGAGGTCAAAAGATTGCAGTGGTCTGCTGCTCTCCTGCCCCTTGGGACCTCTGTATGTCCCCATCCTCCCTGCCCTCCTCCTAGCTTTCTCTCTTCACCTCAGGCACATCTGGGTGTCTTCTTATTCTTGCTTTCCCTTCCTGTACCTCCCTGCCCACCCCCTGCTCCCTTAGCCTCCCCTCCCCCCCTCTCATGTCAATCGTAGGAAAACCTCTCACCATCTCCCAGCCAGGGTGTTAGTCATGCTACTACTCCTGTCAGGGAACATTCATCCAAACCCTGGCCCGGTTCCCAGGAGCTCCCCAACTCGCACCACAGGCCTATGCATGGTCTCCATGAATATCTGTAGCCTCCTAAAAAAGTTTGACTCACTACAATGCCTGGTCACATCAATTAACCCTGATGTCATCACCCTGGTTGAGACTTGGCTGTCGAAATCCTCCCCTGACTCCCTAGTCTCCCTTCCTGGTTTCACCCTTTTCCGGTCCGACCGTGTTGGGAGACGGGGCGGCGGCTGCGCTATTTATGTCAAGGAATCTCTCCCCGTACTAGCTCTGCCCGCTCCCATCCTTGACTCCAGGGCCCAGGCGCTTACGCTGAAACTAACCCCTGACCCGTTAAAGGGACCCCTTTATATGACTACTGCATACGTGCCCCCCAGGGACCAAACGCAGGCCATTGCCTCTCTTATAGAATACCTTACCTCTCTACCTCCTTCCGCTGATCAAATTCTGGTGGGTGACTTAAATGTCAACTGGCTCAGCCCCTCCTCCTCCTCTACCCGAGACTCCTTTTCTGCAATAGACCTAACGCAACCAGTTACCCACCCTACCAGGACTAACCCCAAGAGAGGCTCCAGTACCCTGCTTGATGTGGTACTCACCAACCGCCCTAATCGGATCCCCAATGTACAAGTCCTCCCAGACTCTCTCAGTGATCACTCCCCCATTCTATTCCACTGGTCATCCTCAGTCCCCAAACCCATAGCACAGTCCACATGCCGGCGGCGTCTAATACCTGGTGGACTGATAAAACTTAAGGAACTTCTGTCTCAAATTGACTGGTCTCCTATTCAGGCAACTCCTGACATCGACACAGCTCTCTCCTTCTTTACCCAAACTTTTAATAATGCCTGTGATATCTTTGCCCCAATGTTGACCCGCCGTTCTAAAAGGCAGAATGCCGCCTGGGTAACCCCAGCTTTGATCCACCAGCTCAAACATAGGGACAACCTATGGCACCATGCCATTGAGACTGGCTGGCCCAATGACAGGCGGTTATATGCTGCTGCCCGAAACAAGTGCACTCAGACCATCAGAAAGGCCAAGTCTGAGCACTAACGGTCCTCACTCACTGCCTCATGGGGGAACCCCAGAACCTTCTGGGATAACATTAAACAGTTAAATGGGACTGCACACTCCCCCCACCCACCCAGATCAACATTAATGGTGTGATCTCCTCAGACCCAGCCCTCATAGCCAACCACCTCAACACCTCTTTCACTGACCTTAGCCCTATCCTCCCTACAAATTTTTTGACCTCCTCCCCCAGCACCTGTCAGAATCTTTCTTGCCCTTATTTTCTCCTCCTCGTGTTTCTGCCCAAGAACTTAGGGCCGCACCTTGTCACTGCCCTCAAGAGTAATAGTACAGGCAGTGACACCCTGGATCCGTATCCCACGGCTGGTCTTAGACACAGTCCTTACCCCGATCACATGCCTCATCAACCACTCTCTTTGCCTGGGGAAGGTTCCAACTGCCTGGAAAGTCACCACTGTCACCCCTATCTTTAAAGGTGGTGATAGGACTGTGGCTGGAAACTATCGACCGATCTCCATTCTCTCTCCTCTCTCCAAGGCCTTGGAAAAAGTGGTGGCCTCTCAAATCTCTGACTACCTCTCCACCTACAATGTCCTTTGTCCTGAGCAGCATGGCTTCCGAGCGGGCTACAGTACCAACACAGCCCTCCTAGAGTTCTCCAACTTTCTCCACTCCTCCTTAGACACTGGTTCTCTGGCTGGTGCTGTCTTCATTGACCTCTCGAAAGCTTTCGACACTGTCTCCCACCCTCCTTCTTGATGCCCTTAGTCTCTGGTTTTGCTGCTGGGCCTATCTCCTGGTGCACCAGTTATCTATCTGACCACTCACAGTGTGTAAAATTAATGGGACCTACTCAGACATCTGTCCCATCTTTTCTGGGTTCCCAGGGCTCCATTCTGGGCCCCTTACTATTCTCCCTTTACCTTAACACCCTTCCACGCCTTGCTCGGGGAACATTCTATTGTACGCTGATGATGCAGTCATCTTTGCCTCAAGTCGTAACCCTATTGCCCTCCAGGACTCGCTGCAGAAGTCCTTCACTGAAGCCGAGGGCAGGTCAAGGAACATAGATTGGTGATAAATCTTAAAAACAAAATCATGTTCTTCACTCATCCCCAAAACAAGTCCTGCAACTTCAAACTTCTCATTCACTCTGGGTCCTCTTTCCCACTCGAACAAGTTTGCTCTATAAATACCTAGGGATCCATTTTGACCCTCCCTCTCCTTCCATGGACACATCGCTGCCCTAGCCACTGCCACTAATATCTGATTGGGCATCTTACACTGGTATAAACACTGCCTCCCCAGAGGCTCTTGAGCTTCATGATCACCTCCTCTATCCTGTCCCTAGTGGACTATGGACTGCCGGTGTATGGTGCTGCTGATCAGACCGCACTCCATAAAATTCCTTTCTCTGAATAAGGCCTGCAGGTTAATTACTGGAGCACCTAGGCTGACACACAGCTGTCTACTGTACGCTAAAGCGCTGGTACTTGATCTTGACGCAGCCCCAAATATCTGACCTGTACCCTACAAAAATACCCTCCTTGGGCTATCCCCACCAGGATTGACCACCACCATACGCCGCTCTGTCCCACTAGTTCATACTCGGACCTCTGGGAAAACCTCTCTTGTTATCCCTAGAGCTAGGACCTCTCACGGCCAAAGAGCCTTCAGCTTTAGGGCCCCCTCCTGGTTCAACACACTGCCCCCCTCCATCTCCGAAGCTCCAACTATATCGTGCTTCAAAACTTCATTACGTAACCACCTATTAACACCCGATGCTGTAATTGCCACTAGTCAAAGCCGTACTCAATACTTATGACAAAGCTTATTACTAAGCTGCTAAGGTCAACATAACTCTGGTATTGTTTGCATCAATCCTACCTGTACCAGCTTGTTTGTATCTATGTCTTAAGTTACTGTTAAATACTTATGTGTTATACTGTGTATTTTCGTTTGTCTTACTGTGACAAGGTACCTTTGTAAATGAGCCTATGGCTCAAAGGTTTTCCAGACTGCTGTTTAAATAAAATAAAATAAAATAAAGATCCCCGACCCAGTTAATGCCATGCGGCTTTGAGAATTCACCCACAAAAGGTTTGTTGCCAATCTAGAGGTGTGAATTGTTCCAGAGAGGCATAAGTTCAGCAGGGCAGAGCTCTGCATGGAAATGCTTGCTCAGAAAACTCCAAACCTGCCACAAGGCTGTCATTGTGGGAGATTTTTTTAGTGGTGCCTGATACAGAGTTATAAAGTAGGACTCCTGGACAGTACTTAAAGAGGAGTAATTGTTGCATATGTACCCATAAGGGAGAATGTTCAGTGAGATCTTCAAGTCAATGGAAGGTTTGTCCCTCTAAGAACTCCAAGTTGTTACCTTTGAACCATGGTAACCCCCACGCCCCCCAGTGGACCAATGAGCCCACAGTTTAACATGATTCTACGTGGTAGGGGTCCTTCACAGAGGAATAAACCAATCGTTTTGTCAATTTTGGAAAACCATTGTTCTGGGTTTGTAAACAAAAGGTAGCTAAGGATGTAGAGCAAATTAGCAGAGGTCACCGTACAGATAGTTTCAGTCTTGCCCTCCAACGTGAGTTTCAGTGCTTTCCATCTGTCACATTCCATTTGCAGGATTTGCAACAGCAGGTGTAGGATAATTTTGTGGATGGAAGGAATATTGCTGGAAATTTTAACTCCCAAATACATGATGCCCTAAGGGGCCCATGCCAAGCCAGCTTGCATGAAGGGGAGGGCTATGACTGGGCAAGTGGGATAACCTTACTTACTGACACATAGACCTGACAGACTAGAGAAAGACTGTAATAGCCAGTACTGAGGTGTCAGTTGGAGGAAAGCAGGACCAGTAAGTCATTTGCATACAATAACATGCAGAACTCCTCTGTTCCTATGGCCATCTCATGTATACCTAGGTGGGACCCAATAGTCATTGCAAGGGGCTCAATGACCAGTAGAAATCATAGTGGGATACTGGGCAATGCAGGTGAGAGCCTTTCTGGAAAGTGAAGAAGCAGCTAGGAGACCATTAGTGGTTATTCTGACCACTGGCTTAGCATAAAGGACTTTAATCCACTGCAGGAGCTGTGGCTCACAGCCAAAGTGGGACACAAACTGCAGGAGATAAGACCAGTAAACTTAATCAAAGGCCTTATTAAAGTCTATTGAGAAAGCCCCACCGGTGTATTTGTTTCTTGAGCCTGAGCCATGAGAGTGAAAAAGGATTTCATGTGGTCAGATCCTAATGTCACCCCTAGGTGGTGCTATCCCAAGGGCTACTACCTTGCCTGCTTGGCTAGTTGCAGGTTAAGGGCCTGGGTACTAAAACCGGGGCCTCCACCTGGAGGTCAGGTTTGTTAGTGGTCAAGATGACCTGGGTACAGCCCTCCAGGACACTGTAACCCCCCTCTTTCCTAACTAGTGGCCTAAACAATATACAGTCATCACTTATGCAATGACCCCTATTCACCATGCAATTGCCCACACTCTTTGCACTTACCACCATGGCTGGTTCCTCTGCCTTGACCCTGGAGACCCGCTGTAAAACAAGGTTGTGCACAGCAAACAGCAACAGTACAGTACTTTTGACACAAACTGGAATCACAGTCAGGTTAAAAGCAAAAAGAGTTAGATATGATTTATTCAGGGGACTTGAAAAAGGGAGGGGTATAATCAGGTTGATTTGCTTAAAGGCTATGTCAAGCAAACAGTCATGCATGCACTTCAGGGTTCCTGCACAGTCACACACTCAGGGTACACAGGTGAGGAAGAGGTGGGCTAGCCAGGAATGTTGCCCAGGGTAGGCCGGCATCGCAGCTGGTTGGGGCCCTGTGATGGAAGAAAGCAACATGCACAACACACACCATTTGTAATCCAGAGTTAGAGGGCTCAGTTCATGAAAGAAAAGACAACAAGGCAATCAGATGACAACACTTTAGATTTAGCTGTTGTTGCACGGAACTACCCTGATCTTTACTCGTGATACCCAATACAGGACACAGGCAGGATGAAATTGAGACTGCAGGTTGATGAGCTGGAGTGCCAGGAGAAGCAGGGCCCACACGAATCACCAAGGCATTGCTCCTGTTGATGATGTTGAGCAGGGGGCTGATCCTCAGGCAGGTATCTCGTCGATGCCTTTCTCCGTGTAGCAGGTAATCTGGCTGGGCCTGCGTGGCAAGGCACAGACCAAGTGAAAATGAATGTGGATTGAGTCCAGTGGGGTTGGATGCAGCCTTCAGCAAGCAGAATGCAGTTCAGCACACAGTGGGGAACCAAATTGCAACCCACTAGCACACAGCACATTTATAGTAAGGAAAATACCATAGTACCAGGCGGATGGCAGTCCGGTTGCAATAACAGAGTCTCTGTGCCAAACCAGGATTCCAGCAATCACTGAGGTCCTGACAGGCTGATTGCGCTGAGCAACTCTTCGGTCTTCTTCAGGTATTAAGCCTGGTCACAGTTCCGTGGCTTTTAGCTCTCTCTCTCTGTCTCTTTCTCTCTCTCTCTCTCTCTCTCTCTCTCTCTCTCTTAATTCTGATTCAGTCTGAAAATATCCACAAGTTCCCTCTCAGGGACAGCAGGTAGGCAAGCAGGCCAAACTCAATCCTTCCACACTTCTTCTGCATGAACTATGTGGAAACTGCTGCCTGACTATCTTGAGCTGTTCACTCTTTCACTTCTCAACTCAGACTGACTGTAGCTGCAAGCAGCCTGGGTCATTCCCCAGGATCCAAAAGGTTTGGTTGGCTGATCTGTCTGTCAGTCAGTTCAAGGGCTCCCCCTCCAGGTCCATTTGGGTGCCAAAGTTCCAAAAATACAGTTCCTACAGAGTTTTGCTTCCACAAGACCCCTGGGGAAAGGCTCCATTTTAGAGTCTCCAAAGGAACTGATTGGCCCATTCTGGCAGTCCAGGACCAAGATGGTTGTGATAAACTGAACTGTCCATGCTGCAAAAAAGGAGGCTTAGACAAACTACAATATTGTTACTATTCTAACAGATAATCAGCAAATAAGTACAGCTTCTCACAGAGCTCCCTCTGCGCAAGTAGCGATGGCAGAACGGAATGATTATCTGGCAGCCCAGGCGGGACTCGAGCGTAGAAACACTCAGCCCCCACCCAGATCTATTATAACTGCAATATAGGCAGCTGTTAAGGAGAAAACACACAAAGGCTATACAGGCACTCTCTGGCAATAATGTTTAAACTGCTAAAACAGAGGACACCAGCCTGACAGTGAGCATTTAGGCACGCCCAAGGAGGACTTTTCGGGAACCCTCATTTGTAGGTGGGTTACACTGATTTTCCCTTCAAAGCCTGCTTGCACTTGATGCATTAACTTAGGGATGATGGGGTTCTAGTTGTGAGACCAAAACTTTAGTCAGGACCTTTCAATCCACATTAATCAAAGAGAAGAGACGATAACTGGCACAGAACTGAGAGTCCTTGAGAGCTTCATCTTGACAGTCTACACTAATCAAAGAGAAGGGGTGATAACTGGCACAGAGCTGAGGGTCCTCGAGAACTTTGTCTCGATGCTGGCGATACCTTCACCACATGAGGGGGCAGGAGTCATTGCCATGTTGCTGGTGAGTTTGGCGTGCTAAAGGAGGCCCTACAATCAAGTATGTGAAAACTGGACGTTGCAGGAGGTAATAAACAACAAACAGGCATCACTAGATGCACCAGACAGAGGGCAATGCAGGACTGACTAAAGTCCTTTACTAGGGTGTGTTCAGAGGTTGGATGCCATCAGATTTAACAGGCGGTGAGATGAAGTGCACAGCAGCCATCTTCGTTGATGCCCAAGCCACGTCAACATTTCAGAGGAGGGCAACAAAGATGGTACATGGATTGCATCACAAGTCCTATGAGGACAGGTTGAAGGAATTGAATATGTACTCCATGGAGGAGAGGAGGGAGAGAGGGGACATGGTAGAGACATACAAGTATCTTACAGGGAGGAACAGGGTGCAAGAATACACTATTTTTAAGCAAAAAAGATGTTCCAGGACTAGAGGGCATGGGATGAAGTTAAAGGGAGGATGATTCAAAGGAAACGTGATGAAGAATTTCTTCACAGAATGGGTGGTGGACAAGTGGAACACCCTGCCTGAGGAAGTGGTGGGGGCTGAAACAATCACGGGATTTAAGAATGCATGGGATAAACATAAAGAAATTCTGGAGGTCAGGGGTAAGGGGCAACAGAGTTCTAGGAAAACATAAACTGAACTTACAAACTCAAATGGGCAGACTAGGTGGGCCATAGGCCCTTATCTGCCGACATTGTCTATGTACAGTATCTATGTAGCTATGTATCTCTATTTAGCATTTTGCACCTTGTATCATAAACTGCTCCACAAGAACTGTATCACGGGTAGTAAAAGACACTGTGGCATTATGCAGTACCATGCAGCTGTGTGTGGTATTTTTTGGGGACGTCAGAAAAATTCAGGAGCTCCAATTTCATCTCTATTTAGCATTTCAGACATTAGTATGGTTACAAAATATAGGGGTCACAGAATCGTTCATCAACATTGCAGACTCAGTGTCAGATGTCATCTTCCTCATCCTCATCCAGCTTCCTCCTCTACTGTGTGTGTCTTATTAAAGTAAACACATCTTCTGTATCCAGCATGAATAACAATCATCTGTCTGATGGAGCTGCCTGATTCTTTGTCATATAACTGAAAGTTACTTGAAACAAGCTAAACAGGAGCAGAAAACTACTACAGTCTAACATGACCTGAATGACTTTTCAGAATTAAAAAACAATCACACAAACAAAAAAAAATCTTGCATTCCCTAGTAGGAAACAACACTGAATACAACAACCAGATCAGGACTGTACCCATGCATCAACAGGATTTGACCATCCTAGTGATAAATAGCTGAAAAGAGGAACAAAAGATAGCCAAAAGATCCCCCCCCCCCAAAACAGGCTGAAAAGTAAAAAACGAAAAATAAAAACATACCTTTGCTGGTAGCACAAGTGTCACAAAAAGGCATTATCATTTCATGCAAAAGCACTCCTAATTTCTGGTCACTAATTTCCATGGCAGATGGCATGGGGAGTGGGATACAGCACACCACCTAGTAGTAACATCCAGCAGGCTGAAGTATTTATTCTGGTAGTTGAGAAAACTGTGGAAGCACAGAATCCATGCATGTCGTGCTTTTCTCACAATTTCCCATAAAGTGTGCTACAAGTACTGTGGCAGGGGGACTGAGATACAATGTAGCACCTTGTAGCAGTATCATAGAAACATAGACTTTGACGGCAGATAAGGACCGCTAGGCCCATCTAGTCTGCCCATTTCCCTACCTACAGGATAGGCCGCAGATCCTAGTTAACCAACAGCCTATTTCTTCCTACCCCCCACAAGAATTGCCTTATGTCTGTCCCATGCATTCTTGAATTCTCCCACAGTTTTAGACCCCACAACCTCCTCAGAAAGGCTGTTCCATGCATCCACTACCCTCTCTGTGAAATAATACTTCCTCACATTGCCCTGAACCGCCTCCGTCTATCTTTAAATTGTGTCCCTTGTTCTTGCAAGTCTCTTTTCTGAAAAATGCTACCCTCTTGGACTTTGTTGATTCCACTGAGGTACTTAAAAGTTTCTATCATGTCCCCCTCTCCTTCTTTCCTCAAGGGTATACATATTAAGCTCCTTTAGTCTCTCCTCATACGGCTTCTCTTGCAGACCCTGCACCATTTTAGTTGCCCTCCTCTGGACTGCCTCTATCCTGTCTATGTCCTTGGAGATGGGGTCTCAGAACTGGACACAGTACTCAGATGGGGTCTCACCAACTGTCTGTACAGAGGATAACAACTTCCTGTTTTCTGCTGCTGATACCTCTCCCTATACATCCCAGTATAGCCCCAGCCCTCCCTACTGCCTTCTCACATTGCTTGCTAACCTTAAGATCATCTGATATGATTACCCCCAGGTCCCTCTCCTTTTTTGTTGTTGTTACTACCTCCCCACCCATTGTGTATTCTTCCTCTGGGTTCTTGTTTCCCAGGTGCATTATTTTGCACTTCTTTGCATTGAATCCTAGCTGCCATACTTCTGACCATTCCTCCAACCTTGCCAAGTCCCTTTTCATCCTTTCCACACCTCCTTGTGTATCAACCCTGTTGCAGATTTTTGTGTCATCTGCAAAAAGGCATACTTTTCCTTCCAGTCCCTCTGCAATGTCACTGATGAAGACATTAAAAAGGACTGGACCCAATACTGAACCCTGCGGTACCCCACTAGTAACCCCTCTTTCTTCAGAATGGACTCCATTTACAATTACCTTCTGTGTCCTGTTGTCCAGCCAATGTTTTACCCAGGCTACCACCCTGGGTCCCACTCCCAGGCTGGTTAATTTGACTATTAATCTTTTGTGTGGGACTGTGTCAAATGCCTTGCTAAAGTCTAGGTAGGCCATGTCCACAGCCCCTCCCTGGTCTACTACTTTGGTCACCCAGTCAAAGAAATCTATTAGATTCGTCTGACATGACCTTCCCGCTGTGAACCCATGCTGCCTTGGGTCCTGTGCTCCACTGGCCTCTAGGTACTCGACTGTTCTTTCCTTCAGAAGTGACTCCATCACTTTCCCTACCACAGAGGTCAGACTGACAGGTCTGTAGTTTCCTGCCTCTGTCTTGGACCCACTTTTGTGAAGGGGAATCACATCCGCCTTCCTCCAGTCCTCGGGTACCACACCATCCTCCCATGATTTATTAAAAAGAGTAGCCAGTGGTTTCACTAGTTCCTCCTTAATTCTTTTATAATTGGTGAATTCCATCAGGACCCATTGCTTTGTCCACCTTCAGTTTTAGGAGTTCTTGCAGAACCCTTTCTTCTGTGAAAGGACTGGGATCACCCCCTATCAAGAGTGCTTCTGTTAATTGGATTAGGCACTTTCCTCCTCTTTGTGAATACTGAGCAGAAATATTTGTTCAGTATTCCTGCTTTTCACTGTCCCCTCTGCCCACCCACTGTTCATTCTATTCAGCCTCACTGTCCCTCCCTTTGTCTTTCTACGCGCTGATGTACCTATAAGAGGTTTAATCCCTTCTTAACTGAGTTGAGCTATCTTTCCTCAGTTTGGGCCTTTGCTATTCTGACTTCCCTCCCTGCTTCCTTCTGCCTTAACTGGTACAGCTCTCTGTCCTGCTCCTTCTGTGTTTCTTTATACTCGAATGCTATCTTTTTCTTCCTGACTTTCACAGCCACCTCTTTGAGAACCATAGTGACTTTTTCTTTGTTTGATTTGTTCATTTGCTTCACACAAAGGCTTGTTGCCTCTGTGATGGCAGTTTGATAATTCCCCATTGTTGCTCCACACCTCCTTCTAGCCTGTTTGCTAGTGCTTTTCTGAGGCACTCTCCATCTTGCCAAAGTCAGCCTCCTAAGTCAGTACCCTCACTTTTGTGTGACTTGACTCTGTAGCTGAGTTTAACGTAAACCACACTGTTTGATGGTCACTTGTCTCCAGATGGCAACCCACTTCTGGATCTGAGATCCTCTCACTGCCCCGCTTGAGAGTACGAGGTCTAAGATTGCTCCCTCATGAGTGGGTTCCAAACTAGCTGTCTAATGCCTGCCACCTGTAGGGCATCAAGAATGGCCCTGTTCTTGGATGTGGCTGCAGCAGATGTGCTAGTTAACATCTGGCATATTCAGGTCTCCCTGTCTCTGCCATTCTAAGAAAGCCTTCTATCATATCCTTGTCCATTCCTTCCCCTGACATGGGGGTCTGTACACAACCCCTGTGCGGATTGTGGTGCCCTTTCCAGTCTCCAAGGTGACCCACAGTGCCTCCTCTCCTCCCTGTTTACTTTTTTGTTCAGTTGCTTTTATCCCTTCCTTTACATAGAGAGCTACTCCTCCCCCTCTTCTCCCTGCCTGTCTCTCCTGTAGGTTATGTACCCTGTTATGTTAACATCCCAGTCATGGTTCTCTGTGTACCATGTTTCTGTGACTGCTACTGATATCCAGGCATCCCTCTTCCATTAAGGCCATCAGCTCAGGGAGCTTGTTGCCCAGACTATGGGCATTGGTACTCATTACCTCCATTTCCTGATGGCCTTACTCCCTTTGCCCCATCCCTGTCCTTCTTGCCTTTGTCACTTTCTTCATTTACCCTGCCCTTCTCCTATCGACACCTCTATGTTAGTGTTTGCCGACTACCGTGGATTATTTGGGGCTAGCATTTTCTGCTCCTTTCCAGTGCCTCCCCAAGGCTAGTTTAAAAGTTTGCCAATGAAGCATTTAAACCTATCACCTAGGATCCTGGTTCCCCTCCTGGACAGATGCAGCCCATCATGCCAGTATAGGCTTGCATCACTCCAGGTGGACCCCCAGTCCCCAATGAAGCCAAATCCCTGAGCTCCACACCAGTTTTTCAACCACTGATTGAATCCCATGTTGAGGAACACCCTAGCCTCTCCTATGCCGTAGATGGGTAGCACCCCTGAGAAGGTATCCAGCAGCCTGAAGCATTAATTATGGTAGCTGAGAAAATTCTGGGAGCACAGAGTTTATGTATGTTGTGCATTATATGTAACCCTCCCCCCCCCATTTGGGGGCTTACCTTGAAGTCCATTTCTCCTGTTTGCCTGCTGGCATCCTCGTTTTTCACCTGGCACTTCGAGCCACAGCCCAAGTGTATCTGGTACCCTGGGTTCCCCAATTAGCCCCACAATTGATTTTGGGCTTAAAAAGTTAAACCATGAGTCGCTGGCATTTTCCTGAAGAGCCAGTGACCACACATACACATTATAGAGCTTTGATTTACCGACCACCAGTATTGCAGTCGATCTAAAAGTGTTTCGGTGATCCCGGTGCCCCTGCTAGACTAAATGGGGGCCGGTGACCTAAATGAGGCAGTAGAGAAGCCTCTGTACCTTGTTAAAAAGTAAGTTTTAAAACAAGCATAAATCAGGGCTCATAAATATGTATAAACCTTAATGAATATTAATGAGGTTGCTGCCAGCTGCCAAGGGGTACTGTGTTTTGGAGGCAGTGACTGGAAAGCTACTGAAAATAAATATTAAGGCATGGATGCATTTGAAAAGGCACAAGTGGGGCTTTTGGTCTAAGGGATTTTTGTAAATAAAATATGTCTATACTGGCTGCACCAGGACTCTAAACTTTGGGACATTGATAAACTGCTATAAGAACTGTGTATACAGATGTCATCTTTGCAGCCATCAACCAATCTGAACCCAGGATTTAACAAAGAGACTCTTGGGACAGTGCCAGAGACTTTTGGGGGAAAAGGGAGGAACAAATTTAGGTGCCCAAACTTTAAGTCAATTAAAAGACATAGACTGTTTCTGACAGGTTGGGCAGCCAATTGGAGTTTAGGAACTTTGCTCCTTATTTAAAGGGGACAGCTTGAACTGAGTTCAGTTCTGGAGTGAGTTTGTGAGAATCTGTCTGGAGCTGGAGGTTGCATGTTGGCAAAAGTCTATTGTACTGACGCCACTGTCTTGACCACTAAGTGCCAGAATGGAGGAGAATGTGATCCAGCACCTGACATGTTTGATTTTGGAGAGTCTCCCATCCCGAATAGCTGAAAGGACTGAATCAGTCAGGAGCTGGCCTGGTGAACTAAGGTATTACCTCTCAAGGAATGGGATGTCAGCTGTGTTACTGGTGCTGAATACCATTTTCACCTGCATGACGAGAGACCTTTCAGGGACAGATGCCTAGCTCCTGCCGATATTGATCACGTGAGGTATCACCTGCAGGAAATTTTAACAGCTGGCATTATACAGAGGAGTCAGGGAGCCCCTATGCCTCTCCAATTGTTGTAGTTCGGAAAAAGAACAGACCATCTGCATGTGTGTGGACTACAGAACTTTAAATAAAAGAATTATCCCTGACCAATACACTATGCCATGCATACAGGATGCATTGGATTGTTTAAATGGAAGTAAGTGGTTTTCAGTCCCTGATCTTCACAACGGATATTACCAGACCCCAATGGCTCCAGAGGACAGGGAGAAAACAGCATTTATCTGTCCTTTGGGTGTCTATGAATTTCTCGACATGCGACAAGGAATTTCACGTGCACCTGCAATGTTTCAAAGGCTAATCGAGTGTGCTATGGGAGACATGAACCTCCTTGAGTGTCTGGTTTACCTCGACGATGTCATCGTCTTTGGAAAAACTCTTGAGGAGCATGAGATTCACTTATTCAAAGCGCTTGACTGACTTGAGGAATTTGGCCTGAAGCTGTTAATAGACAAATGTCACTTTTTTCAAAGCTCCATAAAGCATGTAGGCCATATTGTGTCTCCTGAGGGTATCCAGACTGACCCCAGCAAAGTGGAAGCTTTAACCAGCTAGCCAAAGTCGAACAATTTAAAAGAACTCCAATGATTCCTCAATTTCTGTGGCTACTACTTCTGCTTCGTTAAAGACTACACCAAAGTAGTGCGACCTTTATTAAATTTGACCCAAAGGTACCCACCTACTCAGAAAAAGCTCAGAAAGAGCACTGACAAAGAGACTGTATAAACCTATTTCAAACCTAATGAATCCTTTGGCTCAAAATGAACTCTTGAATGTGACACAGCTTTCCAAAAGATTATTTATCAGTTCACTCATGCACCCATGCTTGCCTGTGCTGACCCATCTAAACCTTATGTGCTACACACAGACACCAGCCTGAGTGGCCTAGAGACTGTGCTTTACCAAGAGTACACAGAGGGATTGTGCTTAGTAGCTTTTGCAAGCAGAAGTCTGACATCTTCAGAGAGAAATTACCCAGTACATAAATTAGAGTTTCTTGCTGTCAAGTGGGCAATGGTAGAACAGTTTCATGAATATTTCACATGCAAAGATCCTGGTCAAAACAGACAACAATCCATTAATGTATGTACAAATGTCTGCCAAACTAGATGCCACTGAACACTGGTGGCACTCAGCTTTATCAACATATGATTAAGCAGTAGAGTACTGACCCAGCCTAAACCACATTGTTGCTGATGCTCTAGTGGGTGCACATTCCTGAACAGTCAGTAAAAGCACTATGCCACAAGTTTGATCAATATGAAACTCCTCCTTCTGAAACTGTAAACTGCTTGGCCAATTTCTTGGGGTTTCCTGTTACTTATCCACCAGTAGCCTATTGTAATTTTGCAGCCTTAGACTCGAGTGCTTTACAACAGCTAACTCAAGCTGACATCCAGAAAGAATATTATGACCCAACGTTCAAACCAGTTCTAATTGCTTTAAGAAAGGGTGAAGACATTTCTAAACTGTGGTCCAGTGACCCCAAAACTGCTTTATTGTTACAAGAAGGGCCTAAACTTAAGCTATATGAGGAGTTGCTGTACAGAGAGTTGACTGACAGTCAAGGGGAAGTTGTGAAAAAGCAGCTAGTGTTCCCATCAAAATTCAAACATGTGTTAAAGGTGCTACATGACAACCTGGGACACATAGGTAGTGAAAGAGCTCTGGATTTGGCCTGTGTGCATTTTTACTGGCCTAAAATGGACCTGGACATTGACCAGTGTGTCCAAACTTGCAGTAGGTGCCTGCAATGAAAGGCTTGACCTCAAAGGGCAGCTCCCCTGGTTAACATAACTACTAGTGTGCCAATGGAACTAGTTTGCATTGATTTCTTGAGTTTGGAGCCAGATTCAAAAAACATCGCCAACGTGTTGGTAGTAACAGATCACTTTACACGGTATGCTCAGGCCTATCCAACACGTGACCAGAAGGCTACTACTGTAGCAAACGTCCTTGTGGAGAAGTTCTTTGTTGACTATGGTGCTCCTCAGAGAATCCATTTGGACCAGGGCTGAGATTTCAAGGGTAGACTTATTAGAGAACTGTTATCCATAAGAGGTGTAAGAAAGTCCAGGACTACCTCCTACCATCCTCAGGGAGACCCTCAACCGGAAAGGTTTAATTGAATGTTGCTCGATGTGTTCAGGACTTTGCATCCTAAAGATAAACCAAGATGGAGCCAGCAAATCAATGCCCTTGTAGATGCCTATAATTGTACTAAAAACAATGCAACAGGTTTTTCACCCTATCCCCTCACATTCGGCCGAGAAGCTCGCCTCCCTGTTGATGTATGTTTTGGAGTTCCCCTGATGGTTCTCAATCAGACAACTACCTACAGTATGTCAGAAAGTTAAAAGCCCAACTAAGTCATGCATACCAGCTTGCTAACACCATGGTGGCAAAGAAAAAGCTGGCCAACAAAACTCGCAATGGCAAATGTGTTAAGTCCCAAGAGCCCCAACCCGGAGACTGGATACTAATGAAAAACTTTGGACTTCAGGGTAAACACAAAATAGCTGATCACTGGAGCCACATTCCATATATTGTAGTCAGTAAACTAAATGATTTGCCAGTTTACAAGGTGCATCCAGAAGGGGACCCTCATACTGTTAAGACCGTTCATAGAAACCACCTTCTGCTGATTGAGCAAATAGTATTGAACACAGTGCCACAAGCTGCAGCTCCAACAGGGCCTGTGACCAGATATACTACCAAAGCTAGGCAGCAAAGTCAGCAAACCTGATCAGCTTTCTGATCCTATCAGTAATGTCTCCAGTACTGTAAATACTGAGAATATGAATTCCAAAAGTGATGATGAAAATGAATTTTGTACTGCCTTCTACCCATTCCCTGAAGTTGATCGATTGTTGCAGGGATTTCCCTCTGTTAATCAGAATAATACCTCTGAAAGTCCAGTGGTTTCATCTAACCTCAATTTATCTGAGGCACCTGAACCATCAGATAGCAATGTCAACAGCACAAGTCCTTAAATAAATTATTCTTTTTGTTTAGTGGAGCTAACTGAAATCAGTGGCAACCACAGTGAACACCCTAGTGAATCAGTTCGTACAGCTGCATTAAATGGGCTAAGTGAACTGGCTCATTCAGAACCCAAAAGATGTGTCCTGGACAATTCAAATTTTGAAGAGGTACCTCTTACAGATGAAAGTGAGCATAAAGATCCAGAAAGTGACTGCAATGATGATCAAGTTGAATGGTGGTGCTCAAGACGAAGAGCCTGTGGCTATTAATGAACAACAAGAAAGTGCAGTGGAACTCATTTCTTCTGAAGCTGTTTTGTTGCTGGACAATGAACAGGGACTGATCACCCCAAATGCTGAAGCAGAAGTGCAAGTACCAGTGCCAATCTTGCCACGTCACTCAGAAAGATCTGTGAAATCAGTATTAAAGCTCACGTATGATACTCTAGGAGAACCAGTTAACTTGCACATAAATGTTGTGCACAAGGAAGTATATAGTGGCCCAGATATTCAAAAAGGGTTGCTCCATGCGCAATAGGGATGTGCCAGCGCAATTCCGCGATATTCTGCGATATTCAGTGGGAGGCAGATGCGCCCCCCAAATCACACTGCGCAAGAGCGCAATGATAATGAATGCATGCACAACTGAAGGGGGAGGAACCATGCATAAATGGCGCAGTGCGATATTCAACAACATGTGCCATGTGCAATAGGGGAGCAAGCGGAAGTTGTGCGACAGCAGATTTGAGCCAAAATAAAAAGGAACAAGAGAGAGGTGCAAGAACGCTAGAGGGAAGGCACATGTTGCTGAACCATAGCCAGCCACACAGGCAACACAAACACACGGGGCAGGACAGAGACAGAGCACCTGGAACCCCCAGGAACAGGGAGGGTGTGGGGAGCCACAGCCACAGTGCAGAAGGGGGAAGTGCCACACAGCACTGAGGCTACCACAGGAAGGTGTTCCCGGTGCAGAGGAAGTAGCAGCCAGGACAGCAGGGGGGGACACAGAAACAGCTGCCGGGGGGGGACACAAGCCAGGGACATGGCCAGTGCCACCATCCAGATGGAGGCAGTTATGAGGGGGATGAGAAGGCAGGCAGCACGGGGGCGTGACCGTGGAAGGGCCCGTTGGCAGTATGTCCCCAACCGGCAGTACCGAGCCTGCATCAGCTTTGAGCTGTACACCAATACCAAGATCGTGGGCCGGTACCGCCTGAACCGGGCAATTCCTGAGGTGGCTCTGTGAGCTGTGCAGTGATGTGATGCAGGCACCCACACGACGGAGCCATGCTCTGTCAGTGGAGACAAAAGTGACAGCTTGCATGTGCCTGATCGACATGGGTACCTTCCAGAGACCAACAGGGGACACGACAGGCATAACCCAGTCGGCTGCATCATGCCACCTCACCCAGTTTCTCAGTGCACTGCTGCCACATGCTGCAGAGTACATCCATTTCCCCAGCACACTGGCGGAGCACACAGCAAACATACAGGAGTTCCACAGGGTAGCACGTATGCCTTCCATGCTCGGGCAATAGACTGCACCCATGTGGCCATCCGCACACCACCTGGCCCTGAAGGGGCCGCATACATGAATCAGAAGGGGTATGCAAGCATCATCTGCCAGGTGGTGTACGATGCCAGGGGGCACATAATCAATGTCTGTGCCATGCACCCTGAGGGACCACATGATGCATTCATCTAGCACCAGTCAGCACTGTGCCACAGATTCGAGAGTGGGGACATCCCCACTGGCCACTTAGTGAGTATGCAAACCATGCAGAAAGACATGGAGCTTTGGAGGGGCATAGTCAGAGGTGACATGGGTATTGGCCTAGATGGCCCAAGGCAGGGCGATGCTGATCACCAAACTAACTTCCACCCGCTACACACAGGTGACAGTGGATACCCACTCTGGCCCTGGCTGCTCACACCACACCGGTGGCCCGCGACCCCATCGCAGCAACGCTACAATGAGGCACATGCCACCACACGCAATGTCATCGAGTGGGTGTTCGGGATGCTGAAGGCACATTTCTGTTGCCTGGACACATCTGGCAATGCCCTACAGTACAGCCCCCAAAGGCATGTGGGCTATTCCTGGCCTGCTGCATCCTGCACAACATGGCCAATGACTGTGGGATAGCTGTACAGGTCAAAGAGGGGGACACCGATGGGGACGATGAGGATGCTGGTGAAGATGGTGATGGGCATCTCCCCCTTGGATGAAGGGACCCCCGACTGATCCGGCTGGCACAGCTGCACCAGGATGCCATCACAGAGGAGCACTTCAGTCAACCCAGGTATGTCACGGGGCCATGTGTAACCACCAGTGGTAAAGGCACAACCCACAAACATGCATGGACAAACAACGGGGTGCATGTCATCAAGGAAAGTGGCCGAGCATGGAACCACACACATCGCCAGGGATGGGCAAGGTCTAACACAGCACGCGGTCACACACACACACACCTCACAAGACATGCACAAAGGGTAGGAGGCATGCTGACCCTGACCCCGACTGTCACCCCTAGCCACACACACGTCCACAGACCACCACGCCCAGTGCCTGTCATTGTGCGTGTGTCAGACACTGGGCACCATTGCACAGTGGTGGACAGCGCAATGCAGGCATCATCATGCACACGCCACAGCAGACAGTAGCCGGGAGGATGTGCAGATGGAATGTGTGCATGCATGCAGGGCCAGGTACCCCGGCCGTGCATTGCATGCTGAACAACACAATGCACACAGGGCAGCATCAGACAGTAGCCATGCTGGGAGACAGGTCAGTCACGTGCCACAGTGCCATGGCCATCATGGATGCATGGGCGGCCCCACCGAGACCCGCCAGCAGTGACAGGCTGACCAATGGGCTCATGGGATGGCACCAATGGTCCCCCAAGGGTTCCACTGCATGAACATGTCCATGCTTACGCAGGAGTCTGCAGCACACCGGACATGCCTGCGCCAGGCGTGCTCGAGATGCCCACAGCTGAACCCGGTGTCGACAAGGAGGGTGTCACATGATGCCAGGAATGAGGGGTGGATATTGCACTGTGCGGTGTCTGCGACACATGGGCAAATAACTGTGTGCCCATTGTGGCCATGACAGCTGTGATTGCCTGTGTCTGCCTGTCAATAGCAGTGGTCACATCCTCCCGCAACCGGTCCATCCCTGCCAGGAGCAGAGCGGTGTCTCTGCTGCGCTGCTCCTCTGCCTGGTGCACAGCCACACTGAGTGCATCCACCACCATCACAAGCCGCACCTGCTGACTGACTGATGCTTGGAGTTTGCGGGTGTGCTCATCCCCAAGAGGTCATCTGCCTGATCGGCATGCTGTCCCTCATGGTGTTCATGGCCCTGATGGTCAGCACCCATTGAGGTTGGGCGCTGCACACCAGGGCCAGGACTGGGCATGTCCACAGGTGGTGCACTGACGCTGCCCCCTGACACTGTACCCCTATGGTCACTGGCTGACTGCTGACACTGCCCCTCTGGCTGCCACTCTCCAGGGCTCAACGGTGCCACTGCAGTGGCCGCAACAGCCCCACTGTCCTGGACATGCACCAGTGCTGCCCCACTGGTGCAGACAGGCACAGGCTGGGGCTGTGATGTCACTCAGGCCTCCATGGCGGTACCACCCACGGCCATGCCTGTGATGTCACCTGCTGTGTGGCCATCCTGTGGCCCACATGTATCACTGCCCATGACGTTAGCTCCATCATCATCAGTAATGGATCCGGCATCAGCCTGAGTCTCAGCATGCTGGCATCCATGGATGCTGTCACGCTGGGACACGGGCAGGGCCTCCTCCGCACCTGCTCCACCAACATCAGTCCAGTCGTCCAAGTGGGCCCACTGTCGCCCTGACCCTCGTATGCCTGTGGAGGTGGATGGGCCCTCCTCTATCTCCATGCTACCACCCTCAGTGGAGAAGCCCACCACCACTGACCCATGTAGACACTAAGGAGCTGTAAGGGAAAAACAGTAGCATTAATGTATGTGACCTACCCTGCCCCCCATTGACAGACCAGGACCTACCATGCAGTGACGGGCTACCACCCATCTGGAATCCACCACCTGGAACACCCTCGATGGCACAACGCTGCATGCTGTCAGCAACCCGGTCTTCTTGTGGGGTCAGGCGTTGCACCTCCGGCTGTCCCCCACCGGTCGCAGACCGTGCTGCCCTGATGGCAGCCACCTTCTCCTTAATCCTCTGCCTGTCCATGCCCATCTTCTTTTTGCACTTCTGCATGAACTGCTGGTTGCTGTCATGCAGGTTGATGGCACATGCCACCTCTTCCCATGCAGCAACACAGGCCTGTGGTGTTCCCTGGCATCCACTGAGCAGTGGCTCCTGGTCGAGGTAGGCCGCAAACAGGGCATCTGTTTCTGCCTTGGTGAAGTTAGGCCTCCTCTTCCGCCTACGTCTCTGTTCCTCTTCCTCCACCTCACGATCGGTCATTATTCATCCTGTGAGAATGACAGGTGTTACCTGTGACTGTGCAGTCCCATGCATGTCCCAAACACCACAGTCCACACACCCAAACAGCATGCAACTCACCTCAATAGACTGCAGTAACCGACTATGGCCAGTGCAGCCCAATGTCACAGTTTTATAGCGCAATGCATGCAAATGAGGCAAGGCACATTTTTAAGTGTATGCAAATGCAGTGTCTGCGCCATGGAATGGCTAATTAGCTGATTTGCATATGCCGGCTGAATATCGCGCTGTTGCACTTTGCGCAATTGTGTTGAATGTGCTCAGCCAAGGGTGCAGTTCTGTGACATGCGCAGTACACACCTAACTGTGCATGCCCGGGGTGATGACGCAGGCACCTGCCGCACTGCTGACATGCTGTGCACGGGAGGCAATGCAGGGCACGGCCACCATTGTGCCAGTGGTGCTACTGCGCTGTTCACATATATGGCGCTGTGGCACTGGGGCACCGTATGCACACTGGGGCCACAGTGCAGTAGGCTGCTACAGGAGGTGGCACACAGGCACCCAGTCACACTACACGCATTGGGTTCCAATCACGCTGTGGCTGCCCGTGCGCAAGAGACCCTTGACCCTTGTGCCCTACCTTTGCCCCCTAGGCCCCATACATCAGGCATGGGTGCACCACTATCGCACTGTTCGGTGACAGCGCAATAGGAAATGGCAGCACTGTACCACGCAGCGTCTTCACGTGGCAGGACCGCGCTGCTGAGTACCATTTTGAATCCAACTAACTGCTGAGATGGCGCAGAGAAGGGCAGTTATGTGGAGCCAGGTGGAGCTAGCGAATCTGATGGCCATTGTGGAGCCCCCATGCTGGGGCTCTATATGGTGATACACCCCTGGACAGGGCCAGGAATGCAGTTTGGCAAGATGTGGCTTATGCGCTGGAGGAGGCCACGGGAACTGGGTGCACGGCAGGGCAGTGTCGCCACAGGTACGGGACCTCAGGTGCAGGGACCAGGAGCTGCTTGCCCACCTGCGGGGATGTACCAGGAGGGGCACAGTGCCACAGCCAGCTAGGTGCCCCATCCATACACTGTTATCGTCCCTATGGGTATCACAGTTGCATGTGTCCAGCACATGAGGGGGCCATCCAGTGTTGGCCGTGGTGGTGGTATTGGGGTGGGGGGTGGGTGGCTATGGCCGTGTGCAATTGCACACACATGGGGGTGAGGGGACTTTGCTACTGGATTGTACTGATGTTCCTCTCTCCATATTTGCACCTTAGGCCCAGAAGAGCACAGGCTGGCGAGGGAGAGGAGGCACCGCCTGGAGGACCAGCAGGCTGGGAGGGGGTGAAGGTCTGCACCTCGCAGGGACCAGCCTGATGATGGTGAGTGCCTTACATCCATGATTACTATTGCATGCTGTGTAACTGGGCAGGCAGCGGGGCATGGCCACCATCCATTGACACCGCTGCCATGCACACAACTTGTTACAGTCAACACTGTCCAGTGGCACTGCATGTCTGGGAGTGCATCAATGATGGTCCATGCATGCACCGGGTACATGGCTGTGCCACTGTCTTTACACCACATAGCCAAGTCACTGTACGGCCATGGTGGTGCTGTGCAGGACATGGGCAGTGGGTGTGTGCAGTGGTCCGCATGGCTGTGGGTGCCTGGGTAGGCAGGTCTTGTGGACACAGTCACTGTGGGTGGTCGCATACCGTCACAGGGGCGTGGCACATGGCTGTATGCCATGCACAATGGGTAGGCTGCAGGGGGCTGGACAGTCACACGTATTGACTCTGCTCCCTCGTACTAGGTGGACAGTGACTTCAGGCCATCAAAAGGGGACTGCAGGAGCTGCTACAGGTGCCAAGGGTGACCCTTGAGCTCCTCCAATGGATGGACTGACATGGGGTGAGGAGGCATAGGAGACATCGGCGCCATGTGGAGGAAGACTGGGGCAGTTGATAGCCCATCCAAGCCCCTAAATACACCTTCCCCCGAACCCATCCTCACACTTCTTCTTCCCTCTTCTGTATTTTCACCCCTGCCCCTTACCCGCCCCACCTGGTATGTGGCCCTTCCCCCATTGTACATACTTGTAAATGGTTTCTTTGATAACCTGTTTTAAATACATTTGTTTTGTTATGACAGCTGTGGTGGTCTCTGATTTGCAGCGGGCTACAGGTGCTCAGCTGCAGTGGTGTGCATGGCGTCAGGGGTGGTGCACACATGGGCGTGTGTGCGTGTCCAGAAGGGAACCGCCTATGGTGTGGGCAGGGGGATCAGTCACTGTCTGTGGTTTGTGTGTTGATCTGTGTGCACTGGATGCCTGTGTGCAGTGGTCCATGGTGCATGCACTGTGTGCATGGCACCCCTGTCAGATCATCCATGGCCTATGCAGCTGACACCCTTGCATGTCTGTGATATGCACGGTCTGCTGGCATGTCAGTGGTGGCTGTCCTTGCTGGATAACAACTGTACTCGGAACAATGCCAGGTTGCCTCCCATCACCAGTATGGTGCACATCTGCCTCCGGTGGCACTGTGGCCTCTGCTGTTGTTGTTCCCTCTCCATGCTGTCACTTGTGTCTGTTGCAGGGGATGTGCTCCAGTGTCTGTCACGTGTGCTCCGGCAGCATGCTGGTGGCATACAGCCTCATGGTCCCCGCGCAGGTCGGCTGTCACACCTGTGCCATGTAGGGGTGCGGGATGTGTGTGCACGGTGGCCGTGGCCGCATGCCAGTGGCTTGGTTGACTCGCTACTGTGTCCCTGTGTTGGTGTGCCCTTTGGTATGGGAGGCTGTTTGTCTGTGCACTGTGTTGCATCCTGTGTGGCGCATGCTTCCATGTAACACTGTGTGTGTCTGTGCTGGGTGTTGTGGCCAGTACTGGGATGGGATGTGTCCTTGGGAGGGTGTGCAGGGTGCTGTACCACTGGTGGTGTGGTCCGGGGCATGCCCTGTCACATGTGGGGTACCTTGTGTGGCGACACATGGTCGGTCTCTCAGCTGTACCTCGGGAGGGGACATGGAGGGTGGCACTGTGTATGCTGTTGTTGCATTGCTGTCTGCTGCCGCCCACTGCAGGGTGCACATGGTGGGTCTGCCTTGCATGGCTAAGTGGTGCACAGGTTTGCATTGTCATAGTGGGGGTGGTGGCATGCATGGGGTGTCCTGCACTGTTGGGCGCTTCTCCTGGGAAGGGTGTATGATGATCATGGTGCAGGGTGTGCTCTGCACTGGTGGGATGGTGTGGCACAGGGTGGTAGGCCCTCCTTGTGTGCCAGTCACAGCTTGCCAGGGGGTGTGCTGGGGCACCATGGTCCATCTGTGGGTTGGTTGCTGATATCCATGGGCCGGTGGTTATTCCAGCCCTCCCCCAGTTGTGCAGTGCATGGGGTGTGGGGGATGAAGTCTGTTCTGCTGTGTGCTCCTCTGCCCATCTGTGGCATGGATGGTGGGCCCCTGCATCCCTGATTGTGCTGTTGCATTGCTGCCCTGCTCCACGGGGCATCCCTGGTTGCACTATGGCGCATCTGGACTGCTCCACTGAGCATCCCTTGTTGCGCTATGGTGCATCAGAAATGCACAACTGCACATCCCTGGTTGCGCTATGGTGCAGGTGGTGTGATATTCAGTCATGTGCCACAGGCATATCTTTGTATGCACAGTTTTTGAATATCGTGCTTCTTGCACATGGGCTCAGTGGACTTGAGCTTGCTCCTGCTGTTGCGCACTTTTTGGGCACAGTTTGAATATCTGGGCCATTATGCCTAACTCCTTGCCCAGAATTGTGTTCACTGCCTCCATAAAACCCCAAGCCTCCACTCAATCTAAGGTGTCCACCCAGTCTAGAAGAGGGTATAAAGGCAAAAAGAGGGGAATAAGGTGAAATGCACTGGTAAAAGGTGGTAAAAGGATGATTTAATTGCACAATGTGATTCTGTCTGATGAAAAATGTGTTTCAGACTTGCTTAATGTATACCATGTGAATTTAAAATGTCATGACATTGCTTTTAAGTTATTACATGACATCCAGCAACTAAGTAAGATTTATGTTATAGTATGCTAAACTGTCAATAGTTACTATATGCCTAGCTAGGTTTGTAGATAGTAAAATGCTATTCAGATGTATATATAATAGAGGCTATCCAAATGTTGTACAGAATAAGTGTTACGTGCCATAAATGTGTATGTAGTGATGCATTATTATGCATGCAAGTCTTTTATAAACTTGTCATGGACATCAAGCTTTCCTAGGCAGGGGAGAGTGTAATGCCCCCCCCATTTGGGGGCTTACCTTGATATCCATTTTTCCCGTTTGCCTGCTGGCATCCCCGGTTTCCTCCTGGCACTTCTCCACCACAACCCGAGTGCAATTGGTGCCCTGGGTTCCCCAATTAGTCCCACACTTGATTTCAGCCAATTTCAGGCTTAAAAAGTTAAACTACAAGTCGCCAGCATTTTTCTGAAGAGCCGGCGATCGTGCATGTGCATTGTAGCACTTTGATTTACTGACCACCAGTATTGCAGTTGATCTAAAAGTGTTTCAGTAGTCCTGGTGCCCCTGCTAGACTAAATGGGGACTGGTGACCTAAATGAGGCAGTAGCAAAGCCTCTACATTGTAAAAAAAATAGGTTTTAAAATGGTTATAAATCAGGGCTTATAAATAAGCATAAGCTCTAATGAATATTAATGAGGTCACTGCTAGCCATCTAGGGGCACTGTGTTTCAGCCGCAGCAACTGGAAAGCTACTGAAACTACATATTAAAGAGTGGATGCATTTGAAAAGGCACACATGAGGCTTTTGGTCTATGGGATTTTTGTAAATAAAATATGTCTATACTGGCTGCACCAGGACTCTAAACTTTGGGACATTGATAAACTGCTGTAAGAACTGTGTATACAGGTGCCATCTTAGCAGCCATCAACCAATCGGAAGGGATTCGATCAAATGCAGGTGATCAAGATGGTCACACTCTGCTGAGCTCTGTAACGCTCCCGGCCTACCCACCACTCATGCGAATTATTTTAAATATATATATTTTATTTCTAGTTTAAATACTTTTTTTTTAGTAGTTTTTATTGTTTGTTCTATGAAGCATTGCTACTTTTAGCTCGTTACCCAGTCGATCAGATATATAAGTTCCTCATGGCAAGAAAAACAACCCTTCGTTTACTCATAATCGACTGAAACGCGATATAATAGAAAAGGTTCAATTCTTCACGTCCAGGTCTGACAACTTATGTTATTACTGGCTTAAAGAAAGAAAGCACACAGTTTATTTAGCATAATTATACACTGACCAGAGCAGTCTTCCTCGCTTCCTCGAAACCCCCTTTTTCTCATCATCTCGTTAAGGGGCCTCATTTGCTGTGTCATAGAGATGTTTTTCTTCAGGAAGTTAACAGTTTTAAAGAGACAGAGATTTCTTTTTCTCTACTTGTCAAACAATAGTCTTAAACGTATAAAAGCATAAGCACATTCCTACATACTGGGTCTGTCACAATGGATTGTGAAAAAATGGAATATCAACAGGCACATACTTACAGTAATAGCATTCCTATCCCTGAAAAAAAGATAGGAGGGAAAAATCCATCTAAGAGACAAATATCTGAAGTAAGCACAGACAGTGACGATAGCTTAGAAATTCAGGAAATCTCACAAATATCTACACAACCACTGACAATCATTCATTTTAATCAGATTATGGCAAAGATGGAAAATATATGTGTTACAATTACTGATATGTCTAACAGCTTAAAACAGTTGAGAAAAGAGTCTGATGAGCACAAAATGCGGATTTCAGATGCTGAGTCCAGAATAAGTAGCGTGGAAGATAAAATAGAGAAAGATGTCATGGAGGTTGTAACTAACAACAGAAGAATATCTAAACTGGAGGCAAAAATAGAGGACCTAGAAAGTAGGAGCAGACGAAATAACCTACGTATTTTTGGGATCAAAGAAGGACTTGAAGGAAATGGTGCCTTGGCTTTTATCAATAAATTACTTATTTCAATTGCTGGTCCTCCACCTGATTGTGCTCGATATGTGTTAGAAAGGGCACATAGATCATTAAAACCAACTCCAGGTCCTAATGCATGACCTAGATCTTTTGTTTTCAAATTTATGTACTTTCAACACAAAATACATGTACAGCGTAAGTTAAGAGATAAGATCTCTATTGACTATGAAGGCTGTAAAATCAAGGTCTTTAATGATTTGCCCCCAGAAGTTATCAAGAGACGAGATGCCTTCTTCCCAATCAAAAGAAAACTTAGGGATGCGAATATTAAATACAGCTTATTCTATCTGACAATTTTAAGAGTATGGTCAACTGAAGGTCCCAAGGATTACAATGGATACGAGGCATCTAAAACTGGTCTTAAAAGGGACTTTTCCACCCTTTTTGCCGATTTCACATTCTAAGCTGATGCTAGCCTTTTACTGATGCATTTGCATATAGATGGGGGGAGCTATTTGACAGCAGTCCAGATGCACATAGAAAATCCAAATGCAGTTTTGCTAACAAATGTATGTTTTTACATCGCTAACATAGTTCTGTTTTCCCCCTATATTTTCATTTTCAGTTCCTCTATTGCATGGCCATAGTGTGGAAAGGTAAATGCACTGCCTAAAGTTGTTGTCTTCTTTTGTTGAGATCTGATGTTTCGTAATGCTCAATCAAGGAACCATCTGAGCACCCTTATGGCTTTATCTCTGCTTTCTTAAAAGTACATGCCCTGCCTATTAATTTGGCTAGAGAGAGTCGCCATTACTGCTGACATACAAAGCGAAGGCTTGATACTGTCAGAGGGTGCGACTTCCCTCATTCAACACATGAAAAAGAGGCAGATGGAGAAAATAAAATAAGGGCCACACATTGCTGATCCTAGGTAAGGAAGTCCCTTTATATCTTCAAACTAGGCGATATGTGTCCTAAAAGTATTAAGCAGATGAGCGTATTGGTGTTATGGTCAAATTGAGATAAGACCAACTCGGGCTATGCGCATTTTCCGCATGTGGTTGCATGGGGATTCGGAGTGTTGTTAGGGTGGGGGCAGAAGTGTTGGTGCTATGCATTATTCTGCAAAGTTGTTTTTTTTCTCTGTGCTATCTGGTGCTGCTTGCTTATTTCTCTCTCCTTTTTTGGTTTTCTCCCTGTCACAAAGTTACTTGTATTATCCAATACATCCCTTTGTACATTCCCTCATATTTTTATGGATTGCTGGCTGTCATACTTGCTCATTGTCAGATACATGCAATGAATGGAGAGAGCGATGTGAGGCATGTTTTTGAAAATATGACATTTTGTCTTTCAGGGTTTCTTTATACAGTTGTCATTTCAAAACTCTCTAAGAGAGACTCTCATGCAGGCTATGAACGTTCTACTGTGGCATAGTTATGTATTCTGAGCACGCGCTATATTCTGAGGGCTTATGGGAAATGTAGTTTTTAACACTGTCATTCACTGTGTGCACAGAGTATATGATTACTCACAATGTACTTTACTCCCCCCCTTTTTTTTTTGATTACAACTGGAGTAGTTGTAATATTGCATTAAAATATCCTTACATTTAACCCACATAGGATTGATAGTTCACTGTTGCCTCAACAGTAATAATACTTTAAATCTGGAGGTATGGTAATTTGGCCCTTTTTTTTTTTTTTTAAGGTGCGATCTATTCATAATGTTCTCATCTTGCTCATACACTCTATTTAGAACATGACATACATCTCTTAAAGGAATATGGAATTTGGTCAATACGAATAGGAGTTCTTAAGTTCTTATGCAAGGTTCTATTAACCTGACATTTAAATACATAAAGAATTTAATGACAAGATATATGTTCAGTTCATTAGTACTAGCAGATGTTAGGATTCGTTGTTTTGCTTGATGAATCTACATTGGTATTATAAATATTACCTGACTATATTGCTCCTTTGATTTGGGTGGCGGGTGTCCGGGGGCTGGATTATCTCAGCAATAGGCACCTTTGATGTCCTCATTCAGGAATGGACTGGGGAGCGGGTGGGGGGATGGATCACACTATACAATATATTATAAGAATAGAACTTGTGGTTTCTTTTCTCTAACCTTCTTCCTTCTACTTTACCTGTTTTCCCCACTTAGCTATCTGAGTTCAATATTTCTACTGCAGACTCCAACTAATAGATTATATAGTGTGTATAGAGCAGATACTAAAGCAGAAATATACCCAACATTATATAAACACCGAGCAATATGGTCTCCTACTATAACCGGATATGACAAGTAGTAAGACTTTTAATTTAATTACATGGAATGTAAGAGGACTTAATCATAAACTTAAAAGATACTTGGTGCTAAGGCATTTAAAAAAAATGAATCCATCCATTGTATTTCTACAAGAGTCCCATTTGCATGATGAATATATTTAATGAGAAGAGAATGGGTAGGATAAGTATTCGGTGCGGGTATTAATTCCAAGAAAGCAGGCATCCTAATTCTCATTAAAAGAGGAATTAATTTCCATATGGATAATATTATTACGGATCCTCTTGGACACTTTACTATAGTTCAGGGCAAATTAGATGACGAGAGTGTTACGCTAGTTAATGTTTATGGTCCAACTGGTCTCTCACATGGCATTTTCAATGTTCTTTGCTCAAAACTTACGCCATTCCTACAGAGCACTATTTTGCTTGCTGGTGATACCAATAGTACAATTGATCCATTACTGGATAGAAGTAATATGAGATATAGAAGTAATAAAAATGATAAAGAACTTCGAAATATAAGTATGTTAGGTCTGATTGATGCATGGAGACTATTTCATTCTAAAGAAAAGTCTTTTACTTTTTGGTCTGAAAATTGTCATTCCGGCTCCAGGTTAGATCAAATTTATGTGCCAGAAACCTTTGCAAACAGGATAGTATTCAGTAACATATTAGTACAGGTCATTTCAGATCATTCACCAGTGTTATTGTCATTTAAAGAGTACGTCCCCACACTTTTATCCAGACGCTGGAGGATTAATAACTTTTTGTTAGAAGATGTGGATTTTTATTAAGGGACTTAAACAAGAAATTAAGTTATTTTGGGAATGCAACAAACCAGAAGACACCTCCTGGTTGAATACCTGGGAATGTTTTAAATGTTATATAAGGGGATATATAATTAATGCTACATCCAGACTTAAAAAAGAAAGCAAAATCAAACAACAAGAGATCCTTAAAAAAAATAGCAGAAGTTGAGAAAGATTTATTATCTGATGTATCAAATGAGCAGTGGAAGCTATGATCTAAACTTAAAACCGAATATTTTGAACTAATTAGAGGAGAAACAGAATTTGCAATAAGGAAATCTAGACTTAACTATGTTGATTCAGGACCCAAAGCTACTAAATTGCTAGCTATTAGACTAAAATAAAATGCCGGAAGTACAAGAATATGTAACATCAAGAAATTAGATGATAATTCATTAATAGTTGGTCAAAATAAAATTAATATAGAATTTATGAAATATTACAAGGAATTATATGACTCTGATGTAATTCCTATTCCCGATGCCTTGGGAAAATTTTGTAAGGATATACAAATCCCCAAAGTCCCTGAGAAGTACAAAAATGCCTTAAATATGTCCATAACAAACTGTGAAATAGATGCAGCTATTAAGGCTCTCAAAAGTAACAAAGCTCTGGGACCTGATGGTTTCTCATCTAACTTTTTTTTTATAAACTTAGAGATGAGGTTGTGCCAATTCTAAATAATGTATATACGGAAGCATGTCAAAAGGAATCCTTTCCTGACAATATGATGAAGGGTTTAATTACCCTTATTCTTAAACCAGGGAAGGAATCTGATAATTGTAAAAGTCATAGGCCTATATCACTTATTGACACAGACATTAAAATTTCTGGCTAAAGTTCTTGCTGATAGGTTAGAGCAGGTTATACCCTTTCTAATTAATACTAGACAGGTGGGTTTCATGAAAGGGAGAATGGCAGCGGATAATACTAGAAAGCTATTTCATATTCTAGAAGTTACAAACAAATCTAACATCGCAGCTGGCTTACTTGCCCTCGATGCAGAAAAGGCCTTTGATAGGGTGCTATGGCCCCATATATTTAGCACCCTTGATCTATATGGTTTTCCATGTCACTTTTCAAAATGGGTCAGACTATTATACAAGAATTTGTCGGCTTCTGTTATAACAAATGGTCTAGTCTCAGATAGTTTTGCTCTCTTAAGGAGAACTAGACAAGGATGCCCTCTCTCCCCACTGCTATTTAATTTAACATTAGACCCATTGGTTAGAAAATTAGGGGCAGACAAGTATATAAAGGGGATTACTGTACAGGGGAAAAAATATCTTACTTCCCTTTACGCAGATGATATTATTATTTCAGTACAAGATCCAACAAATTCCATTCCTAGGATTCTCCAAATAGTAAATGATTTTGGTAACATTTCTGGCTACAAACTAAACAAGGAAAAAAGTGTCTTTTTACCACTTAATAGGTTTTGTGAAAGAAAAGATATCGTGAATATGGGTATTAGGTGGGAAAAAGGAAAATTAGATTACTTGGGTATTACTCTTCACAAAACAGCAAATAAAACAGGCACAGAGAATTTAAAAAAGCTTAAACTCGATGTTATGAATTCTCTAGCTAAATGGAATTGCTTGTCATTAAACTTTTGGAGTAGAATGGAGACAATTAAGATGAATATTTTACCCAAAATATTATTCATATTCCAGATGCTTCCTTTTTTTTTTATACCTAAAAAATGGTTCTCTGAGTTACAAAGTACTGTTAATAGATTTTTGTGGGATGGTAAAAGATGCAGGATGGCTCATAATAAATTATCTAGACTCAAAAGGAATGGAGGGTTGAAGTGCCCTGACTTTTATTTCTATTATTTAGCCTGTAGGATGTCTCAGAATTCGAAATGGCTATATAATTCAAAAGGTGGACAAGAGATACCAGAATGGTTATCTATGGAAACTGATATACTGAACATGCATAATATTAACATCTCAACTTTAATTTTTGCTAAACCTTTTTAAAAGTATTAAGAATAAAATAATTTCAGATAGTGTGCAATTATTATCTGTGTGGAAAAATGTCTTAAAAATGGACATCAGGTTCTCTGCTGTACAATCCTTATGGGGCAACTCAAATATTCTGGTTGATGGTGCCTTGGTGCATTTTAAAGACTGGCATGAAAAGGGTGTAACTAACATTCAAGACATTATTATTCGTGGTGAAGTGATTCCTTTTACTTCCAACATACAAAAATATAGCTTAAAACCTCAAGATTACTGTAAGTATGTTTCCCTTACAACAGGTATATTAAGTCATTATCATAATGACTTGAACAAAACTAAAATAAACAAAAATACTGTGGCTTTTCTTGCGTGCATGCAGACACATTCATCTATTTCTGAATTTTACAGATTAATAGTAGAATGCATAAGGGGCATGGATCAAGAGAATATTAGATGGTGGTCAAACATCTTAGGGAAAAATGTAGATAATTGGGATTGGGAAACCATTTGGAATAGCTTTTTAAAATGTCTTAAGACAGTCAATATGAAACTAGTGCAATTTAAGTCCCTACATAATTTATATTACACACCTTATCATTTATTTAAAATGGGCGTCTGTAACTCCTCCATCTGTAATAAATGCGGAGAAGGAAATGCTAACTTAATTCATATGTTCTGGCAATGCGACAAAATCCAAAACTTATGGCAGAGCATTATCAGACTACTTGATGATATACTAGAACTTCAGAACAAACTAAATATGGAAGCTTGTCTTATAGGACACTTTGAAAATGCTCTTCTCTGGACTAAAGAACACAAATTCACTGTTCAAGTTATATCAGTTTCAGTTAAAAAAGTCATTCTTAGAAATTGGGTTGATGATAAAACACCTTCTTTGTCAGAATGGTGGAATGAATGCCTAGAAATTTTACATCTAGAGAAGATAGCACACTCTATAATAGGGCAGAAACATATCTTTGAAAGTAAATGGGGAACAATATATTCATATCTCATTGGCAGATAGGTTTATTCATATAACACTTATGTAATTAGTAACAGAACAAAGATTTGGTTACCTCATGCTACATATGTGTTTCTGTTTCAGAGAAAGATTGAAACTCAGGATAGCCCTTTGTATTTTCTCTTTCACTCATCTTCTTATTTCTTGTCTTAGCTTAACTTTTTCTTTTTTCTCTCTAAAGAATGGATGTTACTTCTGAGAAGAATAACAGGGGAATGTAAATCACATAATATTTATATAAGTATAGAGAATAACTATGCAACTTCTAGGTAATATATGTATGATTGCATCTTTTGATTGCATAAATGTAAAATTCCTTATGTATTTCTAATAACCACAATATCAGTAGAGTGGTTGACACTAGAATATATAAGAAGTGACAATCCTTTGTTACAGCGTATTAATTAATTTATCGCCTTAGATTTGGATGTAAATGATAAAACTTTGAGGCTGTTCTCTAATACGATTTATTATGTGTTCTATAACTGGATAACTGTTATTATCCTATCTAATGTAAACATTGTCTGTAATTTTGTTTTCTTTTGAAAGGAAAATCAAATAAAAAGATATTGACAAAAATCAACCAATCGGAAGCCAGGATTTAACAAAGAGACTCTTGGGACAGTGCCAGAGATTTTTGGAGGAAAAGGGAGGAACACATTTAGGTGCAAAACTTTAAGCCAATTAAAAGACTTAGACTGTTTCTGACAGCTTGGGCAGCTAATCAGAGTTTAGGAACTTTGCTCCTTATTTGAGGGGGACAGTTTGAACTGAGTTCTGTTCTGGAGTGAGTTTATGAGAATCTGGCTGGCACTTCCAGAAGGAAGGAGGCTCCCCGCAGTGTGGGGAAATTTGGGGAGAGGCCTGCTAGCCTATCCTCAGCCTGAACACTTATTTTAAGTGTGGGACTGCCAAGTCTGCAGACCAAGCTGTGTGTCTCCAGTGGGAGAGAAAGAAGGACATTTTTCCTTGAGTGAATTTTCAGACTGAAAAGTGGGGTCAGAGCTTTTGTATTTATTTTTATTTATTTCATGGTTCAGAAACAACCTTTGAGTACAGGACTCTTTTACAAAGGTTCCACGTCCTACAAACATTGACACAAGATACAATCACATTAAGTTAACAGACATTTGGTTACAGATCTAAATCTATTTAGGTAATTCCAGACAAGAGGTTACATCTTGTTCAAAAAAAAAACCCCAAAAAACTCTAAACAAGGCAGGAGTAAGATGTAGCAGAGCTCTGCTAACGATAATTGTGGGGGAGGCAAAGTATTACAAGGTGCACAAGCTTGAAAGATCCCCACTCTGCATCTCATTGAGAAACTGTTGTGCCACAGGGACTGCATTTGAATGTAATGCCTGGGGATACCAGAACTGTCTCCTGTCCATTTGCGAAAAAAGGGAAACCTGAACTTCTGTTTGCCAGCTTACAAACCAAGGACTGCAACCTGCAAGTGGGTAAGCTGTGCAGCCTATGCCAGAACTGTACCAAAGCTGAGCTGGTGATGCCGAATAACTTGCTTGAGAGACTGTTGCTGCCTGTGAGAACTCAGCTGCCAGATGACCAGAGAAAGGATCAAGCTCCTTCGGAGATGATCAGTGCAGGTTGCCGCCACCCTTGGGAGGGATGCCCAGAAATGGGTTGAGTCGTGATAGCCCCGGTCCCTGTATCCTGGTCCTTGTCGAAAAGGACGAAGTCCTGCAGCCTGCAGCTATATGCCAGAGAGCTGATTCCTGCCTCGAGGGGAGTTATTCTGGAAAGCAACCCGGTTCCTGAGGTCCAAGGTTCAGTGAGTACAACAGAGTTTTACCCTGCAACACCAATTAAAAGTGTTTTGCCATCTGAATTGCTAAGTTTCATTGTGGTTTAGACTGCTTTTGCAGGCCATCGGGCCTGGGGATTACAATTTCTGGGTTTTAGAAAGTGTTTATGATTGCTACAGCCAAGTACAAACAGAGAGCTTTAACCATTTCTCTATTTAAGGGTCCCAACCAGCTGCAACATCAGCCAACCCATGGCAATGCTTCAGGCCTGCTACCCATTCCACTCTGGGTACCCAGCAGCTGGTTAAACTGATTAATTCAGGGACTAATGTGATACATAATAAATGCTATCTGTTTAAATATAGTGCTGCAATAATCAAGTTAAATTCTCACTCCTCCCTTGTTCAAGTCTCCTTAATAAATCAGATATACTGTTTGTTGTTAATTCGGGCTGTGAGCATATTATTATTCAGTGTCCAGTTATTGAGTCATTCAAGAAGTACAGTGCTAAGTGCTGTATTATTGTTGAAACTGTTCTTTTGCAGGGGACACAGGGCATATCTCAGAAGTCCGGGCCCTGTTGGTAAGTGTAAAGCTGGTGAGCATATTATTAGCACTAGCCATTAAATGTGGTATTGCAGGAAAAGTACATTGCTAATTTTCAGTCTGTGTGTCGGGCCACTAGCTAGTGTTGTGGTTAGGTATAGCTTCCCAGAGGGCTGTCCTAGTCTGGTAATTTACCCACTTAATTATTACTCTGGGTGGAGGCACCATAATTCGAACCCAGGACCCTGGACCTGCAGTCACAGAAGCAGGCAGGGGTAGTAGTCTTTGGTATAATGGCACTAGGGTTACATATACAAGAACTGTGCCAGTGTGACAACCTCCCACAGGTTGACACTGGTGAAAAGTATTTCACACTGAATTAGCAGAAAGTGCCTTACAAGAAATATAGCACAGGGGAGGGACGGTAACACACAGCAACTCAGTACTACACTCTAGCATTAGCAGTAGCATCAGTACAACATTACCACCATTTCATAATTTCTTGTTTGTGACATGATTTCAAAAAGGCGGAAATTTATGTGTTGGGCTTAATCAATTGTGTAGACCTGCCTAATGTGCTTTACGGTTAAATCTGGTATGAGGAGGAGGAGGAGACTTCAACAGTACAGCAGTAACTACTGCCTGTTCCTAATTTCATGTTAGTGAACAGGATACATTTTAGGGAAATAAGAATGGGGGAAAAAAGACTTTCTTGTGTGAGGGAACAAGTTATGCACAGTGGATGTGCGAGTGATACAGAGCATCGTCAGCTGTTGGACTGAAAAAAATATTTAGGACAAGAAACTTAGGAGATATAGTTCCTTTCAAATGCTCTATATAAGTAAACAACAGTGCTTTAACAAATACAGCAGCCAGAGAAAAGAGAATAATACGGCATATAAACAGTGCCATCAAAAGAAAATGTAGCTTTAGAAAAGATAGATAGAACATATATTTTTTTAAAGAGACAGAGAGAAAACTGAGACAGAAATACAGAAGAGAAAGAATGGAGTGAAACAGTGAATGAGAAAGACAGGAAAAGACTTAAAAAATGTTTGTGTTTTTTGGGGGGGGCATAACAAACAGGGGAGGAAAGAATACAAGCAGGGGTGTGAAAGATGAAGAAATAAGGACTGAAGCAAAATGGTTAAAGACACATAATAACAGGATTCAGGAACGAGCATTACCCATATGATTTTTTAGGTCACACTGCTAGATCTAGTGCTTTATTGTTCTTCCAAGTTTATCATCGACATAAACCAAAATCTTTCACATGACTTTCAATCCCTTCAATCCTGGTTTTCGGCTAACCATCAAATCCTCAATATAGGTAAGACTCAGGCCATGCTTTTTGGGTCCTCTAAAAAAGTGCCCTCTGAGTCCCCTAAGCTCCTTGTCCACTGCCATGATGGTACTACTGTCACTAACACCTCTACTTTCAAATACCTCAGGGTTATGCTTGACCCGGCTCTGGATTTTTCAGCGCATGTCAATAAGGTTTGTCGTTCAGTCAATGTTAAAATTGGCGCAGCCTCTCGAGTGCGCCACTCACTCACCCCGACAGCCAGGATATCAGTAGCAAGAGGCGTTCTACTCCCTCAACTCCTTTATGCCTTCCAGGTTCCCTACCATGCCAATGCTCAAGTGCTGTGCAAGTGGGACACTTCCTATAATAACATCTGTAGGTTCGCCTTATCAGCTCCTCGCCTGACTCATCACTGCCTACTCTATTCTGGCTTAAACTGGTTGTCTCCCAAAGACCTCTGGTCATTCACTCTACGGTGTCTCGTTGACTCCCTTACTAGAACACCTCGTCCGACCTCTCTGGGTGACATGCTTACCCCGGTCTCTCACTCCCGCTCCCTTAGGTCCTCCTCCATCCCAATGCTCTCTATTTGGCCCTGTGCTACCAAAATGGGAGAATAGGCTGTTTCCTATTTTTCTCCTAGATTCTGGAAGTTGCTCCCCACTCAGGTTAAAAACTCCCCCTCCCATCTTTCTTTTAAGCGTTCACTGTTCTTTCACCTCTGTGCTCTAGGTAACTGCTACTGCACGTAACTGGGGAGTCGTCCACCTATGTCACTATGCTGTTAGCTGTAAATGTATAACTTACATTACTGTGTCTTTTTTTATGTCTTTCCTTTTCCACCAAGCTAGGCTACATTTTTTTTTTTTTTTTTTTCAGTCTTTGGTAACCGGGTTAGGCCCACTAGGCACAAGTGCCTGTTTCAGGGGCTACCTGGGAGCACTGGGCATTTAAGTGACTTGCTCATTGTCACACAGTATGCAATTGGAGGTTGTGAGAATCAAACTCTGGTCTGGTCTGCTGGATGTAGCAAGTTCGTTCACACCTCGATATGAGCATGCTCCGCCTCAAGCCTCTCCTACTTCTGAATTGTTACATTATTGTTTACCATTATCGGTGCTTTGTATTATTGTCTGTGTGCTCAAACTCTGATGTATCGAAACCCAGACTGTAATTATTATACCTAAGTTGTTGTTTTTTAACTGTACTGTTGTCATCTCTGTATTCTTAGTTTTGTACTCTCCCGGGTCGTGCCTGAAAATAGGCAGGATTGTTTCCTAGCGCACTTAACCAGTTACCGAAAGCTAATAAATAAATAAGATGGACCAGCAGCTCCTGCACTGCCGCAACAGAGCTCTGTTACACCAGCCAGCAACAGCTGCTGGTTGGCAAAGAGCAGGCTTATCATGTTCTCTAATGAGTCTAGTTTTTGCAAGGGAGGTCGCCAATCTCTTCCAACAGTTGTTCTATTGCTGCCACATTGCCTTGCAGCAGTGACAGTGCCGGTGCAGGGGCAGGTGCTGGTGCCAGAACTGGGATTGGTGCCTGTTTCTTGTGCCACTTTGATTGAAGTGGCTCCCTCTTATTTGGCACAGATGGAGCACCACCGCTTGTCGCCTCCTACTTACGGGCCTCCCACTACACCCGGTGATTAATGGTCAGGTGGGCATGATGACCACTTGTATCAAGAGGGCTCCCCCTTTTCCCACAGCTGACCACTGCCTGACATGTTACCAGGCTCTCATCATTAGGGTCCATGGTGAAGTGCTCACAGACCAGGGAGGACCGTGGTTGCCTTGGTCTGGAATGTATGAAGCCAGAGGAGGATGGGTGGGCCTCCTTGGAAGGTTCAGCCTGTGGTGGTGGTGGTGGTAGTACCATTGAGGATGCAGGGGCTGCAGGCTGCTGTAGAGCAGATGGAACAGTGGCTGCTGCTCAGCTAGGGGAGCTAGAGCGGGAGCTGAGGGAGATGGAGGTTGCAGTGGAGGTTTGGTTTACGGTGGGGTGAGAGGGATCGGGGATGCTTTTTTTTTGTAACTTCTATTTAGTCACCATTCCTGGAACTCTCTCTGGCTGCCCCTGCTCACCTACCACTGCTCTACTGCCACATGATCCCCTGCCTCTTCAGAGGTAGCTGTCCTCCATCAGCCTCCTGCTGGCAGACCCCCCAACACTGAAGCCCCTGAAGTAGTGCCACCTCCACTCCAGCGCTCTATCTTAAATTTTAGCATGCTGGCCAAGGTGGTGGAAAGGATAGAGGGGGTGAAGACAGGGTTTGGTATTGGGGGTGTGGCAATGTGGCTCAGAGGGGAGCCATCACCTATCCAGGAATGGTGATTTTGTGCTTGTGGTTTCTCCCAGAAGCACAAGCATGCAATGACGCCAGCACAGCTGTGCCATAGACGTCCACCATGCTCCTCCCCTTTAACAGCTCCATGCAAGTTGTACCCCTGGTCTCCACCAGGGGTCTCTACTGTGCCAGAGATATCCTGGATCCCTCCCCAGGGAGAGGAGAACACTTCATCAGATGCTCAATCCCTTCCCTGCTGATCCCTGGTACCCGAGCTCGTTCCTGAACTTGGGTCACCAGTGTGGTGCGAGATATGGCATCCAGTCCCTCAACCCTCAGCGCCATAGGGCCAGCTGGGGATGGGGGATGCTGTGCAGCTGGGGAAGCTGGTAGAGCTAGTATTGGAATGGGGGAAGATAGAGGCTGCTGCATTTCTAGCTACTATGGGGGGGCTGCTGGAATACCCCTGAACAACGTATGCTGAAAGCATATGGCACCCTGTCTATAGCCACGAGCCCTCACTCGACCCACATGAGAGTGAGATTCTATTTTAAAGAGACACAGACAGAGTTTTACAGACAGATTAGATGGAAGGGAAAAGGTAAAACACAGAGGGATCTTAAACACAAAATAATAGCAAAGAAAGATCAGAAAATACAATTAATTTACCAATAAGTACACAAAGAATCGGTATGCAATGAAAACAGAATAAAAAGACTGAGAATGTGGTGAACAACCAAATATTTCAATTTAGAAATCTCTGCTATGAAAGCTACCAGCTTCTGCTCTCCCCACTGGCTAATTAATAATACCAAACTGAAAGTGAAGCTGTCTTACTTTGTACAGAGATGTACCACGTGACCTAAAGAAGTTCTTTAATGTGACCATGAGACACTTGTTTACCAGTAGCCTCAACTTGACCAAACTTTGCCTTGGTGTATCCCAAGGGTGAAATTAGAGGTGAAGTTGATAGGCAACAATACCATGGTGAATTCCACAGCAAATACATCCTCTACTCACCCCTAGCAGTAAACCATTGCATAACCCAAGCACGTTTCTTTCACATCTGATCTGGCTGGGGCCATTAGAGAGCTAGAGTTTAAATGCAGTCAGTCTTTATCTTTAAAGGACTCATAAATAGGGATTATGGGATCTGCCTATCAAAAACACGGCACTTATATATTTATTTATTTTTTGAAAGTCGAATTTACAACCTTTGAGTCAGGGATTCATTTACAAAGGCACCTCATCGCAGGGAGGGTAGACATGGTTACAGTGTGAGATACAACAGTGGTAACATACGGGTGCAATACAGATAACAAAAAGAACACAATATAACATGGTTTGCAGGATAAAGTTACATGCAGTAAATAGCAATTATGTAAAGTATAACAATAGTAGAAGTCACAACCCTGGTCGTACTGGGGAAATACCTAAGTGGAAGGGTGGGGGGGGACAGGGGTGAGGAAAAGAGAAAAAAGGGGGGGAGCAGTCTAACGGACATTGTCAAGGCTATGAGCAAGAAACAGGGAGGGGCCCCAACATTAGGTTGATTAAGGGCAACTACAGTTTCGGGCACCAAAGAGGTGGTTACAGAGAGTGACTTTAAAGGGACCAATTTTGGTAGACTTAGTGACAGAGAGCGGGAGGGAGTTGAACCATGTGGGGGCACGGTAGTGGAAGGACCTTTGGGTTAGGGAGGTCTTGGTATGGGGCACCAGAAAGGTGGCCTTAACTGTGCTACGTGTGGCAATGGAATGGGGATGCAAGCTGCAGGGATGCGGTGACCACTGGGGGAGAAAGTCCTAGCAGGGATTTTTTGGCACGTAACCAGGTTTGGTAGCACAGGCGCTCCTCCAAGGTGAGCAGGTTGGTGGTGGAATACAGCAGGCAAGTATGGGTGTGGAGAGATGTGCCAGTCAGGAGCCTGCAGGCCTTGTTTATCAAGGTCTGGATTCTGGTGAGGACGGTATTGTCAGCTGCAGTGTAGTTAGGTAGGCCGTAGTCCACTTGGGACAGGATGGAGGAGCTGATGGCCAGTCAGAGGGATGTTTGGGAGAGGCAATCTCTGTGGCGATAGAGAAGACCAATCTGAGAGTTTATGGCTGAGGACAGGGCATTGATGTGGGTGTGGAATGTAAGAGCCGAGTCGAAGGTGATGCCCAGGTACTTGTAGGGCGACACCTGCTCGAGAGGGTGAACATTACTGGGGAGAATGCAGAGGGGGGCATTTTTGGCCTTATTCTGGAGATGCGAAAAAAGCATAGAGTTGATTTTTTTGAGGTTAATGACCAGCTGGTGGTCAAGGAACCACTTTTTGGCTTGGTTGAATGTGTGCTGCAGGGATTCCTGTACAGATGCGGTGTCAGGGTGGGAGGCAAGGAGAACCGATTCATCGGCATAGAATAACATATTGCCTGAGCGGGGGAAGGTGTTGAGAAATAGGCTGAACAGAACAGGGCCCAGGATGGAACCCTGGGGACCCCCGAGCGAACGGGCAGGGTATTGGACAGGGTGCCATTTACCTTCATGCACTGTGATCTGGTAGAGAGTTAACTGGTGAACCGAGCCAGTGGGCCAGGGGAGAAGCCAAGTTGGTGGAGGGAGTCAAGTAGGAGTGGGTGAGGTTAGATGCTTACCTACATAATGCTGTGCTCCTTTTGCCTGGAAATGTTGCAGATCCGTAGTCACTATGATTGAAAGGTGACCGTAACTTGTAAACAAAGCCCCCCTAATTATATATAAACCTGCCACTTCAGAGGCACCCTAAAATGGCTGCTATGGGCTTACAAGATGACATCAGTGGAGCAACAGTGCTCTGGAGTGTTAATATTGTTTGTATGGGGACCTTATTAATTAAATATTAAAATAACATTAACAAAGCGCTTCTCCTTCAAAATCTTTACTGTGCAGGTGTGAAAAGGTTGTCACACCTGCACAGTAAAGGCTTTGAAGGAGAACCACTTTGTTAATGTTATTTTAATATTTAATTAATAAGGTGCCAATACAAACAATATTAACACTCTGGAGCACTGTTGCTCCACTGATGTCATCCCGTAAGCATGTAGTGGCCATTTTATGGTGCTACTGAAGCGGCAGGTTTAAATACGATCAGGGGAGAGGGTTGTTTACAAGTTACGGACAACTTTCAATCGTAGCGAAGATGGATTTACATTTCCAGGCAAAATGAGCAGAGCATTATATGAACATACGAACATACGAGGGAGCCAGTAGAAGAAGGCCATTTGGTCTATCAAGTCTGCTCATATTGTGGGGGTTACAGCTTGAGCTAATGTCCCTGCCTCCCCTTTCCCCTCCTCCCCTCCTCCCTACCCATGATCCTTACCTTCCCCCTATACCTATCCCAGCCTCTCTTAAAGCTGTCCACTGCCTTCAATGAGATGATTTCTTCCAGTGCATTCCAAGTGTCTACCACCCTCTCTGTGAAGAAGTGCTTCCTGACGTCCCTCCTAAACCTCCCACCCTCCAGCTTAAGACTGTGCCCCCTCGTGTTATGGTTGCCATCCAGCTTAAACAGATTCTCCTTATTAACATTATTTATCCCTTTCAAGTACTTGAACATCCCAATCATGTCCTCTCTGTCTCTCTCTCTCCCCTGTCTTTCAGGGAGTACATATTCAGTGCCCTCAACCTCTCCTCGTATGCCTTACTCTGCTGAACCACTGTCATCCTTTTAGCCCTCCTCTGGACCTTCTCCATCAGGTTAATGTCCTTTTTGAGGTGTGGGCACCAGTACTGAACTCCATACTCTAGATGTGGCCTCACCAGTGACCTGTACAAGGGCAGTATAACCTCCTCTCTCCTACTACTGATCCCCCTAGATATGCATCCCAGCATCTTGTTTGCCTTTGCTACTGCTTTTTTGCACTGTGTGGAGTGCTTCAGGTCACTAGTGATCATCACTCCCAGGTCCTTCTCTTCCTCTGATGCAGATACTCGGACTCCCCAGGTAGTATGCTGTCCTGGGATTCTTGGCTCCAATATGCATAACTTTGCATTTCTTGGCATTGAAGCCAAGCTGCCAGATCCCTGACCATCTCCTCAGCTTTTCCAGATCTTCCTGTAGGTCCTGTATCCCTTCAGCTGTGTCCACTCTTCCAAAGAGCTTGGTGTCATCCATGAATAGGCACATTTTGCCCTTAATGCCATCCCCAATGTCACTGATGAAGACACTGAACAACACCGGCCTCAGCACTGAGCCTTGTGGGACCCCACTGGTTACCTCTTTCATGTCAGATAACTCTCCCCTCATAACCACCCTCTGGGTTCTGTCCCTCAGCCAGTTTTCCACCCATCTGGCCATCTTTTCCCCAACCCTGAGATCCACCAACTTCCTGATCAACCTTTTGTAGGACACAGAGTCAAAAGGCTTACTGAAATCAAGATAGAGGATGTCTACCGCTTGGCCTCTGCCTACTGTCTTAGTGACACAGTCAAAGAAGTCAATCAGATTCATTTGACACAATCTCTTCCCCCATGTTGCCTTGCATCCTGGAGACCATGCTCCTCTAGATATTCCACCAACCTTTCCTTCAGTATGGTCTCCATGAGCTTGCCCACAATGGAGGTCGAGCTGACTGGTCTGTAATTCCCTGGGTCATCCTTATGTAGGTAAGCATCTAACCTATGGTGCTGTGTTTTTGTTAGGCAGATTCCATGACCTATTTATGAGTCCTTTAGTATCTGAGGTACATTTTCTTTTCCCTTTAGATAATTAGAAGATTTTTTAACCAGATGTTAGTAGGTGTGATGTGTGGAACAACGTTCTGCCTGATTGCTGACATATGTAACTCTGATCCACCCACTACATCAGCTTTGTGACCTCACTGACTGTGACATCAGTGCTGCTTAGGAACAGCCACTCAGTAGCTGCCAGATCAGTCACCTGTGATGCCATTGTCAATGAGATCACAATGCTGATGATGTAGTTGGGGTGAATACAGATAAGATATGTCCGTTGTGAGGCTGAGAGCTATTCCATACCTCCAACAAAAAATGTTCCCATAAAAAAACTTTCTAATGAGCAAAAGGAAAAGAATAAGCATTTGTCAATTCCGAATGTTTGCTTGCTGGCATTGGCATTGGTAGTGTAGGAGTCAGAGAGATGCATAACAGGGATGGCAGTGAAGTATTGAACTGAAGCCAACCCCACCACCACCCTGCAGTGACTGACAGGCATTGGGGTGTGCCTTTGGGTCGTCAGGCATAATGGCCATGCCATTTCACTACATCCTACCCTGCAGACACCGACAAGAGTCATGGTGTGCCTTGGGGTCTTTGGGCCTTATGCTTACCGCATTCTATAAGGAAATATGGTGAGATGGATGCAGTATAGGAGAATGGGGTGAACTTTGGTGCTGAAGAGTACAAGGCACACATCGATGCCTGTCACTGGCTGCAGGGTGTGGGTGGGGGTGGAATGGCATGAGCATTACAGGCGACAATCCCAAGTCACACCCCTGATGCCTGTCAATTTCTACAGGGTGGGATGTTATGGCCTGAAACCCTAATGCATCAGGCATTCGTTGGTATTTTCACTCCAAATTTTCAACATGGGTTTTTGTGACCCCTACCTCATGAACAGTGGCAATATCAGTTCATTAGCCGAAAGCTGATTTTGCCCAGCGACTACGCCATTTGGCATCACAGGTGCGAAAACAGATTTCGAACAGGATGTGAAAAATGACAGTTGTACAGTTCATGGGGAGGCGTAAAAAAATGGCAGTGTTGAAAATCTGTAATGAACATATAAAGAAATGGAAAAAGTCACGAGCGTGCGTAGAAACTGCGCAACGCACACCTGTAATGTGCCTTGTGCCTAGTGGGCCTTACCCAATTACCAAAGACTAAAACAAAAAAAAAAAATGTGATTAGTTTGGGAATTTTTTACAGCAGATTATCAACACAGGCATTTTGGGACCTCCGCTGATGAACAATGTCACTGTGATTTTCTTAATCTGTCCCGACCACTGATTTCCCACAGATACCACGCATTTTGGTGCCAGAGACAGCTGTAATGTTCATAAGGAGGTGTGGAAAAATGCCAGTGTAGATAATCTTGACTGAAAATATTAAAAATTTGTGAACTTACGAGGGTGCATGGCAACTGCTCAATGTATGCTCGTAACAGTCATTTTATGGATTTTTGTCACCAAATTTTCAACATAGCCATTTTAAGACCTCTGCTCATGAACAGTGTCACTGTGATTTTCTTAATCTTCCCGAATATTGATTTTGCACACCGACTGCTCCATTGTGCACTACTTGTGCAAAAACACATTTTGGGCAAGATGTGAAAAATGACAGCTGTACTGCTCATAAGAAGGTGGGGTAAAATGGCAATGTTGAAAATTTGGAGTGAAAATATTAAAAATTTGAGAAGTTACGAGTGTGCGTAGGAACTGCGAAATGCGTGCTTGTAAAACAGTCATTTTGGGGCATTTTTCCACCAAATTTTCTACATAGGGAATTGGGGGACCTACCTCATGAACTGTAACACTGTCATTTCATTACTTAGTCCCTAAAGGTGGTTCTGCGCAGTGACCGCAAAATCATCTTTCGGGACCGAATAACAAAATGACAGTGACTAAGTTCATGGGGCCCCAAGAACCCCATGTTGAAAATTTGGTGAAACAATTCCACAAAATGGCTGAGATATGCACCAAAGTTGAAAAAAAAACATTTATGCCATTATACAGCTTACCGACATTTCTTCAGTTCGCGGTCGGCTTTGAAGAGTGCAGATGTGTTCCCAGTCCACTGAAGATCATTGTGCTGGGCTCTAGAGGTAAATATGGGGTCAGGGAGTGTGTGTGGAGGTGGGTTTGCAGAGGATAGGCGCAGGTTGGTTGAGGGGAGCAAGACAGTCAACGAGGGGCCGTTTTTAATTTTTTTACAGACGTGTTTTTTTCTTATTCAAGAAGACAATGCAGGACTTTTGCCATGCTGGGGTGGGCTCCCAGCGTGGCAGCTGGAAGTTTATTTTTTGGGGGGCAGTGGAGCCGATGGGGGATTGGGCACCCCCGTCAGCCATACCAACTTTTGCCATGCTGGGGTGGGCTCCCAGCGTGGCACCTAGAAGTCTGTTTTTGGGGGTACAGTGGAGCTGATGGGGAAATTAGGCACCTCCATCTGCCATATGGTCATTTGCCATACTGGGGTGGGCTCCCAGCGTGGCACCTGGAAGTCTGTTTGGGGGGGCAGTGGAGCCGATGGGGGATTGGGTACCCCCCGTCGGTCATACAGTGTGCGGGGGTGGAGGGGAGTGCATGAGCACACTGGGGTGGGCTTCCAGCGTGCCATGTAGATGTTCTTGGGGGGGCGAACTGCCTATGACAGTTCAGATGCAGTGCTGACATGTAGACAATTTGCATACCGCTGACGGCAGTATGCAAATTGCCTATACATTACCACTGCTGATCGTGATGGTGTTTTCCTCAGAACTGTACTCAACTGCATCTGAACGGCTGTCATAGACAGCTCAGACATTCATTGGTGCGGTGCAGCAGCACCTGCAAAACGGAGCAGGGCATTGGAAGTGGGGGAGGCACACCTACGAAAACTCATATGGTGGCACTATGTTTCTTGCACATGCGTGCAAGAAAACATAAAAATACTGCAGAAATAAAAAGTTGCAACTGACTACTTCTTAAAATGTGTATCATTTTCTTATTTGTATATTTTGGTTCTACTAGCTCTTTAAAGATTTAAAGGCAATTTGACTTGGAAACAATGAAAAGCTGGTTATGACTGTAATTAGATTAGATAATCTCAAGAGTGACCTTTTAGCAACTAAAACTTACGTGCAAACATTTAAAACCCTTTTCTTCTGGCATTGGGCCTAAGTTTCTGCCACCACAGCACTCACTGTTACCAACATACATTGCAAAATGAATCAGCTCAGCTACAAAAGCCTTATGTTTCTTGGTCTACCTTTGACTCCAGGTGCCAAATCTGAAATAGTAGGAGATTTACGAAAGGCTGTTTTACAGCATCTCTCTCCCCCGAGAATTTGTCTTTCATAGTGAAAGCATCCCAAAAGATGTAGTAATACAACAGAAACAAGCAAATCTTAATTTTCAACCATCCCTAGCTCTAGACATCTTAAGAGCGGAGAGACAGATGGAGAATAAATAACTGAAATCAAGTACAATTTTCTCTGTTTCGGCCTTTGATTCCAGTTGTGAAATGGTGCTGAACATTGCACGAGTGTGGGTGCAATACAGCACAAAGAGTACATGTTCAGTATTTTTCCTGACGTTTGTTTTACTGCTCAAATGAGAAAGAGAAGATTCCTAAATTGTAGAGCTGTGATTTTAGAAATGGGGGCCACCTTTTATATGCTTGAACTGCTTTAATGCTATGTATGTCCACAAGGAAAAAATATTTATTTGAAATTGATCAAGTTGCCTCATTTATCAGAGACAGGTAGTCAGAAAAGGATCTTTCATCAATTCCTGAACAGTGTGGCACAGGATCTTCTGTTGATCAGTCTTCTTTAAAGAGCTAATAGTGCCAAAATGTAGGAGGTAGAACATTTTAGTAATTTTTTAAAAGTTGTCCCTTATTACCATTTATTTATAACATATTTTTCTTTCACTATGTCTTCATTAAATCGTTTTCTACCTAATAGTATTGGGTGTGATGTAAAAAGTAGTGCTTTACCTGGAAGCAGACATACCTAGTTCTTTTCTTCCCACTGCATCATCAGCATGTGTCTTCACTCATTGTTACATCACAAGCCCTTCTGCCTAATTGGTGGCATGTGACACAAGTTAGCAATCAAACAGCAGGAGATTGGCTCTTCTTGGTTACTAGTGATGTCACAGTCAGTGAGGTCACGATGCCAATGAAGCACAGGGAGGAATAAAACTGACTATGTCACTCTCTAGGGACAGTGCTGTTCCACACATCATGTCTAACACTGTCAAGTAGGAACTCTTCTAATTAGGAAAACAGAAAAAGAAAACAATACTTCAGATACATGAAGTGATAGCTGACTGATTCTGAAGATTGCTTTTAATGCTAGGCAGTAGACTAGCTCTTTAATGGATATGAGAAAACATTCATCCTGAGATGGAAGCTCCCTGAATTTGTTTTTTCTTAATACTAAGAATGGATCTGTATTGGCTCTTTGACACTTTTTGTCAAAAGTACTTTAATGAATAATACTTTCTAGGTATATGAAATGTTATTTAGTGTCAGCAAGGTTTTAATTGTGCCATAATAACTGGCTTAGCCTTTTTCCCATAGGGAAACCGTGGCATAATTTGCCGTTATAAAGGAGCGTTTAATACGGCAAACATGCACACGGTTTCCCTCGCTCTGCGCATGCCCCACTGCATCTGTACCCTTCAGAACTCTTGCTGCACGCTGTCCCCTGGAAAAGTAAACCGCCACTCAGAATCGGACTGGGCGGTAAGTTCAATTTTTAAACAGAATCTTTGACTGGAAACAGAAGCTGTTTCTACTGCTCACCCCAAAGAAACAAAGTAAATTGATTCTTAACAGCACTGCGAGTCAAAGACCGGATACTCCAATCGACCTGGAGGGGCTGTGCAGCAACCTGCATGCATTTTATATAATTGCTGAGGCGAAAAAGGCAAACCCAGCAGTTATATAAAATAAAACATGGGTCAGTGTGTGTAAACTTGAAGTTTACACACACCCTCAGGGTTAGATGCTTTTAATAAACCCCTCGAACTTTGGTCTCAGGGTTTATGTAGCATCTAACCCCTCGGGTGTGTGTAAATTTCTCGTTACACACCCCGACCCAAACTTTATTCTATATATAATGAAGGCCCTGGCAGTTGCAGTTTGGATGCTCTTGCAAGACTATCTACAGTTGGAGGACTTTCCCCCATCAGGTTGAAATTGGAGATTACATCTGATAGGACAATACTGCCATTTTGGTTGGTTAATCATATGAAATGGATGTAGTATTTTGTTTTTCTTGGTTGCATAGGATATGCGTGATGAAGATTTGTGACAGTGCAGAGGAAGGTCACCAAGATGACCCAGAGCCGCCAAGGCAGATCCTATGAGGAGCAGCTGGTGGCCCTAAATATCCGCTCACTGTAGCCAGGCAGGACATGATAGAAACATATACGTTTCTAAGGGGTATAAAGAGGGCGAATGGTGAGGACCTGTTTTTAAGGAATAGGAAGTCATCGTGGGGCACGACTGGAAGTTGGGGGTGGTTTCAAGAGAGACATGAGGAATTTTTATTTCACAGAAAGGGTGACTGAACCAGGGACAGACGGCTAGTGGAAGTGGTAGGTGCACATACCCTAAATGGGTTTAACATGACTGGGACAGGGGAAGGGGACTTACTGTCGCTGGAGTCCACAGTGGGGATAGTGTGGAAGAGGTTGTGGTGGGAGACAGCCTGGGTACGAGTGACCACAATACAATGAGTTTCAGGGTAAGGACAGGGAAGGACACAAATAGGACCTGCATGAAGGTCATGGACTTCAGACAGATGGACTTTATCAGAATAAGGGAGATATTCCAAGAAGAAATGGAGGATAAGGAGGGAATAGGAGAAGGGGAGGCATTGTGGGAATCTATTAAAGGGGAGCTGCTGAAAGCCATGGAATTCTGCATAAAGAAGGTAAGAAAGAATGAAAAAAGGAGGTGGTCGCTCTGGTTTACCAGGGATGTGGAAGGGGCAATTAGGGAAAGAAAGAGGGCATTCAGAATATATAAGAAGTCCCAGAGAAAGGAGGACAGGGTGACTTACAGAGAGAAGCTGAGGGTAGCAAGGCAGAAGATTAGGAGGGCTAAGGCTGATACATTAGAGAGAATTGCTAGGCAGGCCAAATGGGGGTATAACACATTTTTTAGATGTAACCCCTAGGTGGCACTATCCCAAGGACTACTACCCCTGCTTGCGTGGCTAGTTGCAGGTTAAGGGGCCTAAGTTCTGAAACGGGTGCCTCCACCTGGAGGTCAGGGTTGTTAGTGGTCAAGCTAACCTCGACACAGCCCTCCGGGACACTATAACCCCCCCCTTTCCCTGCTAGTGGCCTGAACAATATACAGTAATCACTTTCACAATACTCCTTGTCCACCCTACAAGTACCCACACTGTTTGCACTTACCACCAGGGCTGGTTCCTCTGGCTCAACCATGGGGATCCCCTGTAAAATAAGGTTATGCACAACAAATAGCAACAGTACAGTACTTTGAACACAAACTGGAACCACATTCAGATTTAATGCAGAAAAGTTAGATCTGATTTATTCAGGGGACTTGAACAAGGGAAGGGTGAAATCAGGTTAATTGGCTTAAAGGCTATATCAATCAAACAGTTATACATGCGCTTTAAGTCCCCACACAGTCACACCTCTGGGTACCCAGGTAGAAAGCTATGGGCTAGCCAGGACCGTTGCCCGAGGTAGGCTGGCATCACAGCTGGTTGGGGTCCTGTGATGGAAGGAAACAACATGCACAATATACACTATTTGTAATCGGGAGCCAGAGGGCTCCCGCGCGAAATTACACAGACGGCTGCTTGACTGTCTCGAGCTGTTGTTCCTTCAACTCCCAACTGAGATCTGACTCAAACAGCATGCAGTCTGGGACTTTTCCTAGAATTCAAAAGGTTTGGTTGGCTGATCTGTCTGTCAGTCACAACAAGGGCTTCCCCTCCAGGTTCGATTAGGCGCCAAAAGCCCAAAACTACAATTTCTACAAGTTTTGCCCCTACCAAGCCCCTGTAGGCAGGCTCCATTTTAGAATCCCCAAAGTACTGATTGGTCCAATTCGGCAGTCCAGGACCAAAATGGTGGTGATGAACAGAACAGTCCATTGCTGCAAAGAAGGCAGGTTAGACAAACTACAATTTCTTTACCAGTCTAATAAATAAACAGCAAACAGTTACATCTTCTAACAGGGCTCCCTCTGTGCAATTAGCGATGGCAGAAATGTAATGATTATCAGGCAGTCCGGGCGGGACTCGAGCATGGAAACACTCAGCCCCCCTCCCAGATCAATTATTACTGCAATCTAGACAGCCCTTAAAGAAACAGTACACAGAGGCCACACAGGCACTCTCTGGCAATAACGTTTAACTGCTAAAACGCAGAACACCAATCTGGCAGTTAGCATTTAGGCAAGTCCGAGTAAGACTTTTCGGGAACCCCATTTGTAGGGGTTACATAGATATGTGCGGTAGAGGAGGAAGACAAGGCAAGGGATAGTACGCGGGAGGGGGTGTACCAGTGGAGGGGGACTTTGAGAAGGCAGAAGTGCTTAATAGCTACTTCTGCTCGGTCTTCACGGTGGAGGGGAAAGGAAGGGAACCTGAGTTAAAAAGGGGAATGGAAGACAGAAGGGTGGATCCTAGCCTGATCAGTGAGGACAGGGTAAGAGAGGAACTAGGAAGGTTGAAGCTGGACAAGGCTATGGCGCTGGATGGTTTGCATCCTAGGGTAGTCCGGGAACTAAGGGGAGGCTGTTTAACTTTTCCCTGGATACAGAGTGGGTGCCAAGAGACTAGAGGAAGGTGGATGTAATGCCAATATATAAGAGGGACAGCAAGGAGGAGGTGGAGAAGTATTGCCCGGTCAGCCTCACCTCGGTGGTGGGGAAGGTGATGGAGGCACTAATAAAGGAAAGGGTGTTAGACTACCTTGTGGACAGCAGGCTGCAGAATGATAGGCAGCATGGCTTCACAAAGGGGAGGTCATGCCAGAGGAACCTAATAGAATTTTTCAATTGGGTGACGAAAACAGTCGATCAGGGAGGAGCGGTGGACATGGCATATCTGGACTTCAGGAAGGCCTTCGACACCATCCCTCACAGAAGGCTGGTTAATAAGTTGGAAAGCTTAGGGGTGGGACTGAAAATAACTAGGTGGGTGGAAATCTGCTTGAAGGATAGAAGCCAAAGGGTGGTGGTAAATGGGGTGCATTCCAGAGAAAAGGGGGCAATAAGCAGGGTGCCCCAGGGGTCGGTACTGGGTCCCCTCCTTTTTAATATCTATATCAGTGATATAGCAGAGGGGCTGGAGGGGAGAGTGTGCCTATTTGTGGATGATACGAAGATCTACAATAGGGTGGACACCCCAGGGAGGGTGGAGGCCATGAGGGAGGACCTGAAGATTCTGGAAGGGTGGTCAGAAACTTGGCAGCTGAAATTCAATGTCAAGAAGTATACAGTAATTCACATAGAGCAAAAGAACCTGCAAGCCACTTACACACTAGGGGGGAGGTAATTAAGTCAACTGAGCAGGAGAGGGATTTAGGAATTATAATTTCAAGCAACCTAAAGGTGGGTAACCAATGCAGCAAGGTGATGGGCAAGGCAAATAGAATGCTGGCGTGCATAGGGAGGGGCATAACAAGCAGAAGGAGGGAGGTGTTGATGCCTCTTTATAAGACCATGGTGAGACCACACCTGGAGTATGGGGTCTGGTTCTGGAGACCTCACCTATGCAATGGCATTGATGGGACAGAAAAGGTGCAGAGGAGAGCAACCAAGATGGTGAACGGTATGCATAAGAAGACTTGTGATGAGAGGTGTAGGGAATTGGAACTGTACCATTAGGAACTAGAAGGGAGCGGGGGGGGGGCATGACAGAAACATTTAAGTACGTGAAGGGGATTAATAAGGTGATGAAGGTGAGATTATTTTTTTAAACATTTGGTGACCGGGAAAGACATACTGAGCCAGAGCTCATCTCCAGGTGTGACCCGGGGGAAGGGTACAGGGAATACAGGATTATATAAGGCAGGACATCAACAAGAACTGTATCAATATAGGCAAAGTATACAAATATATATGATATAGTGTATGGTAGAACGTTGTTGTTGGCGGAATTTCATCGAAAGTTAACACTGGTGTATCATCGATGTGACATCACCTTGCTGTTGTACCATCTTAGGTACGTCACATCGATGGTACAACAGTAGTGAATGCGTTTGCGCATGAGCCAAACATATGTGCTGCACTTTAGGCAAAAGGCCCCATTGTTTTGTTGGGGAAATGAAATAAACATTGACGATCCAAAGATCACAAAGTAAGATATTACATTGGGCTTACCTTTAGTGGTGGGCAACAGCAGTACTTCAGAAATCCTTTTTTTTTTAAGTAGTTTGTGACATCATGGGACTGGGGTATGAGTGAGGATTGTTCTTGGGTTGTGGGTGGAGGGGGTTACGCAAAGACAGAAGTAGAGTCACATGGACCAAAGAAGTGTTCCGCTGTTGTTTTACTAATGCCCATACACTATACAAGACAATGGATGGGTATCAGTAAACAACAACACTGTCTTCGCTTCTCGAGGTTGTATGACAACCGTAAACCTCTTGAGCTTCGCTCTCGAGGTTTACATGGTTGTCATGAGAACCTCTCAAAGTGAACAACAGTGTTGTTGTTCACTGTTGCCCATCCATTATCCTCTATATGTACCATATATACAGAATAAATACTATGTACAACAGCTTTCAATATATACAATGAAGACACATACAGAATATTGCTTGTACAAGAGTGTCAAGAACCGTGCTCAACACGATTAGCACAGACATGACTAGTTCACTGGGATACTTGAAGTACAGGCAATAACTCATCATGAGAGACAAGGGAGACACATTTGGTCCTAAGGGGGGTAGTGGGAGCAAGTTGGGTGGGGAAGGAGGTGAAGTAACAATTTGACAGATGGATGAGAAGAAGAATTACAATGAAAGTAGGTGCTAAAACTAGAGGGCATAATCTAAGATTACAGGGAGGAAAATTTAAGGGCAATGTGAAGGGGTGTTACTTCACAGACAGGGTGGTGAAGCTGAGGAACAAGCTAACTGAGGAGGTGGTGGGGTTAATATGTTGGAGGGATTCAAGAGGGTGTGGTACTGACATAAGGGGCTGATAAGGAGGGGGAGGTGTGGTTCCTTGACAAGGATGACGAGTAGGGTGTGGGGGCAAGGGGCAGACTCGATGGGCCAGTGAGGTCCTTTTCTGCTGTCACATTTTTATGATTCTATGGAGTGGGGTCACATGGGATTTAGAGGTGAGGGAGCAGAGGAAGAGGAAGACAACCCACCAGTACAGTAGTTCAGTGGGGGTTGGGTGAGGTAGTGTGGGCAGACTTGATGAACCTTCAGTTTACTTCTGCCATCAAATTCTGTTTCTATGTGTCTATTTTCCAGAAGATGTATACTTCGATATTTGCTGGGCTTCTCATCCCTGGTTTCAGAAGACAGCCTTTGAGGCATGATAGGATAGAGCAGGAGACCTCAACCCTGATGTGGTGGGCTACCCATATCAGATTACATACATACTGGAACAATTCATTGTATTATCCATTATAAGTCTAATTAATTATTTATGAGCTAACGTAGCTCATTGATTGGCTGCCATGCTGGGCAGAAATCTCTTAGAAATGCCCGGCACAACAGAGCTGCTGAACTGAATGCTTGTGCCACTCTACTTAAAACCTTAAAAAAAAAAAACATAAAAACTAACGGTAAGAAAGAAATTTGTTATTGTGATTAGACTTATAATCTCAATAACAACCTTGAAGCCAGTCATTTCCTTGGATTAATAACCAGTTAATGGGAGGTGGTCCGAGACGCAGCCCCAGGCCACCCATCCCCCCAACCAGTCATTAATCCCTCCGAAATGACCGGCTTCTTGGTCATTATTGCTTTATCGTGTCATCTGGTTACCTCACGCCCTACTATTCTTTGTTCTAATTGCTTTTTGTAGCATCCTGTATTATTTCTTTGGTCCATGGTTTATTCCCTAGAAATTTTTTTTAATAAACTATAAAATGGCTTTGTTTGTACTACACAGTTTGAAAAAAGGATAAATTAGTTGTTTAAAAAAGTGAGTAATAATGTTAAGACAACTTATCCATATTTCACCAAATTTTGTCAGTCTGACACCCTATTCAAAAGGGGTGTAAAGGGCTAATGTGATGGTGTAAGGAAGTGGGGTTTCAGTATCTCGGGGATTGGTGTCATCAATGGAGGGATGGTAGCTGTTTAGGAAAAATTGTCTCCATCCCAATGAGGAGAGCACTAAAGTGTTAGGGTACAGGTTTGCAGCACACATTGCAGGTCTCTTAAACTAGGTAAGGGGGAGGCACCGTACATGAGGGTAGGCACACATACATAAACAAGCAGAGCCTAATGGACCTCCCATGACACTGTCACTGATGGAGCAGGTCACACATGCATATAGTAAAGCAGGCACTACAGAGACTAGACATAGTGAGATAGAGGGGATGGGTTCAGGAGGAAACTGGGTAGAGCTGCCAGTGGATCTAGTTTCTTACTCTGTAATGTTTAATATAGGTATATGTCTGCACTACTTTCTTTCTTGTGCAGTCTTGTGGCTGTGAGTGTCGGACCTCTACTTAGCTGCTTGTATGCAAGAGCTGGCAAAAAAGGGCAAGAGCTCAGGTAGAGAAGCACACAGATCTGAGTCAGGGACACACAGCATCCCCAGAAGCAAACAAAGGGCAGGCAGCATCCACAAGGGGCAAGAGAGTGAGGAGCAGGAGGAGAAGCTCAGAGTAGGAAGGGCAGGCAAGCTGGATTTATAAAGAATAGTGTGCATAAATGCTAGAAGCCTAAGGAGTAAAGTGTTTAAACTCTTAGGCATTAGTAGCTGAGAACCAGTTGGACCTGACAGCCATGATGGAAACCTGTGTAACACAGCACCACAATTTGGATCTTGTAGTTCGTGACAATACCCTCTATAGGAAGGGTAGGGCAAAAGGCAGAGGAGGCAGGGTAGTCCTGTGTTTGGGAGAGGACAATGAAGCCATGGAGGGTAGGGACACAAAGAGAAGAGCAGACATAGAGACCATATGGGTGCAATTGCCTGCAGCTAAGGGGGGGCATCAAAATAAGGGAAGCTTATAAACCACCAAATCAGAAGGAGGCAGAGGATAAGGTACTGGGGGAAATGATCAGGGAGACCACAGAGCAGTGCAGGGTGGTACTGATGGGGGGATTTCAACATGCCAGATGCAATACATCTACATGGTATACCAAGGATGTAGGGACGGCAGCGAGGGAAAAGAGCAGCTTTTAAAAAGTACAAAGCCAATCAGCTGGATGGCTCTCTGGTACAATATTGTACATTACAGACAGGTTAAAGTGTATTATGGATACTTTAGAAATTACTAATTGGGAAAATGTGTTCAAAAACTCATGGACGCATAATAGGTAATGCCATTTGGATTTCCTCTGCAAAATTTAATTTTCACAAAGTACTGAATCACATTACCTCCACTAGCATCATTGCCCTGCAGTACCCCTCCAACACCCCTGCAATAGTGATGGCCAGCATCATGCTCTGTCATGATTAAACATATCCAGATACTTAAGTCACAACTAGCTGTAAGGCTTGGCATCACTTGATACCACCATTTTCAAATAGAAAAAATATACATCGTTATTTACAAGGTTGTTAAAGAGTCAGCAGGTGAGTGGTGTTGAGAACACACCAGAGAAATGCAGTGCCATTCTAATTAAAGCAGTGACTAGAACAAAAGGGTAGCTGGCACCTGCGGTTCGTTCCTTGTGCATACACTCATTACTTATTCATTTGTTTATTATTTTCTTTGCAGATATGACCCACCCATGGCTTGCCCATCCAGTTTTGGGAGTCCGTGTTCTATGTGGATATGTGAAAATGGTAGAACATCAGGAGCAGGTGCCCTGTATCTTGCGAAATAGTCATCTCCTAATCCAGTGGGAATCATCATATCTGTCCATTTCCTGTCGTGCCCATTATAAAATTATTAGGTCCACCTAGATATGTGTTTTTACATCATGACACTTGACTTTGCCTCCTACCTGGTAACAAACAGATCCTTGGTATGTAACGATTGGTTGAACCAGATTATTTAATTTTACATCATGACACTTGGCTCAGCCTCAAACCTGGTTACTAAGTGATCTCTTGGATATACTCAGTGGTTTAATGACAAGATTAATACATTCTGTCTTTGAATAATGTTTTTATTAGCATACAGAATTAATGTCTTGTTGCTTTTTAATATTGATATTAGTCATTTATGTGTGGGTTATTTAAGCAATAAAGTATGACAAGGTGTGTGTTATCGTAATAACATCACTCCTGGGGTGGGTTGAAGCATGAGGCTAGTCGAAGCTGAGCTTTCACCACCCCAGGAGTGACGTTATTACATGATAACACACACCTTGGAGTGCCTTATTGCAATTATACAATGGCTAGATGTTATAGAAAACAAAAAATAAAAATAAAAATGTTTTTAGTAGATTTTTAGTGAGGCAGTGTATCTTTGTTTCTGAAAAAAAAAAAGTAGCTCATAACAATCATCCAGAAAATCAATACAGTGATGTTATTGTGTAATAACATCACTGTCTCAGGCCCACATTGACCAATCAGAGTCCAGGAAATTTTCTTGCCATTGTATAATTATTAACACATCACGTTGGCACCTTATATCTATGAGTAATTGGTGTTATGTGTCTTTAAGAGATTTTTAGTATAAAATTACAGTGCTGTTGCTATCACATCAGCCTTCGGAAATGCACAACCCACATGAAATATGTCAGGATATGTACATAGATACATACATAGCTAAATAGATACATAAGACAAAGAACCTCTGTGTGCAAGCACTGAGGCAATGGTTACCCCAAAGGGCATTTGGCCGGGAAGTCAAGTTTCAAAGAAATGCAAAATCACACATGCCCCCACAATGCAAAGCATCATGGGCTGCATATGCAAATCACCACAGAATATTATGCTGGTTCAACTTTAAGCAGAAATGCATGGTGCTGAAAGGCCTCTCACAGTTTTCAAAGGGTGCCAACAGAAGACAGGGCCACGTGTTTCGTCCTACCAGGACTCATCAGTATGCCTCATCTGTTTGACACCCTAGTGGAATGAAACAGCTACCCTAAGATGGTCTATCTGGGTTATGTTGTAGTGAACCCAATTAAAAAAAAAAACAATTTAAAAGACAAATAACCTCTGTGTGCAAGCTCTGAGGCAATGGTTGCCCCAAAGGGCATTTGGCCAGGAAGCCAAGTTTCAAAGAAATACAAAATCACACATGCCCCCACAATGCAAAGCATCATGGGCTGCATATGCAAATCACCACAGAATATTATGCTGGTTCAACTTTAAGCAGAAACGCATGGTGCCGAAAGGCCTCTCACAGTTTGCAAAGGGTGCTAACAGAAGACATAGACACGTGTTTCACTCTACCAGGACTCATCAGTATGCCTCGTCTGTCTGACACCCCAGATAGAATAGATACATAGGAATAGATACATAGATGCTGTCGGCAGATAAGGACTGCTAGGCCTATCCAATCTGCTTGTTTAAGCTACCTAATGAAGTGTCCAGTGACCCTGTCTGGTAAAATATTGGAGTGGAGGGGCATCAGGCAGATGAAGAAGTGCCGTGGATTATGATGGATGCATTGGAAGATTACCATTTGTCTGTATGTCAAGCTGCACAGTGTTCCAGCACGAAATACATTTAAGCACTTATGGGGAATTTATCAAGGTATGGGGCAGATTCACAAAACTTTCCCCCTGTGCAAACCCAGTCTGCCCAAGGCAAACTGGGTTTTGCCTGAAGTTGGTATTCACAAAGACCAATTTATCCCAGCAAATTGGGTTTGCAAACAAGGCAATTGTAGGGGGCCAATGCAAATGAGGGAGAAGGGTTCTGCATATCTCCCAGTGCAATTCACCAGTTTGTGCTCCATGCAAGGGCTTTTTAGAAAGCCATTGCATGGAGATATTACCGCTGACCAAAACCTGGTGTTAATCCGTGCAACCCTAGTAGCTGGCAGAGGTACTGCATGCCCCCCACCCTCCCTTTCTTCGATCACTGGCCCAAATAAATGAATATATTCCCTGGTGGTCTAGTGGTGCCCTTCCCGATAGCTGACTCCATAAGCAATACATGTTTTCTGTAGTGTAGCAGTCCCTCCTCCCTCACTGATCAATGACTCATAGGAAAAATAATGTTTCCGTAGAGTAGTGGTCCCTCTCCAATGTCCAATCGCTGTCCCCAAATAAATTAAGTATTCCCAGGTAGTCCAGGGTCCCTTACCTCTCTCCAATCGCCAACCCATATAAAAAATAATTCTCCAAGGCAGTCTAGTGAACCCCCAACCCATCCAGTGTGCTCCAGTACCCCACTTCCCCATCCCAAGCCACGGTCTGCGACCAGCACAGCCGTCCTCTCACCACCACAGCTGGTTACTGACTGAGCTCTCCTGAAGTGTGTATTGTATACAGTACGGCTCATTGATTGTGATTAACCACTACACTATGAAAATGTATTTCTCATATGGGGTCAATGATTGGAACAGGGAGGGCACCACCACACTATGGAAAATGAGTTTTTCTTCTGTGGTTGGTGATTGGGGTTGGGGAGGGCACCACTACACAACAGACAAAGACTTCTTCTTATAGGGTCATTGATCGGGGAGGGGGGAGGTAACCTAGATTACCAGGGAATGCAGTTATGTATTTGGGGAAAGCAATTGGAGGGTGGGAGGGGGAACTAGACCAGCAGAGAATGCGGCTGTGTGGGACATGGGCTGGTGGGGGGACCACACTAAGCCAACCAAAGGCCATGAAAATGGGGCCATAATGGGCATTCTAATGGCCAATTGCACCTTGCATGCCCAATGGCCTCATTTGCATGGCCACTTTCGTGAATCGGGACTTAGCGCATGTACGCTATTGTTGGTGGGCCGTTCTCCTGGCTGGCTGTGGGAGCAGTGCTACTGAGGTTCCTGGTGTTCTTCTTTGGTTAGTGCTGCACCTGCCTGGCCCTGTTCACAGCTAGATAGTGTGACACACTATCTGATTGTGAATAGCACAATAGCCCACCAGCACAACCGTGGGGTGCAAAGCAAACTTTTGCACAGCACTCTGTGTTTTTTTAGTGAATCCTGCCCCTGCTCTTTTCCTTTCTTATTGCAAAGCAGTGAATGTCAAAGTGATTCTTATGTAATCCACTAAGACTTTTAATAGCATTCTTACAGACCGCAGGAGTCAGCAGGTGGCATTGTGAAGAAACAATGCTGCATGTGCACGTGCATCCATAAGTCATTTATTCAGTGAGCGCTAGTGGTTATCTGGCATATTGCAAGAATTCAGGCAATCGCACGGTGATGTCCATGACTGCTCTAGATGGTTCATCACTCAAGCAAGTGACCTAACACTTGGCATCACTATACTTTTACTATGGAGCCTTCTATGAATGCTAACTTATTGCCACTTTACCCAGCCTTGACTGGGCAAAATGTATGTACGTGGCTTTGGAAAATCTGTCACAATATTCCACAAGTTCACAAAAGCTCATGAAATTCAACTTTAATTATTAATCTTATTTTGGAATCTCTGTCTGCTTATATCTTGGCTAGCCTTTGAGCAAGAGATTTAGAGAGTTGACAAACATAGCCTCTTTCTTAGGATTCATAGGATTAAAACAAGTCCACTAGCTTTGAATCATTTTGACCTGATTTGTACCTAAGCATAACCCAAACTTCCATTACCAAAAAAATAAGAATCCAAGGATTCTTTGAACTGCTTCGTATTAGGATTGTTCACCACTTGACCCGGTACAGTGTTCCAAGTTATGAACACTCTCGGATTCATCAATGCTCCTCTTAATTGTTTCCTATACTTTTCCCCCTTTAACTGCCTGTTATGGAATCTAGTACATCTGTCATGTTTTTTTGCCTCTAGTCCTATACATTCCTGAATGTCCTAGTTGTAGTGTGTTTTGTATACCATACATAAATCTCCCTGCATCCTCATTTTTTTTTAATTAAATTGTATTCAGATGTTTTAACAGTGGGATAACAAACACAACAATACAGAGAACAAACAATGCTACACTATCAAATAGCACATAACACAAGGTAGGCCACCAAATAAAGACAGGAAGGACTTACTAGAACCAGTTCTGATATATAGATCTTAAAACAGAACAGAGGGTGTAATCTGATATCATCATGTTCATTGACCTGAACTAAGGTCCAAATTTGCAAGCTCCAAGAGGAGGGAAGAAGTGTACCGAGACAAATCAAACGACCAATTTATGAGACCTCTACTTGTATTTCCTACCTATGAAATCTATACAATCAATTAAAATAACTAAGAGTTGAAATAACTGAGCCAGGATATCCAGTACATTTCTGCCTTGCTTCTTGTCCTGGTAATGAAAGAAGGGAAGACGACTTTGAAATTTCTCCTGTTGTAATCTAAGCAGTGCAGTAATCTTTTCCATCTGAATCCTTTGACATGTTTTCCATCACAGATCCACTTTTGACAGCCTCTCATCATATGGTATATCTTTAATGTCTGCTACTAGTTTTGTTGCTCTTCTGTGAACACCCTCCAACCTTGCCACATCCCATTTCTGTGTGGTGCCCAAAACTATTCACAATACTCCAAGTGTGGCCTCACAAGCATTGAGTACAAAGGGATCACCACTCTCCTGTCTCTGCTCTTAATACCTCTACTAATACAGCCCAGGATTCTGCTACCGCTGTTCACCACAGTCTTACATTGAAGGTCAAAGGTTAACCTATTGGATACTGCTAGTATCCTCAGGTCTCTCTCTCCCCTTTGATTGAAAGTAGCTCCTTACCATTCAATGTGTATTAAGTGTTTTTATTTCTGACCCCAAAATGCATTACCCTGCACTTATCAATGCTATAGGTCAGTTTGTTCTCACTGGCCCAGTTCTCTAAATTATTGCTCCCCTTCTGAAATTTTTCTATGGCTTCATCACCATCAACTATTGCTCCCATCTTCACATCATCCATAAATTTGCAGAGCCAAGCCTCTTTGGAACACTGCATAGAAGAGATAAAAATATTAAATAGCACTGGTCCCAGGATCGACCTCTGAGGGACCCCACTTGTCACCTCGTCCCATTCTGAGACATTTCCCTTAATGGAAACTTGCTGCCTTTTATTGTTCAACCATGTTATCCAACTCACTATATTCTTATTTACTCCTGTTTCTTCTAGTTTGGTAATCAATTCTAAGTGTGGCACTTTGTCAAAGGCATTTGAGTACTCCAAGTAGAGCACATCCACCGGAACATTCCAGTCCAGTTCCTTACTGATTGGTTTGAAAAAGTGAAGGATTGTTAGACATGATCTATTCTTTCTAAACCCGTGTTGAGTCGGATCCTCTAATTCTTCATTTTTTGAGACACTCAGTATTATCTTTTATTATACCCTCTATGATTTTGACTGCAGTTGAGGTTAAACTCACTGGTCTGTAGCTGTTGTAATCCGCCATGTTACCATTTTTAAAAATAGGGACTATAACTGCCTCCCTCCAGTCAGAAACCACTCTACCCTCTTCCAGTGATTTCTGAAAGATCTGTGCTAGAGGATGTAATATTACATCTGCTAGCTGTCTAAGAAATCATGGATGCATTTTGTTTGGGCCAGGAGATTTGTAGGGATTTATTAATTCTAACCTTTTCCTCACATCTGACACAGAAATACTGATACTGTTCATTTCCCTTGAGATTCCCTCAATATTCATATTTTTTTCCTAGTTTGGTACATACTAAGAAAATATTCGTTAAAGGTTTCAGTCATTCTCACGCTATCCATTATTTGCTTGCTATCCATAATTATAGGGCCAAACTGGACTTTAAATTTCCTAAGGCTATTGACATAGTTGTAGAATGATTTTTTATTATCCCTAGCTTTAGTAGCTAATTTATGTTCCAGATCACTTTTTGCCTTTCTTATCTGTTTTTTACATTCCTTCACCTTATTTTTATAATTTCTCCATTATGCCTACATACCTTTTAGTTTTGCAATTTTGTATGCCCTTTTTTCATTCTAATAGATGTCTTTATATTTCTAGAGAACCACGCTGGAATCCTAACCCTGGTGTTATATTTCTTTCTTAGTGGTACATTCTTTCTTAAGCAAAATGATAATTTGCTCTTAACCAATCTCCACATTTCCTCAATGTCTAGTCCTTGAAGTCCTACCTCCCAATTCAAACTTCCTAAGTAGCTCTTAATTTCTGCAAAGTTAGTCTTGTAACATCTAATGAGGATATTACCTGTCAGCTTACTTCTTAATTGTACACTGCACCGTGCTGTGGTCACTACCCCCTAGAGATTCCTTAACTATACAGTCCATGATACCATCCTCCTGATTACTTAATGTTAGATCGAGCAAATGTTTGCCTCTCTTTTCATATTGATTTTTTCTCCTGGTTGGCAGATCGTCTTTCAGGGATATAACCTGTTCACAGGGATATACCTTGATAAGGGCTGAACCCAGCCATCATTCAGTTGGCTGCTGTGTTTTTCACCAACATTTTTTTCCTTCCCATCTCCCCTGGTGGGTATAGTGCCTCTGTCAGCCTTGCAAAGTCATGGCTTCCCCTACAGCAGGAACAAGCTCCCTGGCCCAATTTCAGGGTTTGCTGTGTTGGTGGAACCTGCTACCAACCCTCCCCAACCGACATGCACTGCTGAGCAACAGCTGTCACAGTCATGGCTTACCTCTTGATGTGACTTCCTGGGCTAACTTCCTAACTCGGATCGTCAGCATGGCAGAGCGACACTCTGCTACTGGGCCATGGGGTGGCCTCAAAGCCTAATATTTAGGGTCAATGAACATAACAAAATGAGCGATATTCCGTTATCTAGTTTTAAAGTTATAGGGGTTTAAAATGTTTAAGTTTGCATAATTGCGAAATGTAATTTTAATATTTCTGACTGTTTGGAGGTTTATACTGTAAACTAAGTCACCTTTACAGATGGGGATCAAAAACTTGGTACATTTCTGTAAACCTGGTGCCACTTGGACAAGTACTTTTTATGTTCGCTTGCGCGCATGAGCAAGGAATGTTTTGGGAGAGTAGCACACTTTGGAGGTGTGCCTCTCCCTTTCAATCCACTGCTCCATTAAGCAGGCATGGTGGTCCTGCACCAATGAGTGCGGGAGCTGTGTATGACAGTGGTGGTCTTCGCTTCAAAGAAAACCACAGCTGTCATACAGAGCACCAGGTCACGCTGCCCCCCCAAAATCTTTGCTGCCACACTGGGAGCCCACCCCAGCGTGGCAAACATCCCACGTCATCTGCTGACAGGGGTGCCCAATCCCCAGTCGGCTCCACGGCCCCCCCAAGCCATCCTTCTGTCACGCTGGGAGCCCACCCCAGCGTGGCAAACGTCCCGGATTGTCTGCCGATGGGGGTGCCCAATCCCCCGTCAGCTCCTCGGCCCCCCCAGCCATCCTTCTGCCATGCTGGGAGCCCACCCCAGCGTGGCAAACATCCCACATAGTCTTGTTTTTTTTTTCACCTGTAAAACAAAAACGATCCCACAGCACTTCTCCCAGTCCCCGCTCCCACAACCCGCACCCACCCACTGCGCACCCAGCCTCCCCACACCCCCCTCACCCCATACTTACCTTTGGAGCTCGGCGCGATGATCTTCGGTGGACCGGGAACACGTCTGCACTCTTCAAAGCCGACCGCGAACTGAGGAAATGCCGGTAAGTTGTATAATGGGCTAGATAGGGGTTTCAACTTTGTTGCATATCTCAGGCATTTTGGAATTTTTGCACCAAATTTTCAACATGGGGTTTTTGGGACCCCTTCTCATGAATGATGTCACTGTCATGGAGTTATTCGGGCCCGAAGGGTGATTTCACAGTCACTGTGCAGTCACTGCATGAAATCACCCTTCGGGCCCAAATAACACCATGACAGTGACATCATTCATGAGAAGGGGTCCCAAAAACCCCATGTTGAAAATCTGGTGCAAAAATTCAAAAAAATGACTGTTTTATGAGCGTGCGTTGCGCAGTTCCTTTGCACGCTCATAAGTTCATGAATTTTCAATATTTTCACTCCAGATTTTCAACATTGCCATTTTACCACACCTCCTTATGAGCAGTATAACTGTCATTTTTCACATCCTGCCCAAAATGTGTTTCCGCCCATGTAGCACACAATGGCGCAGTCGGTGTGTGAAATCAATGTATGGGATGCATTAAGAAAATCACGATGACACTGTTCATTAGCAGAGGTCTTAAAATGGCTATGTTGAAAATTTGGTAAAAATTCCTAAAATGACTGTTTATGAGCGCATGTTAGGCAGTTCATACGTACACTCGTATGTTTGCGAATTTTCAATATTTGCACTCCAAATTTTCAACATTGTCATTTTACCACACCTCCTCATGAGCAGTACAGCTGTCATTTTTCACATCATGCCCAAAATCTGTTTTCACCCATGTAGTGCACAATGGCGCAGTTGGTGTGCGAACTCAATGTATGGGACACATTAAGAAAATCACAGTGACACTGATCATGAGCAGAGGTCTTAAAATGGCTATGTTGAAAATTTGGTGAAAAAATTCCTAAAAATGACTGTTTTACGAGTGTGCGTTGAGCAGTTCCTACACACGCTCGTAAGTTTGTGAATTTTTAATATTTTCACTCTAGATTTTCAACATTACCATTTTACCACACCTCCTCATGAACAGTACAGCTGTCATTTTCACATCCTGCCCAAAACGTGTTTCCGCCCATGTAGCGCAAAATGGTGCAGTCGGTGTATGAACTCAATGTATGGGACACATTAAGAAAATCACAGTGACACTGTTCATGAGCAGAGGTCTTAAAATGGCTGTGTTGAAAATTTGGTGACAAAATTCCTAAAAATGACTGTTTTACAAGTGTTTATTACGCAGTTCCTATGCACGCTCGTAAGTTTGCGAATTTTCAATATTTTCACTCCAGATTTTCAACATTGCCATTTTACCACACCTCCTTATGAGCAGTGCAGCTGTCATTTTTCCCATCTTCCCCAAAACGTGTTTCCGCCTATGTAGCGCATAATGGGGGTAACAAAAAGGTCATGCTGAAAATTTATTGCGCAAATACCAACAATCGCACAGGGCATTAGTGTGAAGCACCATACGTGCCAAACACCACTGCAAATACCTGCAAGCGAACGTTTGGCATTGACAAATGCTTGTTAAATTAGATGGAAATAACTAAAATCACAATTTTGGTGAAATTCAACAAAATATCTGTAGATATTTTGCAAAATTTCACAGGAGTGAAATTGGAATTCCACCAGAGGTTTGCTGGCAGAAGATACACTTTGCCCAGCCCTATTAGCAGCTGATATTTTTTTTTTCCTAACCATATTTTACTTGGAAAGAAGAATAGAGAAGCAAATTACTGTTTAAAAAATGGTAAAATCATACAGGTGGACCTGAATAGTGCAAAATATAAAAGACAAAAGTTTGTTGCTGAAAATAGTACATATTTCTTTTGAAAAAGATAGAAACAAATCTTTTGTTTCTCATTGAAATACATTGGACTTCAAAGTACAGATTTGTTTTAAATAAATGTAAACACTACACACTAAAACACTATAAATAAAATAGTTGCCTACTTAAAAGAAGTGAACACATGCTCTTTAAAGCAGCAGTGCAACGGAAATGTTTTTCCAAAATAATCCAGTTTCAGCTACAGTTAATAAAAATACTTGCATACTTGTCAAATGTACCTTTCTAGGTACCTTCCATGATGCACATCACAAGACTTTTTTTAACCCTTTCCATGTTTACAATGCTATTTATACGTAAAACGTGGCAACCGTCTTTTTTCTTCAGAAACAATTTTATTAAAATATTTATAAAATACTAAGATTTTGGTGGAATTAGAAAATTATACTCAGAATAAAACTGGATGATGCCTGGAATCTTTTATAATGAGAAAAGATAGGGTCACATTTTTTTGCTAGATTTTTCTTCACTGTGTTTTGGACTCTGTGTTACAGCATTGGTGTGTGCCATGTTTTTTGTTTTTCATGTATTGCCTGTACCACTCTCACTGGGCATGGAGTCATTATGCCATATACAAAAACAGTGCCACAGCCAAAACAGTGCTGACCACAAACAGAGTCAGGTAAAACATCGACCTGTCAGGAGACCTGGGGGGGGGGCGAACCACTGTCCCAGGTTTCCCGATTATGCTGTGTGCTGGTGCCCTAGCCACTCCACATGGGAGCAGCTTGACCAGGCCCCAGGCACACAGCTACTTCACTTCTCCTCATAGACATGCAGAGCGACAGGGGTAGCGGTATTTCCCATTCGCTCTCATACCACGGTCGCTCAACATGCATGTGTGATACACCTAGCGTGGTTATTATCGTGCTGTTCTGGGTGTGGCATATTGACCCTGTCACTGTGAGTGGCCTTGTTTGTTTCTGTTCTGTATTAATCCCTTTTCTTGATTAGTTCAAGTTACTGATGCCATTTGGTGTTCTTATGATGTTGCTTATACTGGTTTTATCAGTATGTTTTATACGTATCTTGCTCTGAGATTGTTCTTGTGCAATTGTTTAATTGTTCTGCAAGGCTTTCTGAGCCTCTGGAAAAGGACACCACATAAATAAAGCTACTGTGACTCCTACTACTTTCAGATATTTTGTTTATGCTTCTGGTAATTAATATTTCCCTAAGGTTTGTTGGCCTTCTTCCCTGATAGTATGCCACAGACTATTTTTATTATACAGTCTCTGTTACTTAATTTTAACAATCATTTAAAGATATTTTAGTTGTATGAATGATTTGTATAGTTGTATAACTAATTTGATAAACCATATGTGATTTTTTCTTTAATTGTGTCTTGCTTGAATATATGTAATTTGTTTTAGCTGTTTTAAATTAATTCCTGTATATAAAAAAAATTATTTCTTTTCTGCCTGTCTGTCTGCCTGCCTGTCTGCCTATCTATCTATCTATCTATCTGTCTGTCTGTCTGTCTGTCTGTCTGGTCTATCTATCTATCTGTCTGTCTGTCTGTCTGTCTATCTATCTATCTGTCTGTCTGTCTGTCTGTATGTCTGCCTGTCTGCCTGTCTGCCTATATATCTATCTATCTATCTATCTATCTATCTATCTATCTATCTATCTAATCTGTGTGTTGCAGGGTTGAATGATATTACAGGAATTGGCAGCACAGAAGATCTTAGTCAAAGGGGTGAAATGGGACAAGATGATCCCTTTACTAACCTACAATCCAGCACAAATTGAGCAAACACCCCGTGGGCTATAGAAATGATAAGGCTGACCAGGTTCTGCAGAACAAACAAGTGAACTCCGGTACCCCCAGGCAGACAAGCATAACATACAAAGTACAGTATGAGCAACGCCTTCTAAAAAGGAAGAGCAGAGCCAGCCTTGTGCTTTTGCACATCTATTGCACCAATGTGCTGTACAGGTTAATAAGGATGCTAGGTTCATGCTTTTAGAAAACCAAGCATTTGGCACACTCGGAGACAGCATATCAGAGAGGCAGAAACCAAACAGTTTTATGTTGGTAGTTTCCAGAGTGAATAAATTCTAGATCTATGCCAACACCGTATTCACAGTGTATGAGTACTAGGGTCCTAATGTAACATATTTTGAGATTACAAGTTCAATAATCTGTTTACATCCGATTCATGGTAATGCTCTTTATCTCTGACATCATATTCACGATAATCCTCTTTATCTCTGAGATGGGCTATGTGTAATGTTGAAATTCTGACAAAATGGAATCTCAGGACATTTCAGAAAATGTTGTGACATTTCGTTGGTAGTGGAATTCCAACATTTCATGTACAAAATTTTTTTTACAGATTAACATACTGCATTTTACATTAGCTCCAGATTATTTTTCCATGGAAAAATATTTTGTAGTTTATGTGATCCACCAACATTTTTTCTGCGGTTTACTCAGAAATGCCCTTCAGAATTTAAGATGAAATTCTGAATAGCATTTCAGAAAAAGAATTGCCATTCTGCACCAGTTCCGATGGTAGAATTCTACATTTCGCACAGCCCTGCCTCTGTGTGTTTTGGTACCTCTATGTCCTGCCATGACCTATACTTCCTTCTGGAGTACTACTGGCAGGCCCAAGAGCGTAACTGAAAACAACAGGAGGCTGATCAATCTCTATCGCAGCCCCAGTCTGCTGGAATGTACTACATACGAGCATACTGCTGGCATAGTGTTTCCCTACTGGAACTGTTTCATAATCTCATCCAATCCTCTCCTCATTCCACTACATTATGTTTTGTTTTATGGTTTATTTCCTCTGGATAGTGCAGCTGAGAAGCAGTACCTCATTTTCAGAGGGTCATGCTTTTACCTAATTTTACAGTTTGGAGGATTGAAGCACAAAAATGTAAAGTGACTTGCTCAGGGTCACAGAGCCAGTATGTGGCTCTGGTGGGATTACATCTTGAGCTGTCAGGTACCCAAGCTGATGCTTTGGCTATTAGACAGTGCTGTCTCTTAATCTGCATCCAGAAAGCATGCTAGGAAGCTTTATGAAATGATTAAACAGTTTTATATTAGCAGTACATATTAGTGGTACTGTTAAGCAATGACGCACTGCAGGCTGCGGGAAGTGATGATATGCCATGACATACCAAACTCCAGAGTGTATTTCTGTGATTATAAAATGGTTCCAATTGGCTGATCTTAACTGTGATGATATACTGACATATCATCATGGATCAAAGACTACTTCAGCCAATCAACATCCTGGACTTCATTCCATTTTATGTTGGCGCGCTTGCGCAGCCAACATCTTGGGACAGTGCAGCTTTGGAGGCGTGGTCGCTGATGGGCGAATGCAGGGCATGCATCAGTAGGTGCGTCCCTCATTCCCCAATCAGCCTGCATGTGGGTGCCACACCATGCATACATAATGTGGTGAGCACATCTAAGGAAAGCTCTGCTGCAATCCGAGCAAAGCTCGTCAGACGTAGCGGGCCTTTTCTTGCCATGTTCGCCACCATTATGCACATGGCGGTACATCGGCCTCTGAACTGTCGACTTTCAGGGTGCCCAATCCCCCTGTTGGTTACCCCTGCCCTGCCCACTGTACTGCTGATGGGGGAGCCCATTCCCCATAAATAACCCCCCCATTTGTTATATGCTGAGAGGGTGGTAAATCCCCCTCTGCTCTAACCCTCCCCTTACTTGTGTGCCGACGTGGGGAGCCCACTCCTTCACTGGGTGTCTCTTATGGTATAAGAGAAGCCTTACATGAGACTTGAACAGCCTGAACCTTTCAGTGTTGCTTTGCAGTTTCTAGCTTAAACCTCACACTCAGACAATCTCTTACACCATAAGAGACACCCAGTGAAGGCCTTATAAACGTATATATGTTCTAGGTCTGTGCTATCACAATATGATGACATTCCAAGTTTTACTGACACTGTATTAAAGAGTAGTGATGGATCATCAAAGCCTGACATCCCCTGCACTGCCAGGACTATTTTCAAAAGGGCTACAGTGGTCTGCTCTGTCCAGATGGCAGTTTGAAAGGTAGCTGCAGAACTGAGCTGTCTACCTGCCCCCCCCGTACGGTCAGAACTTACCCTTTTTCCTGTGGCTGACTGTGTGCTGTTTGTGGGTGGCTGCTGTGCTTTGGGGCCACTTGGGATCCTCACTCATCAGCAATGTTTGAGAGTGAGGGCCTTGTTCCTGATAGCCATGATTGACCTGTCAACACCCACCCCCTGCCAATGCCACCTGCTGCCACACACAAATTCAGCCTTGACCTTAATTTGATGGTCTGGCTGACTTCGTCCTAGAATGGTAAGTGCATCTAAGAAGGAATGGGTGCTGCCATAAGCTACAATTGGACCTGGCTTTGAAAATCATGATGCGACATCTAAGTGAATGATAGACACAGCAGGGGATGGGATAGACACAGGAGCATCCTAGGGATTTGCCCTGGGGCATTTTATGAGGAACGTACAAAAAGAAAATTTAAGGAAAGAATTGGTGAGCATATGTGAGCCATAGCTCAGAATAAATAACAAGTATGTGGACAGAATGAAGGTGGCAGGGAAAAGAGTCCATTCTTTATTGGCTTGAATGTGTGGGTATTAGACCAAGGGACAGTAATAAAGAGAAAAAACATGGTCCGAAAGGAAGGGAGGCTTACTGGATATACCAGTTAGGGGCATTCTCTTGGAGAGGTTTAATGACCAAATACTGAGGGTAGCATCTTTCAAAAAAAGAGGTGTACAAGAACAAGGTGGGCACAATTTGAAGATAGAGGGAGGGTGGCTCAGAGGTAATGTAAGGAAATATTTTTTCTCAGAGAGGTTGTGGATACATGGAACGGCCTTCCGGAGGAGGTTGTGGAGCCAAAAACAGTGGTTGAATTCAAGCATGCATGGGACAGTCATAAGGCAATTCTAGGGGGTTGGGGTAGGAAGAAGTAGACTGCTGGTTAACTAGGATCTGCAGCTTATCCATTAGGTAGGGAAATGGCCAGACTGGGTGGGCCAAGCGGTCCTTATCTGCCATCAAATTCTATGTTTCTATGTTAAATAGAGCCTGCACCGCTATTACGAATGTTACTAATTGTGTCCTTGTTTGTATCTAACAGGTGATGTTGCCTTGAGTTTATGAATTTCCTGTCAAGAATCTATTAGCAGGAAGCACTTGAGATTGTACAATATGTGTTTACTTTAATTGATCTATGGTCCTGTATTATGTATTTTAAAAGTATGTACACCCTGCACATTAAATACTAGTAGTATGAATGAGTAGAATGGGAGCAGTCCAGAGAAGAGCAACAAAAATGATACATGGGTTGCACCAGAAGCCTTATAAGGAAAGATTCAAGGAACTTAACATCTACTCACTAGAACAGAGAAGGGGGGGGGATATGATAGAGACTTTCAAATCATCCAAGCAGACCTCTAAAGCAGTAGGTAAGGCTAGGGGGTGTTAGGGTGTATTAGTAGGGGTATCACAAGCCGTAAGAGGGAGGTAATAATCCCTCTGTACAAGACATTGGTTAGGCCCCATCTGGAGTACTGCGTGTAGTATTGGAGGCCACACCTTCACAAGGACATTAACCAAATTGAGGCAGTCCAGAGAGGGCAACAAAATGGTGCAGGGACTACATCAGAAGACATATGAGGACAGATTAACGAGCTCAATACGTATACCCTTGAGCAAAGGAGGGAGAGGTGATATGATCGAGACATTTAAACACCTTAAGGGCATAAACAAGGTGAAAGAGTCTAATATGTTTAAATATAAGAAAATAGCAGGACAAGAGGACACAGCACGAGATTAGAGGGAGGCCGATTAAGGGGGAATGTGAGGAAATTATTTTTCACAGAAAGGGTGGTAGATGCATGGAATGGCTTACCACAAGAAGTGGTGGCTATGAATACAGGGCAGGGCTTCAAACAGGCATGGGATAGGCATAAGGGAGCAATACAAATGACTATGAATAGATAGGTCACTGACAGAGCAAAGGCCGATGGCTCATTTATAAGGTAGAAAAAGAAATGGGCAGACTGGATGGGCCTTGCGGTCCTTATCTGCCGTCAACTTCTATGTTTCTATGTTAAATATCTTAGGGGAATAAACAGGGTACAGGAGAAAAGCATATTTCAGAGAAGGAAGTGCACAAGGACAAGGGAACATAACATGAGGCTAGAGGGAGGGAGGGAGGCTTAGGGGGAACTGTTAGGAAGTATTTTTTCACAGAGAAGGTGGTGGATCCATGGAACAGCCTTCAGGCAGAGGTGGTGGAAGTGAAAACAGTATGGGGGTTCAAAAGTGCATAAGATAAGCATGAGGGCACCCTGCCATGAAGCAGAGTGTGGGAATGGCAGTCCAAATAAGGGTGGGGATTGCCAAACCGAGTAGGGAAATGGGCAGACTAGGTGGACCAGTTGGTCCTTATCTGCCATCATATTCTATGTTTCTGTAGTAGTATATATTTTTGTACTCTGACTTCTTTGTTAGTGTGTTGTTTTAATCTTTTTTATTTGTAATCTTTGTGGTTTTATTATAACTTGTGTTTTTTTTTTTGGTTTTTTATCATGTGCATTACGCGGAACATTACACATGCGTGACACATCAGCATATTTCATGAGATATCATTAAACACCATACTTTATTCCAGGATTGAGATTCTCAGGCACCACGTGTCCCAAAATGGATATCGAACAGTCATTAAACAGAATCGATAAAATAACAGTTGCCTGCTCTTGCAGGGCTGCAGTGTCCCACTTTTGTCCATCAGTTGTGTTATATAGCAACCCAGGCTATTTAGACCGCATCAGACATGGATGAAAGAAACAGCATATTATGGCAATTCACTAAACATTCCTCCCTCGCTACTTCAGAAGTAATCATGGAAATATATATCAACATGATGTCTATACAGATCTTAGCATTATTTATAACCTAAAGCTGTGAACTGTGACAGTACAGTATAATTTGTAAAGATGAGAGTTTGGCTGATAACCTTGTGATGGAATCTTTTTATTTTTGTATTACACTTTATACACTTTGTGGTGGCGATGTTATTAACTTGAATATACAATAAGTGTACCTTTAAATGCTGACTATATTAGATGTCAGCTGTAGGGGAGGGGGGCACACACCTTGACAAAGCTCCAGGAAGAGGCAGGCGTGAAAGATTGGGGCTTCAGTGGGTCCTCCTGGTTGTAGGATACCTGAGCCATGGTGGTTGTTCACCTTTGGAAAGCATCTAATGAACTGTTTAAAGATACACTATAATTTAAGTGTACCTAATTTTGGACTGGAGTACTGGATCCTTTAACACCTCCATGTCTATCCTATTAAAAATGTAGCCTGCATGAGTTCTAGGATTCTGTTGCTGGCACCATCATTCATTCATTCATTCATTCATTCATTCACCAGGTAGGCTCACTGGAACAAAGATTCCTCTTACAGGAGTGACTTGAATGGCACTACAAGTATTTATATATACTGGGGCTAGCAGGATAGCCTAGATGTTAGATTAATGAGCAGTGAATATGGATGGTACCTCCACCAGACCTGGGTTTGATTCCCACGATCTCCACTTGCACACTGTGAGACTCTGAGCAAGTCACTTAACCTCCTCAGAGCTCCCGAGTCACCCCTGAAAACAGGCACTTGTGCCTAGTGGGCCTTACCTGGTTACAAAAAAATTAAAAAGAATGTTAAAGGGAACATAAACAAGGTTGTTCACATTAAAGTATTTAATACTAGGAGGCAGTATAGCACAGTGGTTTAAGGCTCTGAGCTACAAATCTGGAGACCTGGGTTTGAATCCCACAGCCCTCCACTTGCATACTGTGTGACCCTGAGCAAGTCACTTAACTTCCCTGTGCTCCCAGGCTGCACCTGTAAACAAGCTTTCAGCTTAATGTGCCACTCCTGGTTAAACAATTGCAAAAAAAAAAAAAAAATAATATAATTATTAGTTTGGTCATGTGTGACGTTAGTTTAATCACCCCAGTGAATTTGTGTTTGTTTTAAAATAGTCTTGTTTTTTCCTTATTTAAGGTCCCATAATACTGCAGCATTTTTCCTTTACGGTACTCATTCTTTTTAATTACTTAGCAGCTCCAGACCTCAGTTACATCAGTTAAGTGGAAGATTACAATCAAGTGGAACACAGTGACACTGGCTCAGTATGATAGCAGTAGAATCACCCCCCCCAGCCCTGTCAGCATTTCCCTGGTGTCCAGTGGTGCCACTTCCTTTACCCAGTTCCTCATTATTGTATTGTATTCCCTGGGTTGCGGCCCCCCCACCCAGTCCCAGTAGTCAATTTTGAGGTGTCTGGCTGTCCCTCCTCGCACTCCTAGTCCACATGACTACATTCGCTGGTGTCTGGTGGCACTCTTCTTGCCCCGCAACCCCAGTGACAGTAGCCAGCACCTACCCCCAACTTACCTTCATGGCCAGCCAAGGCTGACTCTCACAAGCACTGTAGCAATAGAACAAGCAGGTATATCGCTGTATTACTTGTACTGTACTGTACTATGGTGCATACTAAGGTTAGTTAGAACAGGAAAAGGTTTATGTGCCCATGTATACTGTTCTCCCATTATTACAGTAGCAGCATTTGAGTTTGGTACCTCAGCCATGTACCTATATAACAACTGGACTGGATAATGGAGGGAAAAGCCATAGGACATGTTTACCAGAACTGGGAGTAAAGGGGGGTCCCACCAGACAACAGGGATGGTAATGGCAGGGGTGGGGGTGGCATGCACAATGGAGCCTATGCAATCAGGTGCGGCCAGGTATGTGCAATGTTTTTATTTTTACTTATTTATTTATTGAAATGTTTCACCAGGAAGGGCACACTGAACAAACAAGTTGCTCGTCTCATGGTGTGTCCTGGGGGAGAGGGGTACAAGGAGTTCTTAACATACATTTACACAAACCGACAACATAGTAGTACAAAAATTGAAGGGATACATGTGTAAATGGCATACAAGTAAAGCAGATATTGAACAACAAAAGTGCAGACCTAAGATAGCTTGAATTCCAATCTATGGACCCCAACAAATGCAGACATGAATGAACACTGAGACTGGATTGAGTCAGTTAGAAGGAGAGCATAGGTGGGACGGGCAGGGAAATGAGCAGAATTAGTCACGGGTACAGTTTTCTGACAGGAAGTTATGTAGGGCTAAGGTAATGGAGTGGGAGGAAAAAGAGTGACGAATCTGTGGGGAAAGTGCATTCCATAACTTGTAATTAATAAATAAATAAATAAATAAACTTAGGGAAGCGATAAGAGAAAGCCATTTGGCAGTAGTTCGGTGAGGGACTTCCATCAAATGCACATCGGAGGATCTAAGGGAGCAGGCAGAGGGAGGAAGGGAGGATAAACGGGAAGTAAGGTATGTTGGGAGAGTGCTGAACCAAAATTTAGAAATGAATTTAGCGCAATGAAGGTGATGGTGATTTTCTAATGAGGAGAACACTAGGGAGTGATAGAGATTGCAGTGATGGGTGGGGGGGTGCATCAAGAGCAAAGTGACAGAAGGAGTTAAAAAGGGTATCCAATCTGATTAGCGAAGACTTGGGAATGGCAATGTAGACTACATTGCATTTGTCAAAGATAGGTAGGATCATCTTCTGGACTACTTCGCGTCTAGCAGGTAGCAGGAGACAACTACAGTTCCTGTAGAGCGCACCAAGCTCTTAGGGCGCAACTTCTTCAGGATGGTGTCCACATGACCAGAGAAGCTGAGGTTTTGGTCAAGCCAAACCCCCAAGTACCTAAAGGATGCAGTGTTCTTAAGAACTGTCCCATCAAGGGTGTGGAATGAGGGCAGGGTGGTGAGCCTAGTGAGTCTCTGCCCAGTGCCGAAGGTCATTGAGACTGTCTTCTTGGTGTTACGAGAGAGTTGGTGGGTGGAAAACCAGAGCTGAACTTTGCTGAAGTCTGGTTTTAACACCCACAGAGGACTGGCCTGACGTAAAGAGTACCGTATCAATGGCGTACATGTGTATGGAGGTGGAGGAGCAGACAGAGGGCAGGTCATTTAAAAATATGGAGAACAAGGGGGCGTGGCTTGAGTGCTGGTGATATGCATGCCTAATTCTATCACTCCGTCCTTCTCTGGACACAATCTGCAGTCTCCTGATGTGATCCGGAATTTACCTGCCATCCAAGTTAGGGAGGAGATTTAACCAGCCCCTACCGACTACCAGGTGATACAATTTTGATTCACAACTGATCGCCACAGCCAGAAATGCCAGAGATCACCATTCACCATGCCAGAGACACTAGGCAGTGTAGGCCTTAACCACCAGCCCAGGAGCTATCGCAGTGGTAATTAGTGCATCCCGGTGATGGGCAGCATCAAGGGCTTGGGAAACATCCCTCCTGACTAGAGACAGTGGTCTAACATACCGAGGTATAGTGTGGGGAGTTCTCTTCCATGCACAAACTGTTTTTGGACATGGCCGACCATCTCTAACCCAGGAGGTGTCCAGGAGTCCCTGACACAACAAACACCAGTGGGGGACTCTCTTTCCTATATTATAAAAATGCTAGAAGCTCTATTAGTCAGGGTGAATGGGATAAGCCCAGTCCTCACAGGCAATGTTGCAGATGTCATTCGGCTTGGAGACAAGCTAAATGTGGCCAAACAATGGACGGATGAGCTGGAAAGGCATCAGGGCCTGGTATGGCAACATCTTCAGGATCACAAAGCAAAACTTGCCAGGCTTTGGGAGAGAGCTGAGGACCAGGAGAATCAGGGACACCATAACAATATAAGGATCCTAGGAGTCCCCGAAGGTGCAGAGGGCCAGAACATGGAGCGATTTCTTAATGAGCTCATCCCCATGCTGCTGGGAGATCGATGGAGAGGGCCTGTAGAAGTGGAATGAGCACATAGGCTGTTTTGGCATGCTGGGTCCCCCAAATGCTCTGGCCAGACCTATCATTGCCTATTTGCTGCGATACTCGGTGAAAGAGCAAGTACTGAGAGCTGCAAGAGATCTTGGGGACATTACATGGAGGGGAGCTCGTATATCATTCTATAGGGACGACTCACATGAAGTGGTGGCCCAGCACAAATCATTTGCCCTCTTGAAAAAACTCCTTCTGGCTAATGGCTTCAAATACAGATTCAAGGGGCTAACTTCCTTATATGTCTCAATAGAAGGAAAGGACTTACTAGCCCAACATCCACAGGAGATCGAAAACTGGCTCTCCAGGTACTGACCCACTATTTTGAAAAATACTACATTTCCCAGATGCCTCTGGGTCCAAGGTGGACATGAGCAGCTTAAAAAGAACAGCAGAATGGGGAAGTTGTTTTCAAGGGACTCTAATCATGGATGGACCAGTCCTCCTGAAAATGAGCCCCAAAGACAAGATTGAAGGACAGACTTGATTTCTTAACTCAAGGCCATGCTGTGCCGGTCCTCCTGAACACGAGCAGAAATACCTCATGCCTGCTGTTAATTCAGACAAAATGCAGCACCAGGGCCTCCCATGGCTGAGATCTAGGAGCCACCAGCTCAAAGAGCAAAACCAGCATTCTGTCTCTCCTCCCGCTAAGCTCCCAAGGGAGGGCTCATCTTCTGACAAAGAAGCGACTGGATCCCCAGCTCAAGACTCTGATTATATGGACAACACCGCTCCTCTGGACTGGTGGCCCAACCGCCAGACCCTGCCAAATCTGCAGATGAAGCTCTACTTCTAGTCAGACTGGGACTTAAATCTTTTGCTGAAATTGTGGCTGAAGGTCTGCCACCACGCAAGGGTACAGACGGATGCCCACATGCTTCCTTATCCCCAGGATTGGAGGGGGTGAAGAAAGGCTGATCCTTTGCCACAGGAGAACTTTATGAGGATAAGATATGGACTTTCTGATGTTATTTGATGTTATTTATCTGTTACACTTAGGGCTATAGTCATTACACTTGCTATATAATACTTTTTGACAATGATCTTACTCCTCACCCTGTGGGATTAGAGTTGGGCTTGGCGCAGCAAGGTAGGTTCATGGAGTATACCCCCCACCTTAGACAGTATCCTGCTGGGACGTTGGAGTGGCAACATGCCGTGGAGGGCCTCATGTGCCCTGCACTTCTCCCCCTTCTCGAAGGTTTCCCATCTATTCCCGTTACGGGATTGGGAGGGTATGGTGGTGGAACCATAGCATAACCACAAACTTGGGGTCCCCCTTCAGACCTTGCACCTCATCTACATAACAGGCATGCTGGGGCAAGAGAGGTACAGTCTTTTCCCCCTTCTCCATAATGGGCTGGCGTTTATTTACTGGCGGTACACTCCCCACCTAGAGCTCAGCAACAGGACAGAGGCCCCTCAGACTCTGGCTGGCTTTACTAGCCTTGTTTCTCATTTAGTAGCGGTTAAGCAGTGGCTGTTATCTCTTATTTTCCCCTTTTCTTCTATCGTCTGGTCAGTTGCTGTTTATATATGTTCATTCACACAATACTATAAATGTACTGCTGATTACCTTAGAGTTGGCTTGGCAGTCGGTTGGGTCGCCCCCACTTTTTTCCCTTGGTCTCCCGCCCCGATCCCGAAGACAGGGATCCCCCCGATCACCTATTAGTGGTGCATAGTGCAGGAAAGGATGGGCCATTATATGGTTGACCCTTCCTATACCCCATTTGGGTGTGTGAGCCAATGTAGCTTGGGACCCGCTGTCTGTGGGGAGTCCTTTTACGTGCTTAACTCTCCACCCTTAGTGTGTTCACTTTAGATAGTCTCATTTCCTTTTGATTGTATAAGACTATTTCAGCATTGCTTACTAATACTGTGTTTTCTTGTATCCTCCTTATTGAAAGTTGCTGTTACTGTGTTAAGTAGTTATCGCATCACAGAATCCTAGTTACTGCACTTCCTCAGGATGTTGGAAGCTGACAGGAGAAGTACACCCATACCTACTCCAGGCTGGGTGTGCCGTTGGCTGCTCTGCAGTCTCTCTGTTTTTAGTTAATTTCAGTTAATTTTCCCCCATTTGCCTGCTGTTTTTTTCGTTGTTTTTTTTCTGCCTTTACCTGCGTCTGTCTGTGGTCTGCCTGAACTGTTTGGAACGTTAGAGTGAATTTGTTTGCCGTTTTCAGAGCGAATTCGTTTGCCACGTCTCCGTTTGTGCTGTATTTGCTGAGGAGTGCATTGAGTCTGATAGTGTTATCGGGGTGTCGGGGTCTACTTAGACACTCCCGAAGTGAACATTGGGATTGTTTCAACTGGCCCCGTTATTGTTTGACACTTCCAGTGTTCTGGACCTGTTCTCTGCTGTGTATCATTCTCTTGCTGCTGTAGTTGCAGCTGAAGATTAAGGAGACATGGGGAATCTGGGGTAAACTGTTTGGACGATTTGAGGCTTAATGCTGGATGCTTTGTCAATGCCCCATTTATGATTTCCTGTCAGCTCAGTGACTTTGCCGTGGATGGGATATTTTCTTCTCGGGTCGCTGTATACCACTTTGGTTGATACGAGTGGCTTTTTCTTCAATCTGGTCCTGAATGGTTTGGTGGAAGCTGACCCAGCAGTGGATTACCCTGACGAGGATTGTTGCTGAAGATCATGATCCTAAGGATACATTCGACTGAATCGTTATACGGTCTGGAATTGTTTCTTATATTTGAATTTGGACTTTCTTTATTGGCTTATACTGTGGATTTACGACCGTGGATTTAGGGACTAAGCGGTTCAATTTACAGCCGGTGAGTAGGCCTGAGCTGGTTGGGGCCAGCGTACCGGTCAGTGGCAGCTCTAGCATCTGTGCTCTATCTGTTGGATAGCCAGCGGTTGGTGCGCTGTCCCTTTGAGTCTCCCAGAAGACCGAATAGGTTGGGTTCCGGCGAGGGTCCCATAGTGGCTGGCGCCACTCGGTCATAGGCCTTGGGCCGGATTCTCGGGGTTGTCCACAGCTGTAGAACTGACTGAACCTGAAGAGGTTTTTTTGGATCCTTTCCCGCTCCCATTCCTGCTCTTTGGACTCTTTTTCCTGAACCTGCTCTGATTATGGTTTGATTTTCATTTGATTTTATTGGGCAGCAAGAATGTTCTTATTAGTTTTGTTTTTTTGTATGTTTATTGGACATAGTTCAAAGTTTATTTACTTTTGGCAGTGAGAGTGCAATAATCACTATATCCTTGGGCCCTGACAGTGAGAGCATCAGTGGCCTAAGGACTAACTGCTTTTTGGACAAAGTTTAAAGTTCCATTTACTTGTGGCAGTGAGAGTACCAAAATCAGCATACTTTTGGGCCCCGACAGTGAGAGTTTCAGTGGCCTAAAGACTAACTGTATCATCACTGAAGGAACGACTGTTTTGCCCAGGGGCTGTGCTCCTGAGGACATTTTTTATAGTCCTGCTGTTAAGTGAGAGGACCAGCGGGACTTGATTTAGCTGGTCTTGCCTTCATACATTTTATGCCTGTATTATTTCTTATTTGTTTTATGTTTGTTTGTGTTTGTTAGTGTTGTCTGACTCTGAGCTGTGAGAGAGTTCTGGGGAGGGGAAGTTTTTGTTATTTGTGTTTAATGTTGTAATAATCAGGGAAAGTTTATGATTTTTTCTTTTTTGGAGTTTTAGTTTTAGTTTTATTGGGTATACTGCAATCTTCTTTGGGTAGTTTTATGAGAATAACAGGTTCTCGTTGTGTAACTTGGTTCTTGTTGTAATTATTAGTTTGTGGAATGTGCCTGTTGGCCCCCCCCCCATCTTGCGCTATTCGGCCTCTTCTCTCCGTGCCCTCCACCTGTTCTCTCCTCCTCCTCCTTTGCCGTTTTTTATTTATCCATGTTGCTGGGCATTAGGCATTGCACGTAGGTGAAATTGGGATGGGTGTGGTGTGGGGCACGGACATTGGAGGCCGAAGGAGCAGTCCTCTCGCATAGAGGTGGTTAAGTCCAGAAGATGCCCTGGGGCAAAATAGACCCTGGAAAGTGGTAATCCATGCCTTGTCCCCATACCCAAGGGCACCATCTCTTTTGATGGGTAATTAGCCGGGACGACTCAGGATCCTCGTCCAACTCGGGCAGTGTTATGCAACGCCAGATCTATTAAGAACAAGACTGCAATTATTGCAGATCTTGTTGGAACAGCTGATCTGGCTTGCATCACTGAGACCTGGCTGGATGATAATGCTGGCCCCATTTTGGAGGCAGCAATTCCAGCTGGGTACTTGGTGATACACTGCCCGAGATTGGACCACGGGGGGGGAAGGTAGTGGTCTGTTTTAAGACTGAATTGAGCCTCACTGGTGTACCAGTTGAGGAGGTCAAATCCTTTGAATGTACTGTGGTAGCTGGTGTGGGTTGCAGGATAGCTCTCGTCACCGTCCACCTGGGGACGAGAAGCGATTCCTGCAGGAAGTGGCAGATTTTGCCACCGACATGGCATTGGAATAGCCCAGAATCATCAGTCTGGGCGACTTCAATGCCTGGGTCGATGATGAACTCTCGCCTTTTGGTCAGCACTTCCTCCAGATGATGACATCTCTGGGCTTCACTCAGATTGTTTCTTCAGCTACCCATAATCACGGTCATTCTCTGGATTTGGTTTTCCTCCTGGAGATTGAGACCTCTGATTTGGGGGTGGACCCTGTCAGTTGGTCCGATCATTGCACCATGAGGTTCAATTTTTGCACCCCCCTTAGTAGGTCTGCTCCTATGGAGATGGTCAGTTACCGCCCTTTACGGGATGTCGGCCCTGAATATCTGGCGGCGGTGATTGACCTCTCTGAGTTTCCTGATGCCAGCTCAGGTCCGGAGTTGTTGGTTCTGGCCTATAATAATGCCATTTCCTCTGCTCTGGACTTGATAGCTCCTGTTCGTGTTCACCCCCCCTCCTCCCCCAGGCCCGTTGGTTTGATGGGTCTTTGAGGGAGTTGTGACATGTGGGACGAAGGTTAGAGCGTCATTGTGGCGAAAATCCGCCCTGGAGGTCAACCGCCTTAGTTTGGTCAAGCACTATCAGCTCTACCAATCAGTGATTTCCTGTAAGAAGGCAGAGTTCCTGTCCAGGAAAATCGCTGTCACTCAGAACCGACTAGCCCAGCTCTTCCAAACTGTGGACGGGTTGTGCAAGCCAGCCTGTCTGCAGCTCCGTCGAGCTTTTTCACAAAAACAGTGTGATGAGCTTGCTCATTTCTTTGCGAATAAGGTGGCCGACGTCAGGTCGGAGATTTGTTTGACTTGCTCTATGGGGGATGCGGTTGGTCAGTGTTCGGTCACTATTCCTCATACTTCCTGGAGATCCTTTGACCTGCCGGACCGTGTGAATATTATGCAGATTGTCCAGTGGATGTGCCTATATGTTGTAGTTTAGCTCCGGGCCCAATGCCCATGATTTTGTGTTGTTATGAGATCATGGGCCCATTTCTGGCTCAAATTGTCCGGTGCTTCTTGGAATCAGGTGAGTTTCCAAGCTCCCTGAAGGAGGCAGTGGTTACACCCCTTCTGAAGAAAGCTTCGCTGGACCCGGACATTTTTGCCAACTACAGACCTATCTCGAACCTTCACTTTTTAGGCAAGGTTATTGAGAAGGTAGTGGCAATCCAGCTGGAGAACCATTTGACCATCCATGATGTCTATGAACCTCTCCAGTCAGGTTTTTGTAAGAGGCACAGTACTGAGATCACTCTGGTTCAGGTGCTCAGTGATCTCCTGATGGCGAGAGATCAGAGAAACCGTTTTATTCTGGTACTCCTTGATCTCTCTTCAGCCTTTGATACTGTAGACCATGTGGTCCTGCTTGAGCGCCTGAGGTCCATCTGTAGCCTGCCAAGTACAGTGCTCAGATGGTTTTCATCTTTCCTAGCTGGTAGAACACAGAGAGTAGTGTCGGGGGTCTTTTCTTCCAACCCTTTTTCTCTGTCTTGCGGGGTTCCTCAGGGCTCAGTGCTGTCCCCCATGTTGTTTGCAGTGTATATGCTACCCCTCGGAGACATTGTAAGATGGTATGGGCTGCGGTTTCATTGCTATGCTGATGATACCCAGCTCTACCTATTTTTCGCCCCCGACCAGGTTAGTGCGCTCTCAGTATTTAATAACTGCCTTGCCAAAATCCAAGACTGGATGAATTCGAACTGGTTAAAGTTGAACGCGGGAAAGACTGAGGTTATGGTTATGGACCTGGGTCGCAGGATAGAGGGGTTAAGGACTAATCAGCCCTCTGGAATATTTTTTGGGGCATTCAGATCCTTACCTCAGAACTGGTGTGCAACCTTGGAGTGGTGCTTGACAATGGGCTGACCCTTCATCATCAGGTGTCGGCAGTCATTAAGTCAGCCTTTTACCATCTTAGGAACATTGCCAGGGTCAAACACCTTGTTCCATCCAGCGATCTGCCTGTGTTGGTCCATGCCTTTGGGACCTCCCGCCTTGACTACTGCAACTCCCTTTATCCGGGTCTTCCTGGGGTTGATATCCACCACTTGCAGCTAGTGCAGAATGCTGCTGTTCGATTATTATCTGGGGTGTCTAGGAGCTCGCACATCACCCCTTTGCTGCATGATCTGCACTGGCTGCCGATTCAGTGGCAGATCATGTTTATGGTAGGTTTGTTGACCTACAAAGCCCTACACAGTCTTGGTCCCGACTACTTGAAAAAGCTTCTGATTCCTTACACCCCTGTGTGACAGCTCCATTCAGCTGACGAGAGGTTGCTGGAAATTCTGAGGGTTATTTTGAAATCTTCTGGGGCCCGTGCCTTTGCGTTTGTGGCCCCTACCCTTTGGAATTCTCTGCCCCGTCAGCTTCGTGAGTGCACGACCGTTTGGGGGCTTTAAACAGGCACTTAAGACTTTTTTGTTGAATCAGGCATTTTAAGAGTTATTATGATTTTATTAATGATATAAGTTATTCTGTGTATTTGATGCTTTGTTTTAATTCTGCAATGCGCCTTGATATTCGAAAGGCACCTAATAAATAAAGATTATTGTTATTATTATTATTATTACTCCCAACAGTGAGGTAACCTTAGACCCCAGTTTGGTTGAAGGCTTGGAGGTGAGTGGAATCCAGTCACTGGTGTTGTCCAATTATGTCGGGTAATACTCAACAGGGGTGGAAGTGTGTCTCCTGGAATGTCAAGGGCCTTAATCACCCAGTGAAATGCACTAAGGTCTTACAGCATCTCCACTCCTTATGGGCTGACATCGCCCTCATCCAGGAGACACACCTTACAGCCAGGATGGTGCAGTGGCTCAAAAAACTGTGGGCGGGCAAAGTGTTGGATAGCTCCACACCCACCAAGTCCAAAGGTGTAGCCATCTGGATTCACAGAGCTAGCCCCTGGACTGAGGAAGCTGTTCAGGCGGATACTTAAGGCCGATGGGTAGTGGCTCGCTTTTTGTTCCCCGGAGGGAAGGCCATTGTTGCGAACATGTACGGCCCCAATATTGACTCAGCTGATTTTCTGACTGAGATCAGCCAGGCTATTGCCTCCCTCTCCGAAGGGCATATAAACTTGCCGATTATTCTTGGAGGGGACTTCAATCTAGTACCAGACGTCTTCCTGGATAAGTCTCACCCCACCCCACAAGCTCACCCCAAAGCTAGAGTGGCCCTGCAATAACTAATTGATGAGTGGAGCTTAATGGACCCCTGGAAGAGAGATAACCCCTCAGGCTGGGATTATACTTTTTTCCCCTGCCCACAACACCCATAGCCGCATTGACTTCTGGCTAGCCAATCAAGAGGTGGCTCAGGGTATAAGTGACAGCAAAGTGGATAACATCCTTATTTCCGACCTTGCCCCAGTTGCCTGCAGCTACTTCCCACCTAGGCAAAGTCCATCTTCCACTAGATGGAGATGCAGCCCTTTGCCTTTCCAAGACAAGATATTTTGCTCGGCTATGGTAGAGGAAGCAAAGAATTATTTCTTTGACATGCCAGAGGAGAGGTCAGTGCCGGTACTGTCTGGGAAGCCTTCAAGGCAGTATTGAATGGCCATGTCATTTCTTACACCGCAGCCAAGAACAAGGCCCAGAAGGAGGAAATCTTCGAGCTACAAGGGGAGTTAACCATCTTGAAATTGAGGTTCAAGTCCTCCCCTTCAGCATATATGGATCACTCCCTTGTAACCTCCATAACAGGACTCAAATACTGCATTAATACGCTGTTGCTGCATAAAGCTGAGTGGCCGCTCCTCAAGTCCAAACACAAATATTGGGAGGGTGGTGACAAGGGTGGTAAACTGCTTGCCTATCAGCTTAGGAAGCAGCAGGCAGCATCCCGTATTCTTGCACTGAGGGACCCTACTGGAAAGGTGGTCTAGGACCCCAAGAGTGTTAATGAGGTAATGCGACAGTTTTACCAGTCCCTATACCAATCTAAAGCTACTTTGGATGATGTCGGTATATCTAAGGAGCTGGAGGATTTTTGCAGTCCTGCTGCTATCCCCGACTCTCCCCAGAATCTGTCAAAGCACTGGACAATCCCATCAACACCAAGGAACTACGCCCTGCCTTGTCTCAGCTAGCTAAGGGGAAAGTACCTGGGTTGGATGGCATGACTGTTGAGCTCTATCAGCTACTATGAGATGAAATCTCAACCCCGCTTCTATTGGCTCTATAAGAGGCTCATGCCAAAGGTTCCCTTCCCTCCACTATGAGAGAGGCCTTAGTCACTCTCCTTCCTAAAAAATCCTCTGATGCTTTGGATTTTGCTAATTTTCGCCCAATCTCACTGCTATCCGTAGATACTAAGAAAGCTGCAAAGGTCCTCTCCAACAGAATAGCAAACATCTTGCCATCCCTAATTCACCTTTCCCAGGTGGGCTTCCCCAATGGGAAATCTGGGTCAGATAACCTCAGGTCAGTACTCAACCTCAAATGGCTAGCGCTGCAATCCTCGGTGCCTATGGTGGCCCTAGCCATTGACTTTTCCAAAGTTTTTGACTCTGTGGAGTGGAACTACCTACACAGTGTTTTGAGGCTCTATGGCTTTGGTCCCTACTTTTGGGGATGGATATTTACTTTATACAGCTCCCCTTCTGCCAGAATCCTGACTAACAAAGATATTTCCTCCTGATTTCAATTACAAAAGGGCACTCGTCAGGGCTGTCCTCTTTCCCTTTACCCTCTCTTGTTGCCTTGGACCCTGAGCCAGGAAATTAATGTCTACTAAGGATTTACTTGATATTTCAGGTGGAAAACATCTTACCTGGTCAACTCTATGCAGATGACCTTCTCCTTACTATGTCAGACCCAGAGCAGTCCATGCCCAGGGCCCTTGCTATATATTGCAGGACTTTGCCAAACTTTCAGGTCTCCAGGTGAACCAAAAGAAAACTGCTCTTGCCCCCCCCCCGAACCCGACCTGTTCCAAGGATTGCCTACAGAGCACGGCCATCTCCTGGGCTCCTCAGGGTTTCTCTTACCTAGGGGTGGCTATCACCACCAGATGGAAGGAGTTGGAAAACGCCAACTTTACCCCCTTACTTACCTCATTAACAGCAGAAGTGGATCGATGGTGCAGGCTCAAGCTTTCCTTGAAGGGCAGGGTAGAGGTTGTGCAGATGTTCCTTTTCCCTAGTGCATCCTACTTCTTTCATAATCTCCCCATTCGTATATATCCTAAGCTATTTCAATCTCTGGACAAGATAATTTCCCTCCTGCTTTGGGATGGCAAAGCCCCTCGATGGAGTCAACCCAAACTCTGTGCCCACTGGACCAAGGGGAGCCTAGGTCTCCCCTGGTTCCAGAGATATCGTTTAGCGTACCTTGCAGCACAAGCTACAAAGTGGTTTGTCCCCCCTTCCTCCCACCCTTCCTTATGGGTTCAACTGGAAGCCCACCTGGCCCAGCAGGACTCCTTATGTTCACTGCTTCTCTCCAATCACCTCCCACTCTCCTGCACCACACCGGTTATGCTACAGATGGGGAGAGCCTGGTGCACAGCCATGGCTACTGCTCACACAGGTAGACCCATCTGGCATCCTCCCCCAGACTATGCCCACCTTTGGAACAATAAAAGTATCTCCATAGACAAAAAGCCGATTTCATTGGCCGGTATGGGTCAGTGAAGATATTAGGCTCCTTTGGGGCCTATATATGCCAAACTCCAATGAACTGATGTATTTTGATCAATTGAAGGCCCAGTTCAATCTTCCAGCCCAGGACTTTTGGAGATAGTTCTAAATTCAGAGTGCTGGCCAGCCCGGTGGCGCTGAGGGCTGAGGCACTGGTCACCTTACCTTGCGCTACGCCAGTGATCCGTGTTCGGGAACGAGCACAGGTCATCAGGATTTGGCAGGTTTGGAGAGGGATTGAGCATCTGAGGGACTGCTGTCCCTCTCCGGGGAGGGGGGTTTGCCAGTGATTGACTCTTAGTGGCTCCTAGCAGTGGCTGGGGGCAGTGCGCCGATGCTGTAATCATTACAGTGCAGAGATGGGGCCGACGTCTGGAGGCGGCACATGCAGTCACGTGTGCACTCTCTCTGCTGATGTCCTGCATGCCTCTCTCTGCAGGGGAGAAAATAGAGGAAAAAATGGATTCCTTGCCATGGATGGCGATTGTCCCACCTCATAGCGCCGCCAGGAGGGGCACCTACCCCGAACTGGATCCGGTCTGGTGGGTGAGTACCTCCCCAACCCCCACCATGAGGGGTAAGTTGTGGGGGTTGAAGGGGAAGGGGTCTGATTCCCAGTTGACGTGGATGGGGGATGTCAGAGGGTTAAGGCTAGGGGCTCCCAGAAACAACACTAACAAAAAAAAGAAATTCAGAGTGCTGTTCGCTCACTCCAGACCTGAGTTGTTTCAGACTCCAAATGGCACTGGATGAGCTCACTTCATAAACAAGAGGTGCAGCGGGGCCTAGCAGGGAAAATCTATAGAACGATGCAGGATGCCCAACCAGACCCCACTGAGAGGTGCAGACAGAAATGAGAGGCAGACATCCAGGTAATAATTTCTCAAGATACCTGGAGCCATTGTATCAGAGCGGCCCACCCTGCCTATAAAGATGCCAAAAGTCAAATTATCCGATTTAAGATTTTGCTGAGGTGGTATAGGACCCCGGCTGTTCTCCACTTTGTGGGGCTCCTCAGCCATTTGCAATGTTGGAGATGTCACCCAAGACCTGCTCATATACTACACGTACACTGGCAATGCCCACTACTGGCCTCCGTTTGGTCTTCAGTACTTGCGGATTGCTCCAGAGTGGTAAGCTGCCCACTCAGCCAAACAAATCCACTGTTGTTACTAGGTGATCTATCTATTCTGAATTCTCTTCCCCCCTTACAGCAGATGGGTGATGGCTGCTCTACTTGAAGCCAAATGGGCAATTTTGATGAAGTGGAGACAACCCCACCCACCCTCAGTTGTGCTGTGGTGCTCTATGCTGGCTATCTTTGAAAGACTCTCCTACTCCAGTCAAAACCAGTTACACATGTTCTATCAGAAATGAGACGCTTATCTGCAATTGAACCTGTGTTCTGTGCCTCCTACACCATCTGGTAATCCCCCCATTTGAAGGTCTATCTGACATAGTTCATCCCACCACAGCCCTACTGGCTTTAGGGGGCCTGCTCATAGCTGCAGAAGTCTCTATTGGAGGGCCACTCCTTTCTTCCTCTTTCCATTCTTTTCCCGATGTACAGAGGAAAACATTTCTCCTCTTCTCCTCCCTCCCCCCATACCCCTCCTCCCCCCCTTGGATGGGGAAGGAAGGTGTTTTAGACCTCCTTACCAGCCTCCTGGATGTGCAAGTACTACTTTGTTACTTGTTTGGCAGTATGTATATTACTGTTTTCATATGGTCTGTAGGTTCGTCTCCATATATTGTTATGGTATATTGAAATCTGTCTAGGTTCACAACCCTCTCTTATGGAAGGCGGTTAACACACTGCACATGACCAATGTACCAATGTATGTAACTATTCTGTGATGTTATTTGCAAAAATTGAAAATAATAAAATCTTTTATGATAAAAAAAAATATGAAGAACAGGACAGGGCCCAATACGAATCCCTGGGGTATGCCGGTATTGATGGGAAGAGGGGGACAGATGGAGTCAGCTATTCTGACTGAATATGTTCTTCCTATTAGGTAGGCACTGGACCAGCTTATGGCAGAGTCAGTTAAAGCAGCTGAGGAGAGGGAGTTTAAGAGAAGGGTATGGGAGATGGTGTCGAAGGCCTTAGCAAGGTCGACAAAAATTGCTGATGTGATTTGGTCACTGTCCATCCCTGAGAGGATAGAATCAGTGAGCCTAATCTGGGAGGTAGTGGCGGAATGGTTCTTCTGGAACCCAGATTGGAATGGAGTGAAAAAGTTAGAATCAGAGAGCTAGAAAGAGATTTGAGACAGGGCCAGATGTTCTTGGAGCTTAGCAAGGGTGGGTAGGAGGGATATAGGGTGATAGTTAGCTGGGGTGGTAGAATCACCACCCTTGGGTGACAGAAGGACAGTGGCATGCTTCCAAGTTGATGGTATAGTTTCTGTAGTGAAGGAGAGGTTCAGGAGAGCAGATAGTGAAGCAGCAATCACTGGAGCTGATAGGTAAAGCAGCCTTGGGTCCAGACCATCAGGTGAACTCCCCTTGAAGGGATTGAGAGAATTGAAAGCATCCAGGGTGGCAGAGGGAGAAATATTGGAGAAGGAAAAGGAGTTAGTTGAAGAGGGTAGACGGGGAGAAGAGGCAGGGACAGTGGAAGGAAAGGCGGGGATGGTAATTCACATGTACCTGGCCCACATAGCTACAGGCACAAGGTGCATGGTATGCAACCAAATGTGTGCACCCATAGGGTGCCTGTCTGCAGCCGTGCCTCCCAGTGTGCAGCTCAGCAGGGGGCGGTTTGAGGGACACAAACAGGCGTGGGACACGGAGTGGTTCCCCTGCTGCACACGAGCAGGGGATTCTGAGATGGTATGGGAATGGAATCATTACAAGGTACAGGTAGGTGTGTGCCCAGATGGCTGCCCACAGCCTTCCCTGTCAGCCTGGTAGGCTGGGGCAGCAGGGTGGATGGAGGTCATGTCTCACCGCAGAGGTGGATGTATTTTAAGAGAGCAAGGTCACTGCTACCATATCCTGCGCCCCCCTTGCCCTGCACTCTGCACCTTAGTGAATGGAGCAGAATGTGGGCATGCCCCTTGACAGCCCATGGAGCATAACTACATGATCAGCTGGGGCATCATGTGTGCAAGGGGCTCGTTCTCCTTCCTTGAATGCTGCTAGAGGTGCACTGAATCAACATTGCATGGCATTCAGACTTAGAGTTACCTACGCAACATGTAGGCAATCACAGTTTTGTGCCTAGCCCCTGATATGCGAGTTGTTATAAACAAGTTTTTTGGAAGTGTGAACTGGTATGCACTCTATCTTCCCCTCTTCCTAGCTTTTTTCTGCTGTTTTCTATTCTGTTCTAGCATGGGTTATTCATAATTTCCCCTCCACTCCATCCTAATTTAGCTACAAACTGTTAAAAATATGTCATTATTAAAATAAATATTGTAAGATGAAAAACATTATAATTTACTTATGATTTTACCCTAAATTAGTCCCTCTACCTTTAATTTACTGTTTTGCTTTTTGGTCTTTTGACCCAATGGGGACCCCATAGTTGTAGTTTTGTAGTCCCACTGTCCGCCCTCCCACATGAATTGCATGATTGCTTAAATTTAAATAAATAAAAAATGTATTAGTTGTTGTAGTAGTAGCAGTAGTAGCCTTTTTGGTTTTTATTTGTTTCCCAATGATGGTTTTCAATTTTGGGGTATTTAACTGTGTGCTTTGAGAGAACAAGTATGCAAGTGCTGTCTACCATGAGAGAGAGTGGTACAACTTTGAAGGAGAGCAAGTGTGCTATGGAAGGAAGAGTAAAAAGCAGCTTCAAGTCTGGAACACAGAGTCTTTTTTTTTATTTCATATATCCTACGGGAAAAAAAACCTGATTGGTGGGTCTGTCTGGTCACTCAGTGAGACCAGGAATGAAGACAATTGTGGATGGGTGAGGAAACAGACGGCTGTACAGCTGAGATGCCGTACAGCTCTATCGGCATGAGAGACACTGTACGCAGGAATGTAATGGCTGCTGGGAGAAGGTGTAAGTGTTTCAATCACTTTTCTACACCTTTCAGTGAGCAAGGGAGAATCGTTTCACTCGCTTGATCATGCCCACATTCTTGAAAACTTTAGCAGGCTAAAATATGGTGACTTCAAGTAACTGTAACATTATAATTAGAATGCCTAAAAATGAATCACTGAGCATCAGATTCTGTGCTCCAGCTGTTTTACTGAGACTAATTATTTATAGTGCATTGTAGTCCTACATTGCACTGTAAATAACCAATCAGATTGCTCCATTGTTCCCTGCCATTTTATAAAAATAGAGTAATCTATAGTCTTGTTTACACAGCCTGGTGTCTCTGCATTGCACTTCGTGTTAGCATTCTCCCGACCTCCTGAGTTGATAAGTGTGTTTGTTTGCAAGGCTCCTCTCAGTACCGATGCAAATCGCGCTGGACAAGGGCTGCAAGCAGATGCTGGGAGGTACTGGGGGATGCTGGAAGGGTCCCTTCTTGGGGTGTGTGAAAGCTGTGAATTCCACTTTCATGGAACTTCCATAACATTTCAGAAATTTCGCAAAATTTTCAGCACTTCTGCCATTGGTGAGATCGGATTCTTCCAAACGTGTTTCACAAATTTTCACCCAATTCTACAGACTTTTTGGTTGATCTGCAGAATAATACATTAAACCGTGGAATTTATTCTATCCTCAGTTTAATGTATTGTTTCATAATGTAGCCCCCTCCTGCCGATCGCTGACCCCCTATAAATTCCCCCAGCCCCTGGTGTCTAGTGGCCCCCCCACCATCTGATCACTGGCCCCATGTAAAACAGGTCCCTGGTGTCTAGTGCCCCCCGCCCCTGCCGGCCGATTTCCGCCCCATATTAAAAAAAAACAACTGGTATTTAGTGGTCCCTCCACCTGCTGATCACCGGCCTCATTTAAAAAAATCCCATTCCCTGGTGTCTAGTTGTCCCCCCTAGTGGTTACCAGCTCTATATAGAGAAAAATCATTGGTGTTTAGTGGTCCACATCCACCCGCCAATTGTCGGCCCCAAATAATAAAATTGCTGGTGTCTAGTGGTCTCCCCACCTGCTGATTGCAGGCCCAATGTAAAAAAAAAAAATGTTTTAATAATTTCTCCTCCCTGGTGTCTAGTGGACACCCTTCCCTATCCCTGATCCCCTTAGTAAAATACTTCCCTCATTTTTTTTTTACATGGGGCCAGTGATTGGCAAGTGGGGGCACCACGCTTTTTTACATGGGGCCAGTGATTGTTGGGAGAGGGGTACAGCAGGCAACAATTGACAGAGGAATGGAATTAATGTATTAAACTACAGGGGAAAAAGCTGCAGAGCTGACCACTGACAGTGATCCGTTCTACGGAATTTTTATCCCGCAATTTAATACATTAACCCACTGTTCATTCATTTATTCTGGCATTTTAAGGTGAAATTTCTGCAAAGTTTGCCCAAATGATTTCCAAACTTTCACAGAAGCAAAAGTCTGACTTTTGCGGAAAGTCCGCTGGCAGAATTATTTTGCACACACCTCTAGTCCCTTCTGTGTCAGAGTGAGCGGTGTAGCCTGTCCACACGGCTGCTGACCGTGCTCACTCCAGAACATGCCCTCCATTCTGAAGTGACTCAGGGAGAGGTTCAGTGACTGACTTACCATGAGCGAATAAGTGTCCACACAGCCACACTTGCACCACAGTAACCCAAGCACTGCTGTGGTGCAATAGCTGCTGTGTCAGCTGATCTTACAGGAAATGATCAGTACCAAGGTTGTAATTCCATCAGTGGATTATGAGGACATGATAAATCACAAAAGCAAAGCTTGAGTGGTTTACGCTAGCACCATAACCCCAAGATGGAATGAAAAGCCTAGTTACTGATGGTTTTGCATCTATTACTTTTTGTAATAAATGACATTATACAACAGGAGTGGGCAGAAATGCCACAGAATAACTTATTTTTTTTGGATCCACTTTGCAAGATACCATGATATATTACATTTTGTGGTATGTCATAATTGATATCTAGTAAAGCTGGATACATCACAACAGGATACTGAACAAATCAAAGAGCAGCTTTCAGAATGCTGATGATGTCACAATAGCCATACACAGCAATCAAGCCAGCAGGTGAAATAAAAAAAGAACCATTAAAGAGCTAGTGCATTGCCCAAAACTAGTATTAGTTTTTAAAAGCAGTCAACTATTACTTTTTATATTTGAGGAACTTTTTATTACCCCTTTGGTTACTTAGAAGATTTTTTTTACCTGATGTCAGTAGGTGTGATGTGTGGGATAGCACTCTGCCTGGCAGCTGACATGTCTAGTTCTGTTCCTCCCATTACATCAGAAGCATTGTGACCTCACTGACTGTGATATCACAGCTTCTCAGGAAGAGCCACTGAGTAGCTGCCAGGCCAGTCATCAGTGATTTCACAGTCAGTGAGGTCACTAAAAAGAGAGACAAGCAGTGTGTATGTATCTGTGTATGTATGTATGTGTCTGTGTGTGAGTGTGTGTGTGTGTGTAAAAAATAAGGACTAGTAATTAAATAAAATAATACATGGGTGAGTGTGTGTAAAACCAGAATTTTATACACACCCTTGGTATGGGATACTTTTATAAATCCCTCAGACTTTGCCCTTGGGGTTTATGTAGCATGCTACACCTCGGGTGTGTGTAAACTTCTGGTTACACCCACCCACCCAAGTATTATTCTATATGTTGTACAAATTGAATATGCAGTGATCTGACTTAAAATATACAGTTTATCATTACTTGTGAGGGGCAGAACTTTTTTATAACCCACTCATGGCTCTGTCACTTGTTAGTTATGGTCCTGCCCCCTCACACCTGAAGAGAACTTGCATATAATGAGTCAGGCCATTGGGTATCCCATATCAATTTTTTTTTTATTTTGATTTATTGAGTATTCAGAAAATACCTTTGAGTCAAAGACTCTTTTTAAAAGGTTCCACGTCACTACAGGTAGATAGAATATGAGAAACGGTACGAATCAAGTATAGAAGCAGAAACACAAGCAAGCAAGCACTATACCATACATACATTAAATCATCTGACATTTGAATATCCTATCTCATGATTCCATTCTTCTAATGGCAGAATGATGGTATTATGCATTTCTGGTGTCCCTGATTCCCCATGTGAAAAAATTACCTCCCATATATTACAAATTTCTGCTAACACCATACCCAGATGCTATGAATTCTAGGTTTGTGCTGAAGAAAATGTTTGTAGCTGAGTTTGTCCTTGGAGGACTGGATACATCATATGGGACCAACATATAGAATAATATATGGGCAACCATGCACAATAAGTCTATGGTATATGGTTAATCTTTATTGTGTATAGAAATCAAATACTTTAAAATCCTTGTTGTGCACATTCTAAGTTGTTATGCATGCCCTAAAATAGTTATATTATATGGTTTTGCCTTATTATGTATAAAAATCAGTAGCTGCAGAAATGTTATTGTGTACATTCTAAAAGTTGTTGTGCACATTCTAAAAGTTATTGTGCATGTTGTAAAAGTTGTTGTGCACATTCTAAAAGTTGTTGTGCACATTCTAAAAGTTATTGTGCATGTTCTAAAAGTTGTTGTGCACATTCTAAAAGTTATTGTGCACGTTCTAAAAATTGTTGTGCACATTCTAAAAGTTGCTGTGCACGTTCTAAAAGTTATTGTGCATGTCTATAATAAATATTTAGCAGCCCCTAATCAATATTCATCAGCCCTGCGCTATCCATCACGTGGCTGGACCAAAGAGACCTGTTCAAACAAAAAAATCCAAATAAATATGGTAGCGCCGCTTAGCGAGCGGTTCACAGAAATGGTTTGGACATGTACTGCCATAGTCAGCTCCGTGTTACCAAACCATACTAACTTAACTTTTTTTTTAAATCAAATGCTGCCACGAATGTTTCAATGGTCAGAAGTAGATGGGACTGCACCAACAGACTTCTCAGCATGCTAAGCCACTGACAACAACCGGGAGCATGAACATAAAGTATGAAACCTTGTGAAACTTAACCCTTCAGAAATATAACTTTTTTTTTATCTCAGAGAACCATATACTATAACAAGCATTTGTCAGTGCGGAATGTTGTCTTGCTCATGTTGGCACTGGTAGTGCAGAAGTTAAGAGAGATGCATAATCCCCCTCGATCTCCTACCCTCACTTGCCCCCCACCTCCCCTTACCTTATCTTGCTCATAGCTCAAGTCTTTGTACTGGTTATTACATGTCTGTAAGTCAATGATTATATGTTTGTAACTAAAAATGATGACTGTTGCACACGCTGATGTGGAACCTTTGTAAAAGGGCCTCGGCTCAAAAGGTATTGTAATCCTAGATTGAAATAAATAAATAAATAAATACATACATACATAAACAATAGGAATAGCAGTGAAGTATAGAACAAACATCAACCCCACCCCACCCTGCAGAGAGTGACAGGCACTGGGGTGTGCATTTGGGTCACTGACCATAACGCTCATGCTATTTCACCTCACCCTACCCTGCGGAGTCTGACAAGTGTCACGTTGTACCTTGGGATCATCTGGCCTTATGCTCACCCCATTTCATAAGTATGTACATTGAGATGGGTGCAGCATAGGAGAATGGGTTGAACTTTGGGGCTGAAGAGTCCAAGGCACACCTTGATGCCTGTCAGTGGCTGCAGAAACATAGAAACATAGAATTTGACGGCAGATAAGGACCGCTTGGCCCATCCAGTCTGCCCATTTCCCTACCTACTGGATGAGCTGCAGATCCTAGTTAACCAGCAGCCTGCTTCTTCCTACCCCCACCCCTCAGAATTGCCTTATGACTATCCCATGCATGCTTGAATTCCACCACTGATTTTGACTCCACAACCTCCTCTGGAAGGCCGTTCCATGCATCCACAAGGGTGGGGGGTGGAGGACCAATGGCGTGAGCAGTACAGCAGACAATCCAAAGACACACCCCTCATACCTGTTAGTCTGTACAAGGTGGGACATAATGGTTAGAAACCATAATGCCCTGGGCATGTGTTGATATTTGCACTCCAAATTTTAAAACATGGCCTTTTTGTGACCCCACCTCATGAAAGCATTTGGGACCTCTGCTCATGAACAATGTCCCTGTGATTTTGTTAATCTGTCTCGAACATTGATTTCCCACAGTGACCGCACCATTCTGCACCACATTAAAGTGTCAGCTGCACCATTGATGAGGTGTGAAGAGATGGCGATGTTGAAAATCTGGAGTGAAAATATTAAACATTCTTGAAGTTATGAGCGTGTGTGAAAACTGCTCATCGCATGCTCGTAATACTGTCATTTAGTGGAATTATTTCACCAAATTTTTAACATAGCCATTTTGAGACCTCTGCTCATGAACAGCGGCACTATGATTATCTTAATCTGCTGTGACCATTGATTTCCCACAGCGTCCATGTGATTGTGCTCCACATGTGCGAAACTACATTTCGGGCAGGATGTGACAAATGACAGCTGTACTGTTCATAAGAAGGTGTGCAAAAATGACAATGTTGAAAATCTGGAGTGAAAATATTACAAATTCCCAAAATTACGACTGTGCATGGACACTGCGCAACGCACGCTTGTAACATAGTAATTTTATGGAATTTTTTCACCAGATTTTCAACATAGGCATTTTGGGACCTCTGCTCATGAACAGTGTTACTGTGATTTTCTTACTCTGTTCTGTACACTGTTTTCCTACAGCAACTGCGCCACTGCGTGTTAGATGTGTGAAAACACAGTTCAGGTAGGATGTGGAAGATGAAAGCTGTACAATTCATAAGAAGGAGTGAAAAAATGGCACCGGTGAAAATACGGAGTAAAAATATTAAAAATTATCGAAGTTACGAGCGTGCGTGGAAACTGCACAATGCACGCTTGTAACACAGTCATTTTATAGACGTTTGTCACCTAACTTTCAACATAGGCATTTTAGGACCACTGCTCATGAACAGAGTCACTGTGATTTTCTTAATCTGTCCCAAACACTGATTTCCCACAGCGACCACGCTTTTCTGCATGGGAAGTGCGAAAACACAGTTTGGCCAGGATGTGAAAAATGACAGCTGTACTGTTCATAAGGATGTGTGAAAAAATGCCAATGTTGAAAATCTGGAGTGAAAATATTACAAATTTGCGAAGTTACAAGGGTGCGTGGAAACTGCGCAACACACACTCATAGCACAGTCATTTAATGGACTTTCGTCACCAAATTTTCAACATAGACATTTTAGGACCTCTGCTCATGAACAGTGTCACTGTGATTTTCTTAATCTGTCCCAGACACTGAGTTAGCACAGCGACCGTGCTATTCTGCGCTGGAAGTATGAAAACACATTTCAGACAGGATGTGAAAAATGACAGCTATACTGTTTATAAGAAGGTGTGGAAAAATGCCAATGTTGAAAATCTGGAGTAAAAATATTATAGACTTGCAAAGTTACCAGCGTGCATGGAAATGGTGCAACGCACACTCGTAAAACAGTCATTTTTTTGATTTATTTCATTAAATTTGCAACATAGACTTTTTGAGAGCCCACCTCATGAACAGTGGCACTGTCGTTTCATTAATTTGTCCTGAAAGGTGATTTCATGCAGTGACTGCGAAATCACCTTTCAGGACAGAATAACACCATGATAGTGACTGAATTCATGAGGAGGGGTTCCAATAACCCCATGTAGAAAATTTGGTGCCAAAACTCCCAAAAATGTCCGAAATATGAACCAAAGTTGAAAAAAAATGATTTATGCGATTAGATAGCTTACCGGCATTTCTTCAGTTCACGGTCGGCTTTGAAGAGTGCAGACGTGTTCCCGGTTTACCACAGATCATTGTGCTGGGCTCTGGAGGTAAGTATAGGGTGAGGGGAGTGTGGGAGGTGGGGAACACAGTGGGTGGGCGCTGGTTGGGGGAGGGGGCCGCAGGCAGTGAGAGACCGCTTTCTTCTTTACAGGGTTAAAAAAAATTAATAAACATTGCTGGAAGGTCTTTTCTTTTAACAGGTACTTTTATTATGCTGGGGTGGGCTCCCAGCGTGCCACCTGCATGTTTTGGGGTTGGGGGGACTGGAGTTGACGTGGATTGGGCACCCCGTTGGCAAGTAAAAGGTGTTGGGGGGGATGATGCTGAGGGGAAATGGGCACCCTCTCGGCAAACAACTGGCATGGGATATGATGCCGACAGGGATTGGGCTCCCCATCAGCAAATGAACTCAGGAGGGGGGCATGATGATGCCGAGAGGGGGATTGGGCACCCCCAACGTTGGCTTTTCTGGAGACTGTGCGAGGCGGATGGCACAGCCGCTGCCATGTCTGATTGAAATGTTACACCAGGAAAGGCACATCCTGCAATGAGGTGGAGCTCCCTCATTGCAGCAGCTAAAACATTTTAAGTTGGTGGCACGCTTTTGCACTGCTGTCATAGACAGCATGCAATCTAATTCATGCCACAGAGCCCAGCCCCAAAAAGCAGTGGCGCCACTGGCCACAACACAACCACACCCCCAAAACCTGCTATTCTAAAGTTACTGCAACATGTTTCTTGTGCATGTGCAAGACAACATAAAAAATAGTATATGGACAATTATACATGAACAAGGCTATGTTTTCATCTCGGGGTTGAGATGACATTGGGACCTCTTGAGCTTTGCTCTCGAGGTCCCTATGATGATGGAACAGGAAGGGTTACATATAACCATTGGCAACAAATTGCCCTGGGTGGAGATATCCAGACTAGATCAGATTACTATAAGTTACTACTGGCTGCAATTTTCAAAGACACAAAGCACATTTTCTGGAGCTGGAAGGACACTACTTTCTTCAACTCCAGCTGTGTGAGAAATTCTATATTGCACTTGATATCTGCAACAAACTGTACTTTTGCTTTAATTCTGTGGGAGATGAAACTAACCACCCTTGGTAATTGCTTTTTATTCACATTTATTTAGTGTTTAACCAAGAAGGGGCTTGTAAACTCTGTTTATCTTGTTAGTAACTTCAGAAGGATTTAAATACTGCATTTGGGTAGGTCCTTGGAGGTAGCTAGATTGTCTACTAGGATTTGCTGACAGTTAAACTATTTTTAAATGAATTACAGTTAGCTGAGGAGTTGAAAAAGAAACTTGCAAACTCTGCTTATCTTGGAAGTAACCTCATAAGTGTTTGAATACTGCATTCTGGTTGTCCCTTGGGGGTAGCTGGATTGACTACTAGGATTTTGGGACAGAAACTATTTTTAAATAATTTACTGGTGCGTAGGAGTTTGTGATAGTTAAACTCTTTTTAACAGAGTTACTGGGGTTAAGGTGGTCACAGAAAAACCTGCAGTGTGAAACAGGAAAAGACAGTCTTTCAAGCAACAGAGGGTGGTGGATCTAGGTTTACATTTGTTTGTTACAATTCTTAAGATTTTCAGTGCAGGAAGAGTTTAAAGCACAGCTGACTTATTTTGGGGCTGACAGCTCTTGGAGCACAAACCACCAGGCCTGTTTTGGGGCTGGGAAGGCTTACCTGTGTCTGACTTAGATGTGTGAATTTTTCTCTGTTTGATTAGCAGGGTATTTCTCTATCAAATTGTTGTGTAGGGCATCTTGCTGACAGGAAGGCACTCATTGCAGCAGTGGGTCAGAGCTTTTAGCTGATTGTTTTGCAAGGGCACAGTATAGGCCCAACCCCTTCCCACCCCTCACCCCACCCACCCCTGAAATAGTTCCTTTATACCTGGGGTTCTGACATCATTTCCTCAAGAGTGCAAGGTGCATGTCACTGTCATACTCCTCTCTAGCACACTACACTGATAATATAAATATATATTTCTATATTACAAACCAATCACACACACACACAAAAAAAAAATGTGGGGAATAATGCAATGTAATGGCTGTGGGGCAGCAGTCTTCCGGGAGTCTTTCTGGAGGCTGAGATGCTGCCCTATTTGCAGACAACTCTCTGCCCTGAGGGAGGAAGTTGCCCGTCTTCAGGCCACACTGGACAGTAGTACGGGGACCTTCCCCCAGGCCACACTGAACAGTAGGAAGGGAACCTCCCCATCCAGGGAGCACCACAGCCACCACCACTACCTCAGAGGTTGCGAAGAAAACACAGCAGTTGGACCACAGTGGGCTCAGGAAGGGTGAGGATGGTGGAACGGAGGCACACCCAGTCAGTTGTTCCACTCCACAATCCATACACCATTCTGGGGGAGCATAGCTCCCCTATGGATGCACCCACAGAGGAAACTAAGGAGGCTGAGGACAGCTGTCACAAGGGAGGCCCACAGGAAGGAGGCAGAGGACACCACAAGGAAAAGGAAGCAGCTCCCGGTGGGGGACTCAATTATTAGGGGAATAGAACTGAGAGGAGCTGGGAAAACTGAAGTAAGGTGCCTGCCTGGTGCCATGGCTTGGAGGGACAGGAAGCGCATCCTCAGGATCACGACAACAGCTGCAAGGGATTCTGAGCTGGATGTAATTGTCCACCTAGGGACAAATGACTTGGCTCATCATGAGGTTAGAGCAGTGCAGGAGGACATTGCAGAGTTGGGGAGGGGTTTAAGACAAGTAGCACACACAGTATCCTTCTCAGAGGTGCTGCCTGTCAAAGGCATGGATGAGGCGAGGGTAATTGGCACCATGCAGTTTAATGAATGGTTGAAAAAATGGTGTGGAGCACAGGGGTTTGGCTTCATTGGGGACTGGGGTTCCACCTGGAGGGACACCAGCCTATACTGGCAGGATGGTCTGCATCTGTCCAGGAAGGGGAACAAGTCTTTTGAGCAATCGGTTTAAATGCTTCATTGGCAAGCTTTTAAACTAGTCAAAGGGGGAGGCACTGACAAGCAGCAGAAAAATCCCAGCCTCTCCCAACAAAACAGGGTACTAAATGAGAAAAGACCAAGGTAGAGCGGTCAGTGGGGATGCTGCAACAGAAGGTAAAGCCATCAAAAATGAAACAGCAGTACCAATGCCCGTAGTCTAGGTAACAAGCTTCCTGAATTAGTGGCCTTGATGGAGGAGGAACATCTGGATATCGTGGCAGTCACAGAAACATGGTACACACAAAACCATGACTGGGATGTAAACATACCAGGATACACTATCTACAGGAGGGACAGGGAGGGTAAAGAGGGAGGAGTAGTTCTTTACATAAGGGAAGGAATCAAAGCAACAGAACAAAGGGTAAACAGGGAGGAGAAGAAGCACTGTGGGTAAATTTGGAGACAGGTAATGGCACCACAATCCGCACAGGGGTTGTATAGAACCCTTCTCAGGGAGGAAATGGACAAGGAAATGATAGAAAGTATACTTAGAATGGAAGAAAAAGGGAGATATTGCTGATGGGTGATCTGAATATGCCAGATGTTAACTGGAGTGCAGTTGCAGCTGCCACTTCAAAGTGCAGTTATTCTAGATGCCCTACAGGGGCATGCCTTGAGACAACTAGTACTGGAGCCCACTCGAGAGGAGCAATTAGACTTGATACTCTCAAATGGAGATGGAGAGGGATCACAGATGTAGAAGTGGGTAGCCATCTGGGAACTAGCGACCATCGAACAGTATGGTTCACAATAAACACAGCAATGAAGTCAAGCCATACAAAGACAAAGTATTGGACTTTAGGAGGGCTGACTTTGCCAAAATAGGTGAGTGCCTAAGGAACACACTAGCAAATGGGCAGGAAGGAGGTGGAAGAACAATGGGAATAATAAAACTGCCATCACAGAGGTAACAAGCTTTTGTGTGAAGCAAATAAACAAAACAAGACAATGTAAGAAACCACTATGGTTCTCAAAGGAAGTGGCAGTGAAGTTCAAGAGAAAAGAAAGCATTCAGGAAGTACAAGGAATCGCAGAAGGAGCAGGACAGAGAACTGTATCAGTTAAAGCAAAAGGAGGCTGGGAAGGCAGTCAGAACAGCAAAGGCCCAAACCAAGGAAAAGATAGCCAACTCAGTTAAGAGGATAAAACCTTTTATAGGTATATCAGGGGCGAAGGAAGACCAAGGAGGGATAGTGAGGCTTAATAAAGGGAGGGAGGGTGGGCAGAGGAGACTGTGAAAAGGCAGAGATACTAAACAAATATTTTTGCTCAGTATTTACAAGGGAAGAGGGAAGGTACATAAAACAAACAGTAGTAACACTCTGGATACAGAAGTTGATACCGCCCATTTACAGAAGAAAGGGTTCTGAAAGAACTCTTAAAACTGAAGGTGGACAAAAGCAATGGGGCCTGATGGGATTCATCCCAGAATTCTAAAGAACTAAGGGTAGAACTAGTGACACCACTGACTACCCTTTTTAACAAATCATGGGAGGATGGGGTGGTACCCGAGGACTGGAGGAGGGCAGATGTGATTCCCCTTCACAAAAGTGGGAGCAAGGCAGAAGCAGGAAACTATAGACCTGTTAGTTTAACCTCAGTGATAGGGAAAATGATGGAATCACTTCAAAAGGAAAGAATTGTCGAGTATCTAGAGGCCAGAGGGCACGGGACCCTAGGCAGCATGGATTCTGGCCAGGGGAGGTCATGCCAGACAGATCTGATAGATTTCTTTGACTGGGTGACCAAAGTAGTAGATCAGGGAGGGGCTGTGGACATGGCCTACCTAGACTTTAACAAGGCATTTGACACAGTCCTACACAAAAGATTAATATACAAGTTAGCCAGCCTGGGAGTGGGTCCCAAGATGACAGCCTGGGTAAAGAATTGGCTGGAGAATAGGACACAGAGAGTAATAGTAAATGGAGTCCACTCAGAAGAAAGGAGGGTTACTAGTTGGGTACCGCAGGGTTCAGTATTGGAACCGGTCCTCTTCAATGTTTTTATAAGCGACATTGCAGAAGGACTGGAAGGAAAAGTATGTCTCTTTGCAGATGACACTAAGATCTGCAACAGAGTTGATGCACAGGGTGGGGTGGAAAGGATGAGAAGAGACTTGGCAAGGTTAGAGGAATGGTCAAATGTATGGCAGCTTAGATTCAGTGCTAAGAACTGCAAGGTAATGCACCTGGGAAACAAAAACCCAAGGGAAGAGTACACAATGGGGGGTGAGATACTAACAACAACAAAAATGGAAAGGGACCTGGGGGTAGTCATATCAGATGACCTAAAGATGGGCAAGCAATGTGAGAAGGCAGCAAGAAGGGCTGGGGGGATACTGGGATGCATAGGGAGAGGCATCACCAGTAGAAAACAGGAAGTTATTATCCCTCTGTACAGACAGCTGGTGAGACCCCATCTGGAGTACTGTGTGCAGTTCTGGAGACCCAATCTCCGCAAAGACATAGGCAGTATGGAAGCTGTCCAGAGGAGGGCAACTAAAATGGTGCAGGGTCTGCACCGGAAGACATATGAAGAGAGACTTAAGGAGCTTAATATGTATAGCCTCGAGGAAAGAAGGGAGAGGGGACATGATAGAAACTTTCAAGTACCTCAAGGGAATCAACAAAGTCCAAGAGGTAGCATCTTTCTCAAAAAGAGGTGTGCAAGAACAAGAGGGCACAATTTGAAAGATAGAGGCAGCTCAGAGGTAATTTGAGGAAGTATTTTTCACAGAGAGGGTTGTGGATGCATGGAGCGGCCTTCTGGAGGAGGTTGTGGAGTCAAAATCAGTGGTGGAATTCAAGCATGCATGGGATAGTCATAAGGCAATTCTGGGGGGTGGGGGGAGGAAGAAGTAGGCTGCTGGTTAACTAGGATCTGCAGCTTATCCAGTAGGTAGGGAAATGGGCAGACTGGGTGGGCCAAGCGGTCCTTATCTGCTGTCAAATTCTATGTTTCTATGTTTCTATGATGTCATCTCAACCCATCGATGAAAACACAGCCTTGTTGTGTATGGTTGCCCATACACTATTCCTTATGTTGTGCATGCCCCATACTCAACGTTATATGTCTCCGCTCCTATTCTCTTAGTGCTCCTATTGCAGCTCTATCATTGAACTCAGATTTCAAAAAATGCCCGTGGCGTTTTTTTCAAAGGAAATGCCAGATAAAGTCCAATTCATATCTAAGCAAAAAATATAAACAAATTGTTCAAAACAGTATCCAACATGAAACTTGATACTTCTTATTTGTTAGACCAAGGTGAGACTAGAGAAATAAACACAGTGCTAGTCTCTGAACTAGATGAATTAAAGGCTGAATTTATATTTAAAATCTGCCAACTCAATGACACAAAATGCATACTAAAAACACTATATGGCTTCCAAGCGGTATTGACCATTTTGTAATTTAAAAAAAACTGCCGACACTTAATCTTTCATGGGAAAGAATCACTATGTATGGAAATGTTCACATCACAGCAGCAAAGCAAAAGTTTTTTTTTTTAAAGATGGAGAAGGGGGACAAACCAAACAGGGCACAATTCCTTACAGACAACAGAATGAACCTACTATATACCTCCAGCACAATGGGACTTCAGAACCCCACAGCATTCCTTAAAGAGACGCTGTCAACCTTTTTTGCATCATATTATGTTAAGGTAAAAACCCACATTTTATGATTGCTTACTGTCTCTAACATTAACAGATGTTGATTGTTTTGTCTGCTTCCTTGTTTATTAGAATCAAAATACATAGTAATGTATAGCTATGCCAGCTTTGTTTTGCTTTAAATCATTGAATTACTCTTAGTGAAAACTCCTGAACATTAGAAACACCCTCAAACAGTGCAAGCACTTATGATACAATAGTCTCCTCTACCCCCCACTGCATAATGAGTTGCTAGATTGAGTTGGGGGTGTTCCTGAGTCCAGGAAAGATGCGGTGGGAGCTGGTCAAGAAATGTAAACAAACATGTTTTGGTGTGGTAATACCAGTATGGTGGGTAATCTGTTTTTCACTCTTTAAAAGAAAAAGGGATCTGAATCAAACTACCAGCTGCATCAACAGTCTCTATAGAATGTGACCAATCATAAAATGTGTTTTTTTTAAACTGGGGACACTTTGAGGCCTATCAGGGTTAACAGTGTCCCTTTAATATGTTTGTTTTACACTGGGCTCATTAAGTATTGTTGCCCATACATTACTGTCTTATGTGTTTCCAACAAGGGGTAAGATGACATCTTAAACCTCAAAAGTGAAGCTTGAGAGGTCTATATAATTTTGTTTTACCCTGCAATGAAAACATCTGCCTTGTCGTGTATGGTAGCCCATACGTTATTTCACGTAGTATATGTCTGTTTTATTTCATTTACCTGTTTTCTAACTCTGTCATGAACTATAGCCAAATAAACAGAAAACAACAAACAACAGGGTAAGATTAAAAACGTGGGATTTTAAGTAATATCTACATGAGCAGGCAACATTTCTAATAGTACATCTTTCAACCAACAGTTCACCTGCAGTGTTTTCAGTCTTGTTGATATTCTCATTATGAGGAATCTGCAGTGCAGGTAAGCATGTGGAATCTTAATAGTCGCAGGATTCTATGCTGCTGTACCCCAGTACTAATGACATAACCACTGTGCTACAGTAGCATTCTGACATCCTCACTGTGGTAAGACAGCATTCAGACAACACTACTGCGGTGCAATAGCATCTGGAAATGTATAGATTTCCCTATACAACAGGGGCAACACTGAACCATGCACCACAGAGGTATTGTCCATACTGTTGTCATTACAGTACACAAGCTTTTGAGAGTCACGTAGGAAATGTTTATATGTTACATTGTTTCTATGTAAGTTATAAGACATTCATTTACAACAGGTGTATTCAGCAACAGGGTGACCTTTCCATCTCAAATTCTCTTCCTGTCTTTGGTCTTTTTCTTACCCCTATAATTAACCTTTATCTCATCAATAGATCAAAGGCTCCCTCTACCTTTAGCTGTCCTTTTTGTATGCAAATTCTTCAGCATCAACCTGATTGCCTCCACTTCCCCATCCATTTCCTACCTCTTTTGATTTGTAAATCATCATTCCTAATAATTATCATCGCATGCAGAATACACCTTTCTATTAACAACGTAGTGTTAGGTATAAAGCTTGCTTCTGCTGCCAAGGTTGCTAAAATAGATAAAAACATAGAACTTGTTGGCAGATAAGGATCGCTTGGCCTTTTCAGTCTATCCAGTTTGTCCCTGTCTATGTTGTCACTTCAGACCCTACCTGATCTCCGGCTCACCCTAATATTCCTACCAAGACTCAATTGTGCCTATCGCATGCATGCTTGAAGCCCACCACTGTTATCATCCCACCATGTCTGCTGGTAGATGGTTCTAGGTGTCCACCTCTCTTTTAGTGAAGAAGTACTTCCTCAAATCCTTCCTAAATTCTCTCCTTACATAGAAACAGAAAGTGGAGCCAGCCCCGTGGCATTGAGGGTTGAGGTGCTGGATGCCACACCTCACTCCACGCTGGGGACCGGTGTTCAGCAGCGAGCATGGGTCACTGGGAGCTGGCTGGGGGGTGGAGAGGACTGAGCATCCGGAGGACTGCTCTCCTCTTGTGGGTGGGTAGTTTGATGCTCCCCGCCAAATGACTGCCCCAAGGTGGAGGCCTGAAGGGTAGCGTGGGACAGAGGAGCAACACAAAGGCAGGGGGTTATGGGTGGCAGCGAGTGTGCACCTCCATGCATGCGCGTGTATGCCTGCAGTGAGGGGTGGGGAGAAAACCTGCAAAAAAGTGGAGCTGGCAGACACCATGATGGCCTGACCACATCTCTGGTTCTGGCTTCCCTGACCTCTGGATTGTGCTCCGGGGGGGGGGCTGAAAGCCAGCACTCCTCCCTCCGGCCATGCCATACCGGGGGAATCTGTGAGGGAATTGCTGGGGCAGAGCTGGATTGTGGGTGGCTGGGCTCGGAGGTTGAGCCCTCTGAGAGGGGGCCGGAGCCACCTGCCAGCACCGTGGGAGGATAAATAGAATAATTAAAAAAAAAAAAAAGAAACATAGGATGTGTCAGCGAAAAAGGACTGGTGGACTCATCTAGTCTGCTCTATTTTCCCTGTCTGTCACTACACACTGGACTATATTTGGTCACAAGTGTCCCTCCCTCCTCCCTTATCTCCATTTTTTTATTTAGTTGTTTAACCAGGTATAGCACACTAAGCTGAAAGCTTTTTTACAGGAGCGACCTGGGAGCACAAGGAGGTTAAGTGACTTGCTCAGGGTCACACAGTATGCAAGTGGAAGCTGTGGGATTCAAACCCAGGTCTGGTCTGTTGGATGTCACCAAATTTGCAGCTCAGAGCCTTAGACCTTATTATACCATGTGACTATTCCATGCATGTCTGAAGCTTCCCACTGTCTTCCCCTCTAACACCTCTTCTGGCAGGCTGTTCCTTATGCTCCAGAAGGAGAGCAGTTCACTGCATGCCCCCTTATCCTTGTTCATCTTCTCTTCTGAAAAATACTTCCCTTCTCCCCTCCTGTACCTTGTTCACCCTTATGAGGTACTGATAGGTCTCTATTATGTCCCCCCCTTCCTCCTCTCCTCCAGGGTGTACATATTGATATCCCTCCATCTCTCCCCTAATGGGGCTTATGATGCAGTCCCTACAACATTTTAGTTGCCCTTCTCTGGGCAGCCTCTACCCTGTCTATATCCTTTCCTGCAGACAGTGTAGCATAGTGATTAAGGGCACTGAGCTGCAAACCTGGAGACCTGGGTTTAAATCCCATCAGCCACCACTTGCTTACTGTGTGACCCTGAGCAAGTATCTTAACGTCCTTGTGCTCCCAGGTCACACCTGGAAACCAGCTCCAGCTTAGTGTGCCTTTCCTGTGTAAACAATTTCCCCTTCCGCCCTTTCCCTTTCCTGAGATGTGGACACCAGAACTGGACACAGTACTCCAGGTGGGGTCTCACTAACAATCAAAACAGTGGTTAGATCACCTCTCTCCTACTGCTGGTGATATCTTTCCCTGTGAACCCCAGCTATCCACTTTCCTTGCGCACTGCCTTGTCACACTGACTCACCACCTTGTTGTCATCAGATATTACCCCAAGGTTCCTTTCCTGTAATGTGACTGTCAATACTTATCCCACCATTTTATTATAATGCCCCAGGGTTTTTGTGCCCTGGGGGGGATGATTTTGCACTTTTATGCACTGAGACCCATCTGCCATACCCTCGACCACTCCTTGAGTTTTGTCAGGTCTCTACTCATTGTCTCCGCCTCCTCTGGAGTATCTACCCTTTTGCAAATGTTGGTGTCATCTGCAAACAGGCAACCATCCCTTTCAGCTGTTCTGCAATGTCATTTATGAAGATATTGAAGAGGACTGGTTCCAGCCTTGAGCCCTGAGGTACCCCGCTGGTCACTCTCCCCTCATTAGAGTGAGTGCCGTTTACCGCCACCTTCTGTTGCTTATGCATCAACCACTTCCATACCCAGTTCACCACCTTGGGTCCCACCTCCAAACTGCCCTGTTTCCGTATAAACCTCCTGTGTGGTCCAAAGTTGAAGGCCTTTCTGAAGTCCAAGAAGGCTCTGTTCATCACCCCACCCTGATCTATTTATACCTGACCAGTGTGTGGCCCAAAAGCTTATTTTCTGTCACATCTATAAGTGCACTTACACACACTTACCTGCTGTATTGTCGTGCACACCACTAAGCTGTTGCTCCACTAGAAATGCTCCTAAATGCCATTTACACTACATTCATACTGAATTGGTGTAGGGTCAGTTTCGGACTTCCAGCAGTTGTCACTGCATTTCTGCCAGTTTTGGAGTCAGGGAAGTTGAAGCAGCATACTGCACGGAACTGGAGATGCCAAAATAAAAATGCTCCTGTTACATATCTGATCAGAATGTAGGTGCCAGGGTTTCTTATTTTCCATAGACATTTTTCTACCCTGATGGTGGGGGGCAGCTGTTCACCCCGGTTCCAACCTCCCCTGACCAGGGACTGCTTCCCGGAGGGACTCACCTGATCATAAGTTTCCTCAAAGATTTCTCTGGTGGTAGGGCTAGGGGAGGGAGGGCCATCCCCTCTGCAGTCCGATAATCAAGTTCAGGCCAGGGTCCTTGGGCTGCAGCATGGGTCAGAGGCAGGCAGGGCTTCATGAAGCCTCTTTCATAATTTTCATTTTCTGTCCCCATCCCTGCTGCAGCGCATGTATGCATGCATGTGGGAGCACACATGCATCATGCACTTGTAACCCCTTCCTACCTGCCACCCAAGCTGCACTGCCACCAGGCCTCTACCTGGTGGCAATCTCAAGCCAGGCTAACAGGCCTCCCCTCCCCAGGAGAGGAGTGCAGTCTTTCAGATGTCTGATCCTCTACCACATCGGCCGATCCCTCTGCAACCTGAGCTTGCTCCTAAACTCAGGTCGCCAGCATGGCAGGAGGTAGCCCAGTGTTCCAGCCCTCCATGCTACTGGCCTGTCTGGTACCAAGGCTTCTTAAAACACTAGCAAGATACCGTCACTCAAAGGGAGAAGTTAAAAGAACACTACCTTCAATTTACTAGTGGTCCAGACAACGGTGCGTAGAAAGGGGACAGTTCATAGAAACATAGAAAATAGAAGTTGTCAGCAGAAAAGGACACTCTTGTCCACCTAGTCTGTTCTAAAATTCCCTATCTCCTGTGTTACAGCAGACCCTACTTTATCTCTGGCCTTACCTCCCGCCCTGCTATTAATGTTCCCTTGTGTCTATCCTATGCATGTTTGAATCCTGTTACCATTTTGGTACCCACCACCTCTGTTGGGAGTTTGTTCCAGACATCCACCACCCTTTCTGTGAAGAAGTGCTTCCTCACATCCCCTCTGAGCCTCCCCAACTCCAGCTTCAAATCATGGCTCCTTGTTCTTGAGCATCTCTTTCTATGTAAAATGATACCCTCCTGTACCTTATTAATGCCCTTGAGGCATCTGAATGTTTCTCTCATTTCTTCCTTTTTCCTTCTGTCCTCTAGAGTACATATTTGAATCTTTTAGTCTTTCATCGTACATCTTCTGCTGCAGTCCCTGCACCATTTTAGTTGCCCTTCTCTATATCGCCTCCACCTTGTCTGTGTCTTTCCTGAGAGGGGGCCTCCAGAACTGGACACAGTACTCCAGATGGGGTCTCACTAGCAATCAATACAGTGGTAACATCACCTCTCTCCTGCTGGTGATGTCTCTTCCTGTGAACCTCAGCAACCCGCTTGCCCTGCCTACTGCCTTGTCACACTGACTCACCACCTTATGGCCTCACCATTGATCTATACAGGGGCACCACCACCTCTCTCTCTCTTTCTGCTAGTGATACCCCTCCTTATGCACTCCAGCATTCTCCCAGCCCTACCTGCTGCCTTATCACACTGCTTGCTACCTTTAGAATATGATGACTTCCAGGTCCCTTTCCTGTTTTGTTGCTGACACCTTCTCCCCTCCCTATTGGTACGTTGCCCCTGGGTTCCGGTGTCCCATGTGCATAATTTTGCACTTTTTGGCATTAAATCCTAGTTGCCATACCCTTGACCATTCTTCCAGCCTTTTGACCTTTTGAGGTCCTCCCTCATGTTTTCTAACCCCCCACCCGGTGTGTCCACTGTGTTGCAGATTTTTGTACAGTCTGTAAACAGGGATACTTTCCCTTCCAGCCCTTCTGCAATGTCACTAATGAAGAGGAATAATGTTTGGCATGATGTGTTGCAAGGCTGCAACATTGCAGGTGGAGTGGTGCATTTACACACCAGCAAAAAATGCCTGCTATGGTACACAAACCCACCAAAACAGGAATCGTTCTTGTCTGTGATGCTTTCCAAGCAGTTCACACTGCCTGACCTGCACTGATGCCACTCTTCTGCACCTCTTGCAATAGTGCAAATCAGGCTCTGTAAATGCACCAAAAGTTCGCTACATACTGTTGATCCCATACAAAGTGTAATCGTTTTCAATAATCTAGCTTTTTTTATTTTTTTATGTATACGTATTTATACATTTCAATACAGAACTGTATGTCATACATCACATTTTGCACATACGCTATAGCTTAAAAGAAAAACCATAAGGTTAATATTCATACAGAAATTCAGATTTTCAAGAATGATAACTATAGTTCATATTTATACTTATTTGTTTAATGTCTCAGATTACAAGTACTTTTGAGCCAGAGGCTGTTTTACAAAGGTTCCACATCAAAGTGAAAAAAAAAAACAGTAAAAAAATACATTACATTGACAAATAAAGTAATCAATGAACAGTACAAAACTATAGAAGCATAGGGATACAAAATACGGTACATAAATAAACATACATGGAATAAAGTTGGGAGTCCGGAGGCAGCCAGTAGAAGACTTTGTTGGTATATTATAAGAGGAGAAGAAAGTAGAGAAAGAGGCATGAGAGAAAACAAGTGGGGGAGAAAGGGTGGGTGAGCCATAAAGGAGGCAGGGATAGTGATAAGAAGAGAATGAGGAGGGGTACTGAGGGGAGGATAAGGCAGTGGAGGTGAAGGGAGTGGAAGCAGGTAAAGAAAGACATAGGCTAATATAGATAGAAAAGAGGAGAGTAAACAAAAACCCTTGTGAGATGTGGGGAATAGGAGGAGGAGAAGGAGAAAGGGTGAGAGAGGTTGGAGAAAGGATGGGATGCATTATGGTTGCGGATACTCTATTTGGGAAGGGCATACTATAATATTTATATAATAACAAAACTACATTATGCACAAGCTGAGTCTAGTAATATGGTTGAGGTGGGATCCAATATTTTTAAAAGTGTAGTCAAAAAGAACTATTCTGGTAACATTTAAATTTTAGAGATGTATGTTGCCAATACTCCAGAACTTAAAAATGCAGGTTTCCATAGAAACAGCAACATATCTGTTACAACACTGTTATAATCTAATAATATGCCTATATTTTTAAGGAAGAAAATAATAACATGGAAAGGGGGGGAGAAACATATCCAATCATTTCAATAAATATTTAAAGTCCATATATCAATTCAGTTCAGTTGGGTGTGGTTTCAGAAAATAAAAAAAAGCTTCAGTGTGGTCTCAAATAAATGGAGAGTATATACTCATGCATTATCAACACTATTAAGATGTTTGCACACTGGGATTTTTGGTTTCTACAGGAAGCTTTGATGGATTTAATACTGCTTCTACTGGAGCATTAGACTTCTTATCATCAGAAACTGAGGAAGTCGTCTCTGGTGTCTGTTTTCAATTTTACTCATTTGGGGAAATATCCATAGAACACGAGTTATGACTGAATAACTCCCTCTTGTCTATTTCATTGCTACTAATGGATTCTCTCTTTGCTATTGCTTAATGAAGGCGTTGATTTGTTCCTCATCATGAAATAAATGTTTATCATCACTGATAGTCATTTTTGCTTTACAAGGATACTGTTCAGAAATCCAGCTCCCCAGCTCCTCTATTTCCTCCCTGAAAGCCAGAAGTCTTCTGTAATTGTGCAAGTGCCACGTCTGGGTAAATGAAAACCTTACCACCTTTAAAAGGGTATATGTCCTTCATTCCTACAGATTTAATAATAAGCTCCTGATTAGAGCTGTGCGGAATGAGAAAAGTCTGAATTCACGAAATTTTGATGAAAGTTTGTGAAATTCCTTGAAACGCCATGGAATTTCATCGAACATTTACAGACTTTTTAAATTTTATTATTTTGGTCATAACACTGCCATCTATTGAGCTAGAGCTCTGACATTTGTCATGCTTAATGTATTGGAGGAGTGCTAACAACTTGCCAAATATCATGAAATTAGCATGGCTTGTCTTAAGGTTATAGGCACTCAAAATCTGTCATTGTATTTTCTGTGGGAAAATTCATGAGAATTTTTATCAGAATGTACCTCAGCTGTCTATTGAGCCAGAGATCATACATTTGGCATAGTTATTTGATGACAGGTGTTCTAACAATGTGCCAGATTTCATAACATTAGGATAGATTGTCTCTGTAGGTGCTCAAAATCTGTAATTTTATTTTTTGTGGCACATTTCATGACGTTTTTTATCTGCATATACCTCAGCCATCAATTGTTTCAGAAATCTAAAATTTAGCATGTTTACTTGATGGTAGGTGTTCTAAAAATGTGCCATGTTTCATGACATTAGGATGCAAGGTCTCAAAATTATATGCGCTTAAATTCTGTCATTTTATTTTTGCGAGGAATTTCATGAAACATTTTATCTGCATATAACTTGGGTACCTTTAGAGCTAGATAAGTGTAAATTAGTACAAATAACCTTTTTGTAATGGTTATGATATCTTTTAAGTATGGAGAGAATTGAATGGGAGATTTTTAAGTTATAGGGGCTGAAATGTTTACTAAGTAAATGTTTGCAAATTTTTTGACAACTCTCAAAAATGTGAATGTTTGCAACTTATCTGCTCTTGCAGGCATCGACTTAACATTTGACATGCATATCTGATGTGTATCCTGGTGTCCAACTGGATACATTGGTTTAGCAGTTTTAAATTTACAGTTAAAAAAAAAATACGGATCGTAACATTTTCTCAAATATGTATGGTAGCATACATAAGAATCATCCAGAATTCTTTTTGTTGAATTTAACATTCACAATGCATGTATCACTACTTCATCTTATAAACTGGGCTGAGCTGTTTGCAGTCTTGCCGTTCCTCTGTGGGTAACTATTTTACCCCCCCTTCTCTCTTAGTATAGCTCCCCCTTCTCTCTTAGCATAACCAGATTGACTCAGTAGAACTACTGATCCTATTGATATCTTTTGTGTTATTTACAGTGACAAAATCTCTTCAAACGAGAGTCACCTAGTTATTTTCCTATCAATGTATCCTGTTGAAATAGCCATAATTCTTCCTTTCTGGTGCCCCAGATATTGTCTTCCCCCACTATACCACAATATCTTTTTGAGTACCTCTAAGTCCCAGACTTGCACATATATCAGACTCCCAGGATCATCAATTTACTGGGTGTGATCCTAATGTATCTTGCATTCAGGTTGGAATTGCTGATACTCTGTGCTTCCTTCCTCCAACTCAGGGATCTACCACTGGTGTGCTACCCAGCCCAGCTGTCCATTTCTTGGTGAAATTATGCATTTAACTCCTGAACCTAGTAACCCCGCATTACCTGCCTCTCATACCCCTATCCTTTAAAATCAGCTTCTTAGCTGCCTAGTTGCCACTTCCCCAACATATACAATTGCTCACCTGGCCCAGAGTTTATTGCCATAAAGAATTCCCTTTTTTCTGCCCTGGTAAGAAATTATATCACTCGGAATTTTCAAAATGGACTTCTAGCTCCTCCTCCTCCTCCTGGGGCTGAGTGGGTGGCTGTTTGTGCTTGTCTGTGTCTGTAGGTTAGTTTTTGTTCATTTACATGTTTTTCTGCTTGGAATACACTGTGCCATTCTTACACGTAACATCGGTGAAAGTCTCCTGGAATTAATTTCTGCAAAACATCATTACAAGGTATCAGCTTTTTAATTTTAAATCAATTTTCTTGAAGCCTCCCCAAGGAAGCATATCTCTTGCAACTAGTCTTACAAACATGGTGTTGCTGGGGTCCTGCAACTGAATCAATATTTGCAACATTTTCATCTGACCACTCCTAAAGCAGCTATACTTGTGGACTTTAAAGAACAAAGGAATTTTAACACATTTTGTGACTGAATCAATATTTTTGTCTGACCTGCTCCCAAGGTATTGTACTTGTCTCTGAGTACTTTGAAGATCAAAGAAAACATACAGACAAAAGGATTTCACACGTTGCATATGCCCAGGCCACAGTTTATCACCTTTCAGGAATTTTAACATATTATGTGACCCTCGATCTCAACAGTTCATCATTTCTTCTGGATGTAATTAACCATCAGCATTTTTCCTTTGCTATCTCCTCCTGGTGTGCTTGTTAGACTACTCAAGTGCCACCACCTCTGCTCTACCATGGATTACTCCATCCTCCTAGTTCTTCTGTTTGCTGTGGGTGCTACAGGCCCAAGATGCCAAGCTGGATCACTACCACCCCTGCGGGAACCTGCTCCTGACAAAAATGGACTCTATGTCACCCCAATGCCAACTGTGTCAAGGGAGCTCCAGCTTTCCACCACCTGCATCCCGCCTGCTAGCCCGGGGCCCCTGACACCTGCCACGGTTATCAACAACATTACCATTTTCATGCCCATAAAGCTCACCCTGGTGAATGCTCACCTCCCCCATTGCAAGAGCAGGAGGTGCAAGATATGCTCCACCATTAGCAAAACCTCTCAGTCAGGAAAATAATATTCATGATTCTTCTTCTATCAGGTAACATCCATACCAATCTGGGCCCACCACCAGTGTCAAATGCAGGGGGGAAACATGAATAAAGGCCTGAAAGTAGTGGCACTGAACATCTGCAGACTCACAGCAAAGTTTGACCTACTCCAAGCATGAATGTCCCACCATGTACCTGACATTCTCTGTCTGACAGAGACCTGGCTGTCAAACAAGATAAAAGACAATGAAGTGATGTTCCTGGGATATCAAACATTCAGGAAAGACAAGTGTGGCAAGAGAGGTGGAGGAGTCCTTATCCATGCCAGGGATTACCTATGCTGCTTGGTCCTCCCTCTTACCAGGGTCGAGGATGACCATGAACTACTAGCAATAAGCACAGGTCAGATGGCGCAGCAAATCTCTAATCTTAGCTTCGGTTTATCTTCCACCCACTAAAGCCAGGGATGGCCTCCCAAAAATACTGGATACAATTGCTGCCCTTCCTAAGTGTTACAATTCTTAAGATTTTCAGTGCAGGAAGAGTTTAAAGCACAGCTGACTTATTTTGGGGGCTGACAGCTCTCAGAGCACAAACCACCAGGCCTGTTTTGGGGCTGGGGAGGTTTACCTGTGTCTGACTTAGATGTGTGGATTTTTCTCTGTCTGATTAGCAGGGTATTTCTCTATCAAATTGTTGTGTAGGGCATCTTGCTGACAGGAAGGCACTCATTGCAGCAGTGGGTCAGAGCTTTTAGCTGATTGTTTTGTGAGGGCACAGTTTAGGGCCAACCCTTCCACCCCTCACCCCACCCACCCTGGAAATAGTTCCTTTATACCTGGGGTTCTGACATCATTTCCTCAAGAGTGCAAGGTGCATGTCACTGTCATATCCTCTCTAGCACACTGCACTGACAATATAAGCATACACATTGTATAATATAAATATATATCTATTTCTATATTACAAACCAATCACACACACACACAAAAAAAAATAAAAAAAATGTGGGGAGTAGTGCAATGTAATGGCTGTGGGGCAGCAGTCTTCCGGGAGTCTTTCTGGAGGCTGAGATGCTGCCCTATTTGCAGAAAACCCTCTGCCCTGAGGAGGAAGTTGCCCGTCTTCAGGCCACACTGGACAGTAGTACGGGGACCTTCCCCCAGGCCACACTGGACAGTAGGAAGGGAACCTCCCCTATACAGGGAGCACCAGAGCCACCACCACTTCCTCAGAGGTTGCAAAGAAAGCACAGCAGTTGGACCACAGTGGGCTCAGGGAGGGTGAGGATGGTGGAACAGAGGCACACCCAGTCAGTTGTTCCACTCCACAATCCATACACCACTCTGAGGGAGCATAGCTCCCCTATGGATACACCCGCAGAGGAGACTAAGGAGGGTGCAGACAACTGTCACAAGGGAGGCCCTCAGGAAGGAGGCAGAGGGCACCACAGGGAAAGAAAGCAGCTCCTGGTGGGGGACTCAATTATTAGGGGGATAGAACTGGGGGAAGCAGGGAAAACTGAAGTAAGGTGCCTGCCTGGTGCCATGGCTTGGAGGAACAGGAAGCGCATCCTTAGGATCACGAGAATAGTTGCACGGGAGTCTGAGCTGGATGTCATTGTCCACCTAGGGACAAATGACTTAGCTCATCATGAGATTAGAGCAGTGCAGAAGGACTTTGTAGAGTTGGGGAGGGGCTCAAGACAAGTAGCACACACAGTATCCTTCTCAGAGGTACTGCCTGTCAGTGGCATGGGTGAGGCGAGGGTACTTTGCACCATGCAGTTTAACAAATGGTTGAAAAAATGGTGGAGCACAGGGTTTGCCTTCATTGGGGACTGGTTTTCCACCGGAGGACACCAGCCTATACTGGCAGGATGGTCTGCATCTGTCCAGGAAGGAACAAGTCTTTTGGGCAATCAGTTTAAATGCTTCATTGTCAAGCCTTTAAACTAGTCAAAGGGGGAGGCACTGATAAGCAGCAGAAAAATCCCAGCCTCCCCCTACAAAACAGGGTACTAAATGAGAAAAAGACCAAGGTAGAAAGGTCAGTGGGGGATGCCGCTACAGAAGGTAAAGCCATCAAAAAATGGAGAGCAATGAGTACCAATGCCCGTAGTCTGGGTCACAAGCTTCCTGAATTAGTGGCCTTGATGGAGGAGGAAGATCTGGATATAGTGGCAGTCACAGAAACATGGTACACACAGAACCATGACTGGGACGTAAACATACCAGGTTATACTATCTATAGGAGGGACAGGGAGGGTAAAAGGGGAGGAGGAGTAGCTCTCTACATGAGAGAAGACATCAAAGCAACAGAACAAAAGGGTAAACAGGGAGGAGAAGAAGCACTATGGGTCAATGTGGAGGCAAGCAATGGCACCACAATCCGCACAGGGGTTTTATACAGACCCCCCTCTCAGGGGGAGGAAATGGACAAGGAAATGATAGAAAGTATACTTAGAATGGCAGATAAAGGGGAGATATTGCTGATGGGTGATCTGAATATGCCAGATGTTAACTGGAGTGCAGTTGCAGCAGCCTCAGCCACTTCTAAGAGTGGGGTTATTCTAGATGCCCTACAGGGGGCATGCTTTAGACAACTAGTATTGGAGCCCACTCAAGAGGGAGCAATCTTAGATCTGGTTCTCTCAAATGGAGATGAAGAGAGGATCACAGATGTAGAAGTGGGTAGCTATCTGGGAACTAGCGACCATCGAACAGTATGGTTCTAATAAACACAGCAAAAAGTCAAGCCATACAAAGACAAAGGTACTGGATTTTGGGAGGGCTGACTTTGCTAAAATGGGTGAGTGCCTAGGAATGCACTAGCAAATGGGCAGGAAGGAGGGTGGAAGAACAATGGGGAATAAAACTGCCGTACAGAGGTAACAAGCCTTTGTGTAAAGCAAATAAACAAAATGAAATGAGGCAAGAAACCACTATGGTTCTCAAAGGAAGTGGCAGCGAAGGTTCAAGAGAAAAAGAAAGCATTCAGGAAGTACAAGGAATCACAGAAGGAACAGGACAGAGAACTGTATCAGTTAAAGCAAAAGGAAGCTGGAAAGGCAGTCAGAACAGCAAAGGCCCAAACCGAGGAAAAGATAGCCAAATCAGTTAAGAAGGAGGATAAAACCTTTTATAGGTACATCAGGGAGCGAAGAAAGACCAAGGGAGGGATAGTGAGGCTTAATAAAGGGAGGAGGGTGGGCAGAGGGCGACTGTGAAAAGGCAGAGATACTAAACAAATATTTTTGCTCAGTATTTACAAAGGAAGAGGGGGAGGTACCTAAAACAAACAGTAGAAACACTCTGGATACAGAAGTTGATACCAGCCCATTTACAGAAGAAAGGGTTCTGAAAGAGCTCTTAAAACTGAAGGTGGACAAAGCAATGGGGCCTGATGGGATTCATCCCAGAATTCTAAAAGAACTAAGGGTAGAACTAGTGACACCACTGACTACCCTCTTTAACAAATCATGGGAGGATGGAGTGGTACCTGAGGACTGGAGGAGGGCAGATGTGATTCCACTTCACAAAAGTGGGAGCAAGGCAGAAGCAGGAAACTACAGACCTGTTAGTTTAACCTCAGTGGTAGGGAAAATGATGGAATCACTTCTGAAGGAAAGAATTGTTGAGTATCTAGAGGCCAGAGGGGCACAGGACCCAAGGCAGCATGGATTCACAGCGGGAAGGTCATACCAGACAAATCTGATAGAGTTCTTTGACTGGGTGACCAAAGTAGTTGATCAGGGAGGGGCTGTGGACATGGCCTACCTAGACTTTAGCAAGGCATTTGACACAGTCCCACACAAAGATTAATATAGTTAGCCAGCCTGGAGAGGTCCCAAGATGACAGCTTGGGTAAAGAATTGGCTGGAGAATAGGACACAGAGAGTAATAGTAAATGGAGTCCACTCTGAAAAAAGGGGGTTACTAGTGGGGTACCGCAGGGTTCAGTATTATGACTGGTCCTCTTCAATGTCTTTATAAGTGACATTGCAGAGGGACTGGAAGGAAAAGTATGTCTCTTTGCAGATGACACAAAGATCTGCAACAGAGTTGATGCACAAGGTGGGGTGGAAAGGATGAGAAGGGACTTGGCAAGGTTAGAGGAATGGTCAAATGTATGGCAGCTTAGATTCAATGCTAAGAAGTGCAAGGTAATGCACCTGGGAAACAAAAACCCAGGGAAGAGTACACAATGTGGGGTGAGATACTAACAACAACAAAAATGAAAGGGACCTGGGATAGTCATATCAGATGACTTAAAGGTGGGCAAGCAATGTGAGAGGGCTGTAAGGAGGGCTGGGGGGATACTGGGATGCATAGGGAGAGACATCACCAGTAGAAAACAGGAAGTTATTATCCCTCTGTACAGACAGCTGGAGACCACATCTGGAGTACTGTGTGCAGTTCTGGAGACCCAATCTCTGCAAGGACATAGACAAGATGGAAGCTGTCCAGAGGAGGGCAAATAAAATGGTGCAGGGTCTGCACTGGAAGACATATGAAGGGAGACTTAAGGAGCTTAATATGTATAGCCTCGAGGAAAGGAGGAGAGGGGGACATGATAAAACTTTCAAGTACCCCTCATGGGAATCAACAAAGTCCAAGAGGGTAGCATCTTTCAAAAAGAGGTGTGCAAGAACAAGGGGGCACAATTTGAAGATAGAAGGGGGGCGGCTGAGAGGTAATTTAAGGAAGTATTTTTTCACAGAGAGGGTTGTGGATGGATGGAATGGCCTTCCAGAGGAGGTTGTGGAGTCAAAAACAGTGGTGGAATTCAAGCATGCATGGGGCAGTCATAAGGCAATTCTAGAGGGTGGGGGTAGGAAGAAATAGGCTGCTGGTTAACTAGTATTTGCAACTTATCCATCAGGTAGGAAAATGGGCAGACTGGGTGGGCCAAGCAGTCCTTATCTGCCGTCAAATTCTATGTTTCTATGTTTCTATGTTTCTAAGGGCACAGAGCTTCTCATAACAGCTGACTTTAACATCAACTGGGAGGGCAGGGAAACCCCACCTTTCAAGGACACGATCGCTACTTCCAACCTGACCCAACTCATAGACAGCCCAACAAGGAGGAACCACAAAACAGGAAAATACACCCTCCTCAATTGGCTCCACTCGAGTTCCCCTTCTCGGATCTCTGAGCTTAAGGTCCTGCCTGACACCTTAAGTGATCACTCCCCAGTCACTTTCACATGGTCAAACAAATTGAGCAAGCCCCCGCCTATCATAATTAATAGTAGGGTGTTGGGGAAGGGCAAGCTTGGGATCTTCTCCTCTGCCCTCTCCCAGCATGACTGGTCCCCCATCGATCATGTGCCTAATATTGTCCAGGCCCTAAGTTTCTTTATAGAGGACTTCAACAACATTTGTGATATCTTTGCACCACTGAGGAAAATAAAAATTTGGGGTCAAGTTAATGGCTGGATCACAGGGGATCTCCTCACCCAGATGAAAGTAAGGGACAACCTCTGGCAAAAAGCCAGGTCCTCTCACAGCAAGCACAACTTCCAATGCTATAGAGCTGCAAGAAACCACTGCACCAACCTTATCTGCCAAGCAAAGGCCAACTTCAACAAGGAGCAGCTTAATAAAACTTGGGGCAATGGGAAGAGTTTTTGGAAGAACATCAAAAACCTCCTTGGGAAGGATGAGAAGAAGATCCCACGCTCGCTCAACAGCAACAACACCACGATTACTGACCCACGGCACATCGCAGATTCTCTCAACACAGCGTTTACTGACCTGACTGGAGTGCTATCCCTTCCCCGATTACATGCACCCTGCTGGGGAACAAACCAACTGCACACCACAAGGGGGCTCAACCCCTGTCTTCTACTTTAAAAAAGTGTCAGTGAAGGAGGCTTACAAACACATAAAAAAAAAATACTAGGCAAGACCAGAATGGGGAGTGATGGAGTCGATATGAAACTCTTTTCCCTAACACTTGATGTCATCATCGTGCCAGTTACAAAACTATTTAACATATCATTGGCTCTTGCACAATTCCCCGGGATCTGGAAACAGAATCTTGTGATGCTGGTGCACAAGAACGATGATATGACATGCACCACCAATTATAGGCCAATATCCATCCTCTCTCCCTTATCTAAAGCCCTGGAAAAGACTGTGGCCACCCAACTCACAGATTACCTCAACAAATACAACCTATTATGTCCCAATCAACATGGCTTCAGGCAGAATCATAGTACCTCCGCTGCCTTGCTGGACTACACTGACTACTTGCACAAGACACTAGATGAAGGAAAACTGGTGGGGTCAGTCTTCTTAGACCTCACCAAAGCCTTCAACACTGTCAATCACACTCTCCTCCTGACTCAACTACAGAACGTGGGGGTTGCAACCACTGCTGTCTGCTGGTTCAAGGACTACCTAACACACAGAAGCCAATGTGTAAAAATTGGGCACACAGTATCTAGCTCCAACGAGGTATCTTTAGGGGTCCCACAGGGGTCAATACTGGGGTCCTTACTATTCAGCCTCTTCCTAAATAATCTTCCTGAAGCCTGTGACACTAAACTGATACTTTACGCAGATGACGCTGTACTTCTCACCAGCAGTTCATCATTAGTTGCCCTCCACTCTGAGCTGCAGGCATCCTTCTACAAGCTAGAAGGCTGGTTCTGTAGCCTTAAACTTCTATTAAACTACAAAAAGACCAAGGTGATACTCACAGCCAGCCCACAGCACAAAAAAAATCTCCCTCCCCTCACCATCTCCAATAAAGCTAGTGAGCCGCTAGAACAAGTTCACTCCTTCAAGTACCTGGGGTCACCATTGATGACTCCCTCACCTTCACCCAACACATCGACACAGTGGTAAAGGCAGTGAACACCAAGCTGGGTGTACTCTATAGGCATAAAAAGTATCTCACTCCAGAGGTCCTCCATCTCTCAGTCTCCAGCTCCATCCTTTCTACCATCGACTATGGATTGGTGGTCTGCGGTGCAGCAACAGACACTGCACTGAAAAGGATTCACATTGCCCTCAACAAGGCATGTAGGCTCACAATGGCTGCAGATCGGAATACCCACACCTGCTCCTTATACGAGCAGACCAATTGGCTGCCACTATAAAACAGGATTATATTCCAAACATGTCTCCTTGGAAAAAAGGTGCTAATGGGTAACCCCCCCATGCATTTCTAGCATCTTAACACCAACTGCTACCAGTTATACCACCAGATGCAGGATTGGGGGGCCCTATCAACACCTTTCTATCGAACTGTGCAGGGACAGTGTGTTTTCAGCTATAGGGCCCCCCAATGGCTCAGTGAAATCCCAGTGCACAATCTAAACTCTCAATGCATTTCACAATTCAAAAATGGCCTAAGGCAACACCTTCTTACTAGGACAGTTTGTGACTGCCACTAGGACTCTAACACCCATAATGCCCACTCACCCACACTCTTCTTCTCCTCCCTTTATCCCCACTCTTCCTCCTTGCCTTATCCCTCTATCTTCCTCTCCCCCTGTGCCTTTTCCCCCACTATATCAACCTTATAACCAACCTACTACCACTACCTCCCAACCTCCTAGACAAAGCCACTACTTTTGGCCACCCACTCTCCCCCCAGTCTCCCCACCCCCTCACCTTAACTCCTCCTCAGATTCTCACACTAGGTGTCACGCCTCTTTATCTCCTTCACTACATACAAACACTGTCCTTTACCCTAGTTAAATGCTCTTGATGCTGTACTATCACCATTGGTACTATGAATGGTATTGTAACCTTATTGTATACCAGCTACCTACTATTTGAGTATTGTATATAAACTGTTTGTTATTGTTGTCATTGTCACTGTTTGACATGGAACATTTGTAAAAGAGCTCTGAGCTCAAAGGAATGATCCAAATCTCTAAATAAATAAAATAAATAAATAAATCTGCAAAAAACCGAGCCACTTCCTCAAGCTGCCGACATGCCTCCACGCAGGCACATGCAGCCTCTTTTTGTAATGTCAGAAAATGAAGACTGCATGTTTATGCCCCATTGACTTGAATGGGGCTAATTTATCTAAAGATTTTATTGGCATTTAGAGTTGTGATTTTAATAAATCAAAGTGACCGCTCGACTAACATGGATCCTGTGAGTCAAGCGGTTGCTTTGATTTAGTAATATCACAACTCTAAATGCTAATAAAATGCTTAGATAAATCAACCCTATTCAAGTCAGTGGGGTGGACAAACACAGTCTTCATTTTCTGATATCACAAAATTGGGCTGCGTGTGCCTGTGTGGGGGCATGTTGGTGACTCAAGGAAGTGGCTTCGTTTTTGGTGAAGTCTGTTTTGAAAATTACGAGTGATATAACTTCTTACCAGGGCAGAAAAAAAGGGAATTCTTTATGGCAAAAAACTCTGGGCCAGGTGAGCTATTGAGTATATTGGTGGGAGCAGTAACTAGGAAGCTGCTCTTTAATTTGAATCCCCTGATAAGGCTGAGTGAAATTAGCAAATTCCAATTTTATGGCATTTTCATGAAATTCCATAATTCTACCCCGGTAAGAAGTTATATCAAAGACTCGTGGAATTTGACTTTACGTACAGATGTTATTTTGCAATTTTGGACAGCAAGCAATTAATAAAATTGATACACACAGTCTCCTTGTAAGGTCTAAGAACATTCCAAATTTAATGGAATTCTATTCTCTAGCTTTATTGCATCAATAATCTCACTTTAGCACAGCAGTGAATCCCAGCATTAGCATTGAAATCAGCGTTAGTGTTTAGTCTTTGTAAAACTTATATAACTTTCCTATAGCTGCCAAATATGTTTTATATATCAAAAAAAGACTTTACTAGTTGAAGTTTAAGCAGTTTAGTTTAAGGAGTTGCATTTAAGGAGGCAGTATAGTGCAGTGGTCTAAGGCTCTGAGCTGCAAATCTAGTGACAGCCAGCAGACCAGACCTGGGTTTGAATCCCACAGCTTCCACTTGCATACTTTGTGACCCTGAGCAAGTCACTTAACCTCCTTGTGCTCCCAGGTCACTCCTGTAAAAAAGCTTTCAGTTTAGTGTGCTGTACCTGGTTAAACAACTAAATAAAAAAAAAGTAAATTTCAGAAAACCTGCATAAAACATTAGAAAAGAAACAAATCAAATGTGGAGTGGCACTACAGCCATTTTGCTGCTCCCACCCATGGGATTTTGGTGGAAAAAGAATTTGAAAATTCTGCGCAGCTCTATTCCTGGCTGAAGATTTTATGATGAGTTACTCTGCTGCTGAAGTGACCACTATGCATTTCACTTGGTCCAGCAAAGAGGCACTTCATTGGTGAAGTGTCACTTCCCGTAGTCTGTCTTTTTGTCTTACTTTTCATTTTTTGCTGTTGTATGAAATCTACCCAGAGACTTGCCTGTACATAATAAATAATAAGAAGAAGCAATCGAAAGGAAACAAACAAAATTAATTTTCTTAAAGTACAAGAATACCTAATAAGTACGTAGAAAGGAAAACAAATGGCAACATGGAATAGTGAGATATATTTTGTGTGAAAGTCCTCAAATAAGAGAAAGCAAGATTAATAAAGTATTTATCTCTCAGAAAGTAATTTTACAAATAAGAACTGAGGAGGTGTAAGTATAAGTAGTATCTAACATTTAATTAGATACAATAATCTGGTTATGGATAAATAAGCTAGCTGCTTAAAGATACTATTTAACCTTAGTAAGCCAATATTAGGGATGCGCTACCCATCTGGTAGCTGGTGCGGGTAAGTCAGGTATTGATATTTTTTTGCTGGGTAGGGTAGTTCAGGTAATTTACTACCCTACCCAACATAACATTGTACTTTGCTGGTCAGGTACTGTTGACATACGTAATGGGTCGGATAATAGGTAATTTTATTTTTAGACCAGCATTGCAGGCAGCTTGTGGGGTCCTGGGACTCTTCTGAAGTTGTAATCATTAAGAAAGGGCAGCCTGTGGGGTCCTCATAACACAAAGGAGCACATGACACTGGCCTAACAATCCGATGGTCAGTGCTGGCATCTGTGCTCCGTGTCTGTTGTGAGTGCACAGATTGAAGCAGAGTTTGTTGGGAGAGGGAGGAATCAGTGCTTGCTCTGCAGTTGTGGTGAAACAAATGACAAAAAAAAGTTTTAAAACTTAAAATAAAAAACAAGCACAAAGTTTAGTCCATGAGGGAGCAAGGGTTGGGGACTGAAGGGGGAATAATCGGGGATAATCCAATGCAGTGCTGGGGTCTTGGAGAGAGAAGGAGAAAGGGGGAAGGTAGTCATTGTGGCAGCAGCTGTGAAAGCCATTTAGGCTGTATTACACAGTGTCTGTTAGGTGCCCCAAGCCCTGTCTGTGATATAACTACTCTGTGTGTCTCTGCAGTATAGCAAAAGCCATTTAGGCTATATTACACACCGTCTCTTAGGTGATCTGAGCCCTGTCTACTTTGTGTGTCTCTGCAGTATAGTGAAAGCTATTTAGGCTGTATTACACACTGTCTGTTAGGTTCCCTGAGCCCAGTCTGTGACACACCTAGTACTCTGTGTCTCTCTGCAGTATAGTGAAAGCCATTTAGGCTGTATTACACACTGTTTGTTAGGTGCCACAAGCCCTGTCTGTGACATACCTACTCTACTCTCTGCAATACAGTGAAAGCCATTTAGGTTGCATTACGCACTGTCTGTTAGGTGTCCAGAGCCCTGTCTGTGACATAACTAGTACTCTGTGTCTCGCTGCAGTATAGTGAAAGCCTTTTAGGCTATATTACACACTGTTTGTTAGGTGCCCCGACCACTGGCTGTGACATAGCTACTTTTTGTGTCTCTACAGTACAGTGAAAGCCATTTAGGCTATATTACACACTGTCTGTTAGGTGCCTTGAGCTCTGTCTGTGACATAGCTACTCAGTGCCTCTCTGCAGTATAGCAAAAGCCATTTAGGTTGTATTACACTGTCTGTTAGCCTGTTAGGTGCCTCAAGCCCTGTCATAGCTACACTCTGTGTGACATCTCTCTGCAGCATAGCAAAAGCCATTTAGACTGTATTACACTGCCTGTTAGGTGCCCTAAGACCTGTCTGTGTGACATTAGCTACACTGTGTGTATGTCTCTCTGCTACATAGTGAAAGCAACTTAGCCTGTATTACACAGTGTCTGTTAGGTGCCCTGAGCCCTGTCTATGACATAGCTACTTTGTGTCTCTTGGCAGTATAGTGAAAGCCATTTAGGCTGTATTACACTGTCTGTTGGCCAGTTAGGTGCCCTGAGGCCTGTCATAGCTACACTGTGTATGACATCTGTCTGCTGCATAGCAAAAGCCATTTAGGTTGTATTAAACTGTCTGTTAGCTTGTTAGGTTACCTGAACCCTGACTCAGGTAACCTAACACACACACGCTGTGTGTGATGTGTTTATGCAGCATAGCAAAAGCCATTTAGGCTGTATTACAATGTCTGTTAGCTAGTTAGGTGCCCTGAGCCCTGTCATAGCTATACTGTGTTTGATGTCTCTCTGCGGCATAGTGAAAGCCATGGTTGTGTCTACTATGTCTCATATTTCCCAGTCTAAATTTACTAAAAGAAAGTACAGTGCTGCTGCACATGCAACTGAAAATGATGTCTTCAGTATGAATCCTAGCACTAATAAATGATATAGAGACAATAATAACATCACCAGGACAGGCACTAAATGTTCACCTGAACCAAAAAAACATGTTAGCAATGAAATGATAGTAGAGTTTCGGAAAGAACTGACAGAAGTTACTTGCAGAGGTACTGAACATTTCGCCACATGTGCCAGGATACTTCCAGCTGCTGTAGCAGCATTCAATGACAAGGATGCATCTTCCTCAAACATAAGCTCAGACGCTGAGGCAGAGAATGCTGGTAAAGATGGTGGTTATAGCATGGACTGGGAATGAGATAGCCCAGGCTATGTCCCACATGATGATGAAAGTGCTTCCAGTTCTTCTGAATCTTGTGGCAATGAGATCTGTAGTTTTGATGAGGAGGTAGGAGAGGATGCCGCTATAAGGCATCAGAGGCAAGTGCAGAAAAAAAATCATGTGCTAAACATAAGAATAAGAAGATGAACATGAATGAGAATAATTCATGTGAACAAGGAAATGGCAGTATAGGGTTTCCTTTAGGTCCCTTGACTGTGCTAGAAATAGTGACAGGCACCATAGTACAACTTACAAACGGTAACTCTTTAGTGTGGAATTTATTTTATATTGACCCTGTAGACATCTCTTGAGCTGTATACAGTCTGTGCAAAAAGAGAGTCAGTCGTGGTGGCAAAGTGGGACATTCTAGAACATCAGTAATGATACGACATGCAAAGGTAAAAACATCCAATTGAATAGGGCAGGGCAAGGGACAGCGTGGTTGATATGGGCGGTAATGGAGGTGGTGGTGGCAGTGACCATAGTGACAATGAACTAGAAGTAGAAACTGACATTGAATCACTTGATGTGTCCTTGCAGTCTTCCCAGACAAACACAGATTGTTTTCTTCTGACACCAAATACTTTAAAATCCCACAGTGGTACTCCTCGTGAAAAAGGCATGAAAAATACAATCCTCCCAAATAAAAAATATGTTGTTATTCTTATTAACTAATATTAAAAGTAAGTGTTGTGAGGATATCAAAATTTACCCACAAGTATCCAACATGCCAGCTCTTAAATAGAGCCATTGCAGAGCTGTTAACAAACTGTCAACTTCCTTTTGCTTGTGTTGCACAAATAGGTTTCCACAAGTTCATGAACCAGATTGAACCATGGTACACCGTTCTTTGTCGGACATATTTTTCAAAAAAGACTGTTCCACAGTTCTATGGCTTGGTGTATAGTGCAGTCACTAAGCAGTTGAAACTCTCTGAGGTGAAGCAGGTTCACATAACCACAGATATATGGACCAGCAACCAAACAATTGACCTCATGACTGTGACAGTTCATTGGGCAAGTTTTCGGTCAGAAAGTGATAATCCCTGCTCTACTGTAAGCAGCAGAAAGCAGGTTGTATTATGTGTAACCACTTTTCAGGAAAACCACACTGCTGTGAATATTTTGTAGGAGCTGTAAAATCAATTCCAGAAATGGATCACTCCATATTCTTTATCTCCAGGGTTCATAGTGTCAGACAATGGTACCAACATAGTCAAAGCTAGAGGGACATGGCCAGCTACCAGCGCGACTAGACGTGTCTTGTCAGAGCTCTGCAGAACAGTTTATTTATTTACAGATTTATCCATACAAACTTAACTTTTCTTGTGATTGAAAGAGCTAATATTGCAGAGAGCCACGCACAGGATCTTCATTTGAAACTTTCAACAAAAAGAACATGGGCAGTCTGAAAAAACAGACTGGGCGGAGGTGGTAAGTGAGGACAATGGGCTGCAGCATTAGGGAGTAGCGGGAAAAGGGCCAATTCCAGTCCTGATCACGAGGTGACCCAACCCTGCATGGTGTCCTCCAAGCAATTCGGGCTATGGATGGCAAAATAACTATGCTCGACCAAAATGTGGTGGAGATACTAGTTAAGCTACTCACCTGTGAGCAGCAAGTAAGTCAAGCTGTTTCAAGGCTAAGGAAGTGGCTGACATAGCAGGAAGGTCAATGGCGGCAACCTCAGGGCTCGTTAAAGAAAATCAGGTTCTATGCTACCGACTGGAGAAAGTTGAAAACCAGATTAGAGCAACTAATCTTCAGATCATGGGACTGCCTGAATCCTTGGAGGGGGCTGATCCCCGGTCTTTTATTCAGAAGTGGCTCACAGACCAATGCAATGTTTCTCTGAGCTCTCCAAGGCCTACTGGATCATGCCACGGAAAGTGCTATCAAGTCAGAAGGTCCTAGGACTCTTCTAGCTCAATTTCTACACCCAGCAAAGCATGACTTGATCCTGGAAGCTGCCAGATGAAGGGACTTTGTGATACTGGAAGATGGGACACAAGTTTTCCTGTTTCCAGACTTAAGTTTTGCCACCAGAGCCAGGTGCAAAAGATTCGATAAGGCCAGATGGATCCTCAGGGAGCTAGGGGTGTCTCACTCACTACAATTCCAGGCCAATCTCAAGATAACTTTCTACAGAAAAGTGTACATCTTCAGCGACCCTGCAGAAGCCGGAACTTTGTTGGAAAAAATCAAGAAAGTCTTTGGGTCACAACTGGAAGGATTGGACACCGAAGAAAGCTGAGCAATCTAAAATCAATGTACTGTAAATCAGGTAATGGAGAAAGAGGAAGGAGGCAGCTGAAGGTACAGTGGATAAATTAACTAAAAGTTTAATATTAGTGTACTTAGGTTCCTAAAATGTGTCCATAAATAATATGTGTTAAGAGTGGGTTGCTTAAAAGGGTGCAGGAACCTTTGATCGGAATTGATAGTTACCGACCTCGTGGCTGAGTTTGAACTCCCCCTTCCCCAGGCCTATCACTAAGCAGTAGTGAATAACTTTCTTTTTTCCATTTCCTTCAGTTATCTTTCATTACACTGGAACATGAAGTTATGTTTCTTTTATATACTTAAATGATGGATTCTACCGAAGTAGTTAATACAAGCTAAAGTTTGCTTAACAATAGTTTGTTTGCAATGTTTAAATGTCTCTTATGGCCCCTAGCAAAATAGAGCTCTTTGGTGGATAGCTGGGGTAAGGAATGCAATTAGTCACATACCATTAGTCCTTAAGCAACTGATCATGTAACCAGCTCAGCAGAAAGCAATACTGGACCTCATACTCACAAACGGGGACAGTGTGATAGGGGTAACAGTGTGGGAGCACCTGGGGAATAGTGACCACCAGTCACTGTGGTTTGAAATCACAGAAGGAAAAGAACCAAACTGCACAAAAACACGTATCCTGGATTTATGGGGGGGCAGACTTTGGGAAAATGGGGACATGCTTGAAAGAGGCACTAATGGGAATTGGGAGGGAATTGGGGTGGAGGAACAGTGGGCAATATTTAAAACAGGGATTACAAGAGCAACATAATTATGCATTAAGCAGGTTAGCAAGGGGAAAAGGAAGAGGAAGCAATTATGGTTTTCCAGGGAGGTAGCAGAGAAAGTGAAAGTCAAGAAGATCTCATTCTGGCAGTACAAAAAGGCACAGGCAGAAGAGGATAGGGAGAAGTACCAGGAGAAGTAAAGGTAGGCAGGGAGGTTAGTAAGGGAAGCCAAAGCTCAGACAGAGGAGTGCATTGCAAAATCAGTGGGTAGAGGGGATAAAATCTTTTACAGGTACATAAGTGAAAAAAGAAGAGCAAAGGGAGGTATAGTGAGACTGAAGGAGAGTATGGGGCTGCATGGAGGATGATAACACTAAACAGATATTTCTGCTCAGTCTTTACTGAGGAAGAAGAAGAAGGTAATGGGCCTGAAGGGAGTACAAGGGATGGGAATGGTGCAGATATGGACATAAGTCCCTTTACACAGGAAAGGGTCCTAAAGGAACTGCAAGGAATAAGAGTTGATAAAGCAATGGGGACAGATGGGGTGCACCCCAGGGTCCTAAAGGAACTAAGTGAGGTGGTGGCTGAACCTCTGGCAATCCTGTTTAGCTGATCGCTGGAAACAGTGGAGGCACCCAAAGATTGGAGGACAGCAGATGTAGTCCCCTTATACAAAAGCAGGAACAAAGAGGAAGCAGGGAACTACAGACCAATTAGCCTGACCTCAGTAGTGGGGAATATCATGGAAGCACTACTGAAGGAGAGATTGTTGGAACATCTGTTTGCTAATGGACTACAGGACCCAAGGCAGCATGGTTTATAAAAAAATCAATCAATCAAAATCTTTTATTTTGCCAGGCAGAACATCATTGAGACAAGCTCATTTGCAAGATGGACCTGGGGCAAAACAATTGACAATGGGGTTAAGACATAATAGGTTGAGTGAACGTACATAACAATGACATAGTAGTAATAATAACAACATAATAACGTAACCATCACATGTAACAAGACACTTCCACTAGAACATAGCAACAGGTTCAACAAGAGGTAGTGCCATTTAAATACAATTGTATAGATACAGATATATACTGTAGATGTAAGGTAATGAGCTAAAGTTTATACAGTAAACATCATTGGAGGAGTCATAGTGAGCAGGAGTGGCAGTTTCTCTAGGGTCAAAGTACGAAGATGATTGAGATGTAAGAGTCCTTTGATAAGTACTGCAGGCATGGCCTGGCAAGTGGGGGTGAGAAGGGGGGTATAGGAAGTGGGGGGAGTTTAGATGAGATAGGGGATGGGTTTCACTGGGTGGAGGTCATGCTAGACCAACCTCATTGAATTTTTTGACTGGGTGACAAGGGAGTTGGCTCATGGGAGGGCAGTGGACGTGGCCTATCTGGTCTTCAGCAAGGCCTTGACACTGTGCCACATAGAAGGCTTTTAAACAAATGGGAATATGGGAATGGGCAGGACAGTAGTGCAGTGGGTGGGTAATTAGCTGGGTAGCAGGACACAGAGGGTGGTGGGGAATGGCTGTCACTCCACAGAGGGAAGAGTGACCAGTGGGGTACCACAGGGATCAGTGCTGGGACCGGTCCTATTCAATGTCTTCATCAGTGACATTGTGCAGGACCTAGAAGGCAGAATTTCACTGTTCGCGATGACACAAAGCTTTGTAACAGAGTGGACATGCCAGAATGTGTAAACAGAATGAGGAGGTACCTACATAATCTTGAAGAATGGTCAAGGGTTTGGCAGTTAAAATTCAATGCAAAGAAGTGCAAGATAACGCATATGCGGCACAAAAACCCTGGAACAACATATCAGTTGGGGGGTGAGGATATAGCATGCACCAAGCAGGAAAGGGACCTTGGGGTTATCATCTCTGCTGGCATTGGTGGGAAACAGTGTGACAAGGCAGCAGGTAAAGCAAATAGGATGCTGAGATGCATAGACAGGGGCATCACCAGCAGGAAAAGGGAGGTCATAATTCCACTATACAGGACACTAGTGAGGCCCCACCTGGAATACAGTGTAAAGTTCTGGAGACCTTACCTACATAAGGACATATACAGGTAGAGAAGGTTCAGAGGAGGGCAGCAAAGATGGTACAGGGATTACATCACAAGTCCTCTAAGGACAGGTTGAAGTACTTGAATATGTACTCCCTGGATGAGAGGAGGGAGAGGGGGTATATGATAGAGACATACACGTACTTTACAGGGAAGAACAGGGTGCAGGAATACACCATTTTCCAGTGAAAAAGATGTTCCAGGACTAGAGGGCATGTGATGAAGTTGGAGGGAGGGCGATGCAGAGGAAACATGAGGAAGAATGTCTTCACAGAAAGGGTAGTGGACAAGTGGAACACCCTGCCAGAGGAAGTGGTGGGGGCTGAAACAATCAAGGGATTTAAAAATGCATGGGATAGACAAAAGGGAATTCAGGAGGTCAGGGGTAAGGGGCAACAGACTTCTAGAAAAACGTAAAAGGAACTTACAAGCTCAAATGGGCAGACTGGATGGGCCATAGACCCTTGTCTGCCAACAGTGTCTTTGTGTTTATGTATCTATGTATCTATGTACCATAGTTAGTAAATCTGTAATGTTTAGTTTGTGTTTTTGAAATACAGGAAGGATGATATCTGAAAAGGCACAGGCCTATCAAGCCAAGTTTTTACTGTATGTAGAGTTAGGACCTTTATAAACTGAAATGCTTTTTCACCAATATCCTAGAAACTACAATTTTGCTAAATGGGTCCTTACCTGCTGATTGTATGCTGGCTATATATATAGTGGTAACTATTAGAGCCTTAGGCTGCTGTAGCATTATCTTTTGCCCTCCCTGATGTAACAACCTAGGCACATTGAGATCCGAATCCTACTGTAATGTATTCTATAAGAAAGTGATTGTATGCTCATGTACTGTGGATCAAATTTTTGCAAGTTCTACTTATAAAAACTAATAAATAAAAGTTAAAAAAACATAGTTAAGGCTGTTAGAGATGGCAACTACCAACACATACCTTTTTTTGCACATTGTTTAACTTTTCTCATCCATGATTTCTTTAATGGAAACAGAAATGTTAAAAACCTGTTAGATCTTGCTAGAAAAATATGTGGGCATTTCAGCCACTGTGTGAAAGCACAAACAATTCTGAAGGGGCTACAGAGGTCGAACAACTTACCCTTTCATACATTAAAGCAGGAAGTTCCAACCCCCTAGAATTCAACATTTTACATGTTGGAATAGCTTCTTGAACAGGAAAAACTGTATATGACTACACCATACAGAATCAAAATAGGTAAAGTAGACATCATGTTCAGTTCTAGCAGCTGGACTCTACTGGAATCTTTGGTCACCTTTTGGAACCATTTGAGTCTGCCACATGCGATGTCAGTGTGGACAGTGCAACTCTGAATCAAATTCTTCCTCAAATCAGATTTCTTCACATTTCCTTGATGACGTAAAGAAAGACCTTCAGTCAAAAAGACAACACCACTGCTTTTATGATGTCAGATGACTTGAGCCTCAGACTGTTGACTGATCAGAGACTAAATGCCATGTTTAAGAATGACACCTCTCATACCTACCTCAGCGATGCCCACCATGGGTATAATTTTTGTAAACAGCAGCAGGCTCAATCAGAGCAGCTGCTCCTCTCGTACCTACCTCAGAAATACCCACCATGGATATCGTTTTTGGAAACAGCAGCAGGCTCAGTCAGAAATGAAGTCCTTTAAACATCACTACAGTTTAACTATCCAAGGAAGGCATTTCATTCAGTTCTATACCTGGACTATGCAACCCCTCTCCATCACTCACACCTTCAATTCCAACATTCTCCAAGTTATTCTTTCTCTATTTCTGCTGCTTTGACAGATTTTTCAGGTGTCATATTGTTATGTAGTTATAAACATTTTGACATGATCTGAGTTGAAAAGAGATACCTCTTGTCTGTTTAGGTAATTAAGAGCCCCATTTTCAGAGCCAGATGGCTGCACATGCAAACAGGTGCCCTGAATGAAAAAATAGGGTCGGCTTGCTCTGACACCATATTTGAACAGATAGTATGATCTGAACTGAAAATGCTAACTCTTTGAATATTGGACCCTGGTAGTGCAGCGCACAGCAAGCAGTTGCCATGTTTGGCACAATTTTACTAGAGGGTGGGGCTGAAGACTGCCCATAGGGGTAACGCGCTGCACACACTGGCTAGTGCTACAGCCCCCATGGGTGATATTCAGACTAAACATGCAGATGAGCCCATCAGGCATGCACAGCACTAAGGGGCCATTTGCATGCCCATTGTGGGCTCGTCTGCATGTGAGCACCATCCAATTTTCTGGGCCAGGTCCTCCCAAAGCCCCAATCCCTGTAAGTTAATTATTGGTGGTCCAGCGGTCCTTCCCCTGCCCCAATCCCTGTCCCCATATAGATATACAAGAACATTGGTGGTTCAGCATTCCTTCCCTGAACTGACCCCTGTCCCATACATAAAAATAAAACCATTGTTGGTTCAGCATCCCTCCCCTGCCCCAATCTCTCTCCCCATAGATAAAAACAAAAACATTGGTGGTTCAGCATCCCTCCCTGGCTCTGATCCCGTTCTTGTACAAATCCCCTTCATCCTTGGTGGTCCAGTGGTCCCACCCCCTCCCCATTCCCTGATCACCATCCCAATGACATCCACAATACCCCGGTAGTCTAGCAGCCCCCCCACCCTGGCAGTTAGTGACACACCACCCTGCTTCCTCCTCAACCTGACCCGTGCCGGTGACTGGTACAGCCCTCCTCACACCACCATGGCCAGCCGCCAACTGAACTGTCAATGAGCATGTACAGTAGACAGTACGTGCTTATTAGCTGACTGGTCAGCCAATGAGTACATACTGTTCAGTACACAGATACACGCCATTGACAATTCAACCGTGGCTGGGCCATGGCAGTGTGAGGAGGGCTGTGCCAGTCGCCGCACCGGGTTGGTGGGGAGCAGCATGGGGGCACTCCATGCTGGGTGGGGCCGCTTAGACTATCAGGGTATTGTGATGTCATTGGGATGGCAATCAGGAATGGAAGGGGAGGAAATTACTGGACCCCCAGTGATTTATTTTTATGAAACCAGGGTGGCAATCAGGGAACTGGGGAGGGACCACCAATGATACTATTTTTCTATATGGGGACAGGGATTGGGCCTGGGAAGGGAAGGGACACTGGACCACCAGGCATGATGGGGATTCATATGGGAATGGGGATCGGGGCCAGGGAGGAACACATGACCCACCAATGTTTTTGTTTCTATCTATGGGGACAGGGACTGGGGCACGGGAGGGATGCTGAACCACCAATGGTTTTGTTTTTATCTATGGGGACAGGGATCAGGGCAGGGGAAGGATGCTGAACCACCAATGATTTTGTTTTTATCTATGGAGATGGGAATTGGAGCAGGGGAGGGACACTAAACCACCAATGTTTTTTGTTTTTATCTATGAGGACGAGGACAGGGACTGGGGCATGGGAGGGACGCTGAACCACCAATGGTTTTGTTTTTATCTATGGGGACAGGGATCAGGGCAGGGGAGGGATGCTGAACCACCAATGATTTTGTTTTTATCTATGGAGATGGGGATTGGGGAGTTCCATGTCATAATAGCGAAAATTCTTGGTTGACCCGCAGAACAGCGAGTACACCCTGCCGAAAACCAGTTCAGCACATAACAATAAACACTGAAGACCAACTCAGCGCACATTTAAAATAATGTTTAATGTGAGTCAGCACCCCCCCCCCATACTTGTATAATCATCTCCGGGGGGGGGGCAGACACTGGAGAAAAGAAGAGGGACTGATGACGGCAATAACTTAAAAAAAAACAAACACCTGCTAAGGCAAAACACAGACCACACCTGTATGCAGTCCTGAACCCAGTACCACCAGCACTGCAGACAGTGACCCTACCCACTACGTTAGGCTGGTAGCTCAGTGATGTCATGCTCCACCTCCCCATTTAGCCTATCTCTCTTCCCTCCTCATCTCTATTCCCTCCCCTCACCGTTCGTCCTGTCCTCCCTCGCTATTCCATCCCCTCGCTATCCATTCTTCATTGCTGATCCTGAAAGTGACCAAACTGAAGTGCTCATTTCTGAGTTTCTCAATTTAGTTTGCTATTATAATGTTCTACCAGATCAGGGCAGGGGAGTGACACTGGACTACCAGGTATGATGGGGTTTTTTACAGGAACAGGAATCAGGGCTGGGGAGGGACACTGGACTAACAAGGGTGACTTATTTTATGTGAACGGAGAGCTGGGCTGGGGAGGGACACTGGACTACCAGTGCTGATTTATTTTCTGTGACTGGGGATCGCAGCTGGCAGCCCTTGACAGTGCGTAGATGGGGTGTGGGGTACACCCCCCTCTTGACACCGTTAAGGACTGGGTTTCAGAAGTGTTAAAATGCACCAGACTCCATTTAGCGCCTCCGAAACCTTTCAGTATTGTGCTACACCACATACACACATGAGGATCTCTCATTTGTTTAGCACAGCACAACATTGTGCGAGATGGCCTGTCGGGGGTGTGTGGCACATGTGTGTCCTTTGAATATGGGCATGCCCCTGACAGCTGGCGTTACTACAGGTTAGCGAGGCACAAAACACGCTAACCGTTTGAAAATGGGGGCCTAAATGTTTAACTGGATAAGGATTGCTTTGTTAGCTTGTTTTCATTACTGTTTGGATGTACTAACCTTTACATTTTATTTTTTGTTTTGTCAGTTTCAGTCTGTACGTGACTATTCCCCTCAGTAGTGGAGCCAGGTTTGGGATAATTTGGGAGCCAAGGATTGCCATTCAGTCAATGACAGGCTCCACAATGGGCATTAAACAGTGAATAAAGATGGTGGCGGGGCACCACTACTCACACTGGGGCAGCCAGGAGGGGCGACCGCCCCCCCAGCCCCCCTCTGGCTCTGCCACTGATTCCCCTGCTGGACTATGCTAATCTGCTAACTGCTGCTATCCTCCTAGGGTTCCCCATGAAAGCGAAATTCTGCATCTCATGAGTTTATCCCAGTTGTAGTAATTTAAAATAAAGAAATCAATAATTCCACTAGAGAACGATGCTCCAAGCTCTCATGGTTCTTCTTTTAATTGTTAGAATTTTTTTCCTTTTTTAAGAAAAAAATGGAATGACCGATGCAACATTTGCTATTTTTGAAACTCAAAGCACATTTTTGAGTTGCTGTTTTAGTAATTATTTCTTTATCTGTTTCAAATGCCAATGAGAAAAGTATCATAGATTTAGATAATGAGAGCTTGCATTTTGCTTCTTATCATTTTGAATGGTTTCTGAGACTGGAAAATTCTTGTCAGGTTTAGACACAGCCAATAATCTTTAGAGATGAATGGAAGATTATGTGATGGAAGTTGCATTTTTGCTAAAAAAAACTATACAATGACATTTTTGCCAACTAACAAATGCTGCTGCTTTAAAGGTGATTTTTTGAAGTCTCATTTTCATTTTTTAAATGTGGTCTGATCTTTAACATCTCTTAACACTAGAGTGAACTAATTACCCTCATTTTCTGTTTGTAGCCATTACCAGACTTTCCCAGAATTGAAGATCAGTGCGATTTTCAGTTGCTGCCCATTCTCCCAGCTTCACATGTATACATTCACCTGCTGCTCTCCAGGACACCTGGGTTTTCGGAGGGAGTCTGCCTACTATCTTTAGTTCTCTCTTTCCTCTGCCGCCACTCTTTCATCTGAGTGGATCCCCGACTTCCTTTGTGCACCGGCAATTTTATCCACCAATTGGGTGGGTTTGAGAGCAAGACAATAAAGGGTTGTCGTGATTTTCTGCTGCCGCCTTCACACATACCTTCACCTGCTGTTCTCCAGGACACCAAGGCTTTTGGAGGGAGCCTGCCTACCATCTCCCCCCCAACCCCGCCATTGGACTTTCACCTGAGTGCAGCCCCAACTGCCTTTGTTCATTGGCAGCCTAATACATCAATCGGGTGGGTTTGAGAGCAGGACATCCCCTCCTTCTCCCTTCTTCTCTGGAACAGCACAAGTGGCCCTTCCATGCAATGGCCCTTCCATGCAGTGGCCCTTCCATGCAGTGGCCCTTCCATGCAAAGGACCATAGCACTAAGGACGTTGATGAGTCTCCCTGAAGTCAGCCTGAGGTTTGTCGTCGGCCTCCCACTCTGCTTCCCTCACGCTTCTCCTGATTCCTACCTCACTGCAAACCTGGACATTACTCAACTACCCTTCTACAAGGTGACTGTATATCCAATTATGGTGTGCTACTCTTAGGCTCTCTCTGCCTACTCCCTCCTGCCACAGTTCCTAAGACTTGGCATACTCCAGCTTGCCATTTGTCCTGCTGCGCTCATTACTAGTGCTTTACAGCTGTGTCACTGTTATCAGTTTTACTGAACTGTTGTCTGCTGCTTGTTGAACCTTGCCATCACAGCTCAACTGATGAATGTATTGTGCTTTTTTATCTTGTAGCCTACTGCTTCACCTGTGTTGCTACCTATTTGTTTTGCAGTCTTGGTTCATTACCTTAGTTTATTCACATCATGTGCTATTCCATTTAATATTGTTGCATTGCTGTTTTCTAGCCTGTTTTGGTGTTCTGTACTACAGTCATGTTCTGATTAACACTGTGCTTTGTTCAATCACAGTAGTCTCTGTATAGCCATCTACCTTCCTCTCCCCTTCAGCCATAATGCTCCTGGCCTTATTCTGCTTGCTCCATTTTCTCCCACTCCTCCCTCTCCTGCCTCCATCCAATTCCCTTTTGCTCACCCTCCTTTCCACCCACCTACACTCTCTCTGCCTTCCTTTTTCCTTTCCTTCCTTTTCTATTCACCCTGCTCTCTTACCTACCTTCATCCTTGACCTGGGGTTCCTCCACCATGTCCTATTTTTCCCTTGTTGCCCCTCCTCACCTTGATTTCCTTTCCACTCCAAGGGTAAGAAGCCCCACCTCATCCTCCTCCTTATTCTCCTACCCCTCCTCCTGTTGGTAATGTGGAGCCCAAACCTGGACCCCCTCCCTCTCCATTCCCCCTCTGCCACCTCCAAGGACCTCAGAGTCTTCCATCTAAATGCTTCCTTCTAAAGTCCAAGAGGGTAGCATCTTTCAGAAAAAGAGATGTACAAGTACAAGGGGCACAATTTGAAGATAGAGGGGGGACGGCTCAGGGGCAATGTAAGGAAGCATTTTTTCACAGAGGGTAGTGGATGCATGGAACGGTCTTCCTGAGGAGGTTGTGGGGTAAAAAACAGTGGTGGAATTCAAGAATGCATGGGATAAACATAAAGCAATTCTTTTTTGGGGGTAGGAGGAAGTAGGCTGTTGGTTAACTAGGATCTGCAGCTTATACAGTAGGTAGGGAAATGGGCAGACTAGGTGGGCCAAGCGGTCCTTATCTGCCATCAAAGTCTATGTTTCTATGTTTCTCTGAGCCTGTTACCAAAAGTTGACCTCTCTCTGTTTGGCTGCAATTACACTCCGCTGATGTCCTATGTATCGCTGAGTCTTGGCTGTCCTCCAGGATTCCGTACATGACTTGTCACTTCCTAATTACCTTCTTTTTAGATAGGATGGGGTAAATGTAGTGAAGGGGTGGCCATTTACATTTGCCAGAGTCTGACATACACTGTGGCCAGCAAGGAAGTTATTCCCTCTTCCCTCTAATATCTTTTAGTCAAACTCTCCTTCCCCTTCTGACTAGTACCCGTTTTCACTGGAGTTCTTTATGCCACTCCTAAGATTTCTCACTCTTCCCTGGTAGACTTTCTTTCCACAATTGCTTTTTTTCTTCCACAGATGAACTTATCCTCCTTGGGGACTTCAATATCAACTAGATTTGCCCATCCTCCAGACCTACCATTCACGAGATTGAGTAATTTAATTTGGCACAGGTTATTTTAGAACCCACCTACAGTAGTTCAGTCCCCAGTCTGCTAACCACTCCCTATCGGACTGGGTTCTAACATCCCAGTCCCACCACATCATGGCTGCTGGTATTTTGCCAGGAGCCTTTTAGTGACCATATGACTTTCTGAGTCAGAAAACTCTGCCCCCCACTACCTAAATATATGTGGGCAAGGCCTCTCTGGTGGCTAATTATTGATGTTCTACTGAGTGACCTTACTGATACCAACTGATCTGACATCCTCACATCCTCAGATATCGATGTTGTCATTATTCTTTTCATTCCAAATTATCGCTGTCTGGGAGAGGCATGCCCCCACCCACCCAGGAAGCTCAGGTAAAACATCCCACCATCTCTGGATTATATCTGTTATCATATACTTGTGTAAGTCCCAGGACCATGCTTGGGGCCATTACAAATTATCCCACTCCTCCTCTGTCCACATCTTCTACAGGGCTATGAGGAACAATTGTACTATTGCTGTCTGATCAGCTAACTCACAGTATTTCAAAGCCAACCTCTAGTCAAACCTAAATTCCCCATCTAAATTTTAGAAGGTTATATGCTCCCTTTTTGACCCCCCTGCCCAGTCAGCCCCCCCAAATTCTCATGGAAAGTGGTTCACCTGTGTCTGACCATGCCTCTGTTGCTGTTGTCTTTAACAAGTTCTTCACAACCTGGGTCCTTGTGTCCTCTTACTCTACTAACCCCCCCACTCCTCCCCTCCCCCATACCCCTCTAGGTTACCACTTCTCCTGTCACCATCCATGAAACTCTATTTGCCCTTTCCTCTCTCAACCCATCAAAATCCAGTCCTGATGGTCCTGACCCTAAGTTACTACACCTCTCAGCTCCTGCTATTGCATCTCCTACTCACCTGCTTAACCTTTCCTTCACTCTCTACACTGCTCCTCAGTATGGATGATGGAGAAAGTTATTCCACTTCACAAAAGGGATGAATCATTTGTTTCTGGTAACTATCATCCCATCTCCCTCCTCTTGTCCCTCTCTAAACTGAAAGAGAAACTGGTCCATGCTAGACTGCTTGATTTCTTCTCATCTACTAACTTCCTATCACCTTCCCAGTCTGACTTCCAGAAGCACCATTCCACAATCTCCTCCCTGCTGCGTGTCACTGATGCCATTTTCTCTTGGAAGAACCAGGGGATTATTACCACAGCAGGTTTTGTCGATCTGACCAAAGCCTTTGACTCTGTGTCCCACCATCTTCTCCTGGACAAGTTGAGAAATGCTGGCCTCTCTAAACCCACTGTTGCTTGGTTCAACTCTTACCTAAGCTGCCATCTACAATCTGTACAGGTTGGTTGTTCTCTGTCACCTCCCCTTCCTATCCAATCTGGGGTTCCACAGGGCTTCATCCTTGGACCCCTCCTTTTTTCAGACTTCCTCGATGACCTCCCCTCCGCTGGTGTCAACTCACATAAACACATGTATGCAGATAACAGAGTCATCTTCACCTCTGATCCTTCCTCTGCATGTGTAGAAAATCTGCTCCAGCTGGACTTCAGTAATGTCCTCCACCGGTTCCATTCTAACCAACTTAGAGTTAACACTAAAAAGACAGTCTTAATGACCTTTGGTACCAGGTAGAAACTAGCCAGACTCACTGTCACCCCTGTCTTCACCACTCTGGATGGCACCCCACTTGAAGTGGTTCAGTCTTTTAAGTACCTGAGGGTGTGGCTTGACAGTAAGCATGACTTCTCAGCCCACATAGATGCCATCCATGCCAAGCTCCATCCCAAGCTTGGTGCCCTCTGTTGTTACAAAGACTGCCTATCTGCCCATGTCCACAGGGAACCGATTGTCAAAATGATGCCCTCTGACTTCGACTATGTGAATGTAGTCTATGGCTCTGCCTCCTCTACTACCCTCACCAGACTGGATACCATTCTCAACTCCTTCTGTCATTTTGCATCTAACTCTCCTCCATGTACACATCATTGCTCGCTTTTCTCCTCCCTTTCCATTTTCCTTCTACCATCTCGCCGACAGGCTCATTACATTACGTTCATCTCCAAATGTTGGTTCAACACCCTTCGCTCTCACCTCTCCTTGCTCCTTTACCAAATCCCCCCAGCCTACCGCTCCCTCCCCTCTAGAGACCATTGCAGTTTTGCCATTCCTCACTCATGCTCCTCTGCTGGACAATCTGCATTCTCTACTATAGGCTTCACTCTCTCTGGAACAAACTCTTCTCCGCCCTCAGTCTCTCCCCATCCTCCCATTCTTCTTCTAGTTACCCTTGAAAATCTTGATTTTAACCCATACAAATTTTTGGTTGTGATTCTAAGCATTGCTAAAGTTCACAGCACTTTGTTTAATTGTGGTACATGCAAATTCTCATTATTTATTCTGTTACTGTAACACATTGCTCATCTGTCTCTTCAGATGTTGTTTTGCTATTTCTGCTGCTGTTTTGCTCCATCTCCCCCTTCACTGTGTTGCACCTGGAAATGAGCCACAGCTCAGTGTGCCTTTCCCAGTTACCAAATTTTAAATAAAATAAATAATAAATAAACTTTATCAGAAAGTCACTAGTTTTCTCTACTAGATGCTTCATTGTGGAGTGTAAGATTGTGGCGTCCAGGAGTCCAGAGCCCACTGAGGTTTGAAAATCAAACTCCAGCTATTTGCCACTTCACAGAGGCTATATGTTTGTGAGATTCATGTTGAAGCTCTGTGTTACTGCCAGAGCTATGGCCAGTGGACTCCCCCAAGACACCATTCCTGTGTAATATTTATCTGTCTGATAAACATCCTCCCCATAGCAACACTTATTACCCTTTAACTCACAGCCTAAAAGATAAACCCCATCCCCCCTTCCTTGTACCACCCATTCTCTTGTCCTCCTCTTAACCCCAGTGAAGTTAAGGGCCATCAATTTATTCATCACATACTACGATTACTCTTCCTCCTACATTATAGTGATCCAATCCCATTTTGCCTCCCTCCTTGCCTTTACCAATAAAATCTAATATGTTAACCCTCCATCCCCTCCACACAGAGGCACATAATACAACCTTCCTCTCCAAGCCACACTAAAAGGATACTGTTGAGAAGAGGAATGGCAGAAGATGGTAACTGGCACTGAGCAGACCCTCCTCTTACAACATCAGCTGGCTGACATCTGAATAAATGAAACTGTGTGTACTCATACTATGAACATGTGTGCTTTCATTATTCAGACAGCAACTGGATGAGGTGGTGAGAGGAGGGTCCATTCTGTGTAAGTCACCATTGATCACTTTGCCTCTTTTCAACAGTATCCTTTCAGGGTAGTCTGGAGAGGAGGAGAGTGGAACTAAGGATGGGGGTTAACTTTTTGGATTTAACTAGTCAGGGCTTCAGGGAGGAGGGTGAGATTGGATGAGTCATATCAGGGTAATTGACAGCAATTGACATGGTCAGATATTTATGAAAAATGTCTGTGATATTGCCAGTGAAATTCCTTGCCTGCTTCAGCATCACAGTAAAGCCACAGGGAGAAATCTCTTTGGAAATATTTTGAAATATTGCAAAATATCTGACCATATCTTTTGCCGTAGCTGTGATGAATAATTAATAATTACACTTCACTTCACTGTGGGGGAGAAGGAGGATGGGTCCTTGCTTCAAGGGTGGTGGACAATGGGTCATCCTTAATGGTCAGGGCTGGGCAGGAAGTGGGTGGTAAGGTAACAGTGCTATGAGGGTGGGGGGTTGTATTGAACCCATAACCATAGTCGGATTACTGTCCATGCCACCCACAGGGACTCTCAGAGTTGCCTAATATGGAACAAAATTCTGCACTACTCTTACAGAACTCCACAGGTCTTGTATAAATTAAATGTTCTCCCCTAAGCCCGATGCTGGAGATCCCTACTTTCAGATGGCTCCCTTACTTTGGTCATGTCCCCTTATACAGGACTACTGGAAAGGGGTCCATGACATATGTTAGAAAGTTCTTAAACGTCCTCTACCCTTTCCCCCTCGTCTGCTCATTCTGTCTCTTTGCCTCCTCTGTTCCTTATTTGCAACCCTTCTAGCTTAAATGACTTGCTGCCGCTGCTACAGAAGCTAAGTGCCTCCTACCACAAAGGTGGAACACCCCTGTCTCTCCTTTGACCCCAGCCTAGAAACAAGTGATGGAGGTGCTGTTAGCCAGTAATGAATGTCTCAGCCACCTGGCCATATCCAGATATGTAGAATATCACCAGATATGGCTTGTGTTTCTTAACTACTTCTCATGGGCAGTAACCTGGTCCTGTTAGTTATACCATCAAACTCTGGGGCTAACCCCGACACCATGTAGATGGAAACCAGCTGCTCTCCTCCCAGGTAGTCTCACTTGGTATTCAAAACAGTGTGTCAAACTTGATAATTCGAGGCACAACTAGTGTTAGCCTGCTCCTTTATTGTTGCTGTTTGCTTTTGGTTTTGCTTCGAGTTGAGTTAGATGCTTCTGTTAGTTGGGATTACACAGGCCATCACCAAGCATCACGTATTCATTATAAGTCTTGTATCTGCAATTGCTTATCATACTGTTAATGTAACCTTCCATTGCTTGGCTTATAAGGGTCCCATTGCATATGTCTCAACTGTTTGATGCTGCACCTCTGACTTGTAAGCTGAAACATTTTTCATAAAGTGTTTAACTATAGAAACCATATCTTCAGAGGTTATAAGTTGTGAATTTGTGTGACCCCACATCCAGAGATGATGGTTTTGAGGTTTGTACTGGCACCATATCCAACAGTTATGAGTTCTAGATATGTGCTGATCTAATATGCAGAGGTGTAAGTTATTTGTTTCTACTGTCACTGTACCCAGATGTTCTGAGTTTGTGCCGCTGACAGAATTAAAATCAGAGCAATTCAATGAGGTGTTGGTTCCAGCAATCATGATAAATGGATGAAAGGAATGGTTCATCCTGGGAGAAGTTGCAATTCTGCAATGCTTAGGGCGGAATCAGCTCTGCTTTGAGTACAGTGCATTTAAAATGTGATACACTGGAGTTGCTGCTTGCTGTCGTAAGGTGTCACTGCAGTGTGCCATAAATGTATGGTGGGGGTGGGGAGAAACTCGAGGATGAATGGCATAATAAAGAAAGTCAGGCACAGCACTTCTGGAAGGCATGGAGTGCTTCCAAGGAGTTATTCAGTTATACATTTACTCCAATCTAGCATAAATCTCCCAGTATAATACAATTCAGTTGCAATGAGGCCACTTGGATGCACTTCAAAAGTCCTGGCCAATAATTCATGCAGTGAGATTAAACAGAAACTTGCCCAGGTTTGCCAAGTACAGTAAGACCTGGTGCACTCTGTTCTGGAGGAACATCACCTGCTGCAGCTTTCCCAGGGAAAAGGTCACTAAAAGAGAGAGAGCCCACTGCTATGTATTGCAAATTCCACATACACAGCCAGACGCGTGGACAAGCTGCCATTTTTGTAACTTGCAGATCTTTAGCCAGGGTAGCCTGACTCAGATGCAAAACTGTGACACAGTTTCCTTGCTGTGCCTATCTCCAGCTCTATAGTTTCCCACATGACTTTCTATAGAAGATGGTAAAATGTTTGCATACATGTGCACAATTATATTATTGTGTGGTTCCTTCCCCTACTACGCTACCTAATGTTAGTTTCTGTCACTCCCTGTTTGCTTAATTCCTTGCTATACCAGTCTCTTAATTACCAGTACAGTGCAGGACATCAGAGTGTATCCATCACCCTGTAATAAGCACATTGGCACTGGCACGGTATGTCATCTGCCAAACCCTCTACCGCCCCTTCCAATATATTGGTTTTGGTGCCACAATAAAAGTGGCAGTATGTCTTCTGCCACAGAATTCCAGGGAAAGACCCCTGATGCTAACTTGTGTGATTTAGTTGTGGGACTTAACACGGAAATGCATGCAATGGCAACAGAAAAAGACCATTGGCCCATCCAGTCTGCGTGTAACACCATATCAAACCCCGGGACCTTTTCTCTATACAGGGTTTTAACCCACATTATCTACCCTCGTACTGTCCATTTTACTGCTACTGTCCTGAGTAACTACTACCCCCTTCACTCTGTCCCAGGTGAGCCTGAAACCCTTAATGGCTTTGATGTGCACCGCATCAGCTGGCTGACTGCTCCATTGTTCAACCACCCTTTCTGTAAAATAAAACGTTCTCATGACCCTCTTGAACCTCCCCCTACCAGTTTCCACTCATGTCCCATGTACTTAATCTACTATTCCTGAAGCATACTTTCTCACAGTTACCTTTCTGTTTTCATGTCAACAGACAACTCTTTTCCTGTAGCTGTTAGGGATATACATGATTGCTTTAGTTTATTTTCACTATTCATGCTAGCCACTGTAAGTATCTTGAGGGTCTCCATTTTCTGGTTGTTCAAATCTTATTGTCCCTGAGAGCTTCATTAGCATATGAGATCATGATGTATCAGCACCTTTTAGACTCCACAGTATGCCTGTTTGCTTAATTAGACTTCAACAAAACAAGTTGCAGCAAGGCGTGAAACGTCACATTTACCTTTAGTTAACTTTTCATACAGTCTGAATTGTAATACTGGGTATACAAGATATGAGGATGTAGCTTTACTTTGACCCCTCCCATCCAGTACTCTGTCCTGGGGGTCTTGTCCCTGTGTGCATCACTTTACACTTTTTGGTGTTGAATCTCAACTGCCAAAAATTGGACCACATCTCTAGCCATAGTATGGCCCTCTGCATCTCCCTAATCCCTTCCATGCTGTCTACCCTCCCACAGAGCTTAATGATATGTACAAAGACACATTTTGCCCTGAACTCTTTCTCCTATAAGACTAATGAACACACTAAAAAGGACTGGACCCAGGCTCGATCCCTGGGAGACCCCATTGGTGACCTCCCTCCCCTTGGATTTCATTTATTTAGTTTTTGTTAACTGGGTAGGTGCGCTAGCCATAGAGATAGCTATTTTCAAGCATGATCCGGGAGGTTACAGGGTAAAACAGTACATAGGTACAACAAAAGGTAGTTTCAACAAGGTATAAACAATGGTGTTTCCCAGTGGGTCATTTGACTCTGTTTGCCACAAATCTTTGCTCTTTCCCTTCCCACCTATTTCTCTCCCATCTAACTGTGTCCTTTGCTGCACCCGGATCCTCTAGTTTCCTCTGCAACCTTCTGTTGGGCCCCAAGTCAAAAGCCTTGCTGCTATTGAAGTAGAGTGAATCCACAGTGTGACCCTCATCCACTACCCTCATCACTCAGTCAAAGAATACTATCTTGTTGGTCTGACAAGACCTACCTGCCCTGAAACCATGCTGTTTATTATCCTGGAGTCTGTTTCTCCACAAGTAATCTACTAGGTCGTCTTTGACTAGTGTCTCCATCAGTTTAACCACAATGGAGATAAGACTGACAGGTCTGTAGCCACCCAGTTGCTCTTTGTCCCCTCTCCCCCTTATGGAGCAGAACTACCTCCACTGCCCTCCAGACTTTTGGAACTAATCTTGTCTGAACAGAGCTATTAAAAAGCCTTATCAGGGCATCAGCTAGTTCCTATACCAATTCCTAGAGCACCATCAGATGCATCCCATCTAGCTGCTAGTCATTTATGGACCCATTCACTAGAAAATGCCTGCTACCTCATCTCCAGACTCCCCCTTACAGCCACCTTTATGTCACTCACTGGCGGATACCTGCTGTCTTCCCTTGTGAATTCAGACCAGAAGTAGTCATTAAGAGTGGCTGCTTTTTGCTCCATCCTCCTCTTTTACTTCCCTTACAGAAATATTTACATGAAGTATAGTGCAGTGGTTTAAGGCTCAGGGCTGCAAACCTGGAGACCTGGGTTTGAATCCCACAGCCCCCACTTGCATACTGTGTGACCCTGAGCAAGTCACTTTACTTCCTTGTACTCCCAAGTTGCATGGGCAGACTAGATGGGCCTAGCGGTCCTTATCTGCCGTCAAAGTCTATGTTTCTATGAAATATTTTCATGCTGCGGACAGAAAACTAGCCATGTGATATGCATGCTGCAAGCATGATTTAAATGTTAAACTGGAACTGACTGCATGCATGCATGCATTTAAGGAAGCAGTATAGTGCAGTGGTTTAAGGCTCAGAGCTGCAAACCTGGAGACCTGGGTTTGAATCCCACAGCCCCCACTTGCATACTGTGTGACCCTGAGCAAGTCACTTTACTTCCTTGTACTCCCAAGTTGCACCTGTAAACAAGCTTTCAGCTTAGTGCGTCTCTCCTGGTAAAAAAAAATGTGGCATGGGTACAGCAAGCAAGTGTGGAATGCATGCTTTTTATGTTAAATTGGAACAGACTGCATGCATGTGGCATGTGTGCAGAAAACAAGTGGTCACTGATAACTACATACATAATGTTAAGTGACTAGCTCAGGATCACACAGTATACATGCGGGGGATCATGAAATTCAAACCTAGGACTTCAGGTCTCCTGGTTTGCAATTCAGTGCCTTTAACCACAAAGCTATACTGCCTCCATTCATATGGCTTGCTTGCACTTCAATACAAATCTGCATAAATCTGCACACATGCGGCATGCTTGTAGCCGCAGATATACTTTTTAGTTTTCTAAATCTCTCATCTCCCTCATCTCAGCTGCACAGCTGAACTGTAGCACACATACCAAGGGAAACACATGTGGCTCTTCCCACCCCCAATACATACAGTTACCCATAAAACTACTTAATTACTTCTGTCTGGCCTGTACTCCTACTGTTTTCTCTCCATAGTTTTGAAAGCATCCACACAAACAGACTTTAAGGGGCAAACACAGATGTAGCAATAACTTGACACCCCACCCACATGACCAGTCCCCCCTCCCCCACATGCACACACACACACTATTGCTGGTGCAGCCACACTGCTACAGACAACCCACCAACTATAGATATGAGTCAAGGGTCTCTTACCTGAGTACTAGGGAGCCAGAGGTAGGAGCCTTTAAGAGATGATGTCTGTGAATAAGAGTGCTGGGGTGTACTCCCTTGAAATGAATGGAGTTATTTTTTATTACTGTTTTATATATTATGATGGTGAGTTGAAGAAAAATGAAGGCCACTGTTCTACAAACAAGGCCATTGTTATTTGAGCAGTGGCCTTCATTAATCTCCAACTCTCCATCAATAATGTATAAAATAGTAATAAACACATACCCTCATTCATTTCAATGGTGCACACCCATGCACTCACCCTTGCCCTCTGTCATAATGTGCATGAGCCTGGGGATATGGAAGTCAGCTTCACTGGGGGGTGGGGGGGCAGAAGCCTGACTATTATGGGGTTCTAATAGTCTGTGCATACCATACCACTCAACTGTCCCTGAATGCAAGGGACAGCACTCATTTTACCCTTGAAAACCACTCCGCCCATCCTCCATCCCTCATAGAAAATGTGCTGCTCACACAGAGGATGTCCTGTAAATTTAGACTTTATGGCCGGGGTGCCATTTCAGATTCCAGCAGGGGGCAGTCAACAACCAGTGGAGGCCAGGTGCTAGTAGGCCCCTAGGTGGCAAGCTCTAGAACGTCTGGAACATCTCTAAAAGGTAAAACTTATTTGTTGTGACTGAAAAGTGATATGCAAATCAGGAAAAATTAAAATGTATAAGATTCCTCTGTCCATATCCCAAAGCAGTGCATCAGATTTGGGCTTAAACCCACCCAGTTACTAACCAATTTATTTCTTGGCTGAAGTTCTGAACCCCCCCCCAAAAAAAACATTGTCCCAATTTCTCTCCCCATCTCCATTCCATTCAATATTCATACCATATAGGTCGCGAAGTCACCCAAAGGTGCAGCAATGTGAAAAAAAAAATCAATATTTCAGTCCTTCCTCCTTCCCCAATCCCCCCTGTAAAAAAATTATTTACTTTTACTTACCTGGCCATCTGTCCAGAACCTGCAGCCTAGCCCAGTGTGCCAACAGCCCAGTTTTTAAGTCTGAATCTCCTCTGTCCTTCTGCCAGAAGCTGGTTGCTAGAATTGACCATCCCAGGTCCCCAGATTAGTTTGCGACTAAGTCACCTCACCAACTGAACCTACCCAACTGGTGTTGCTTGCTTCTTGCTTGGCAACTGCCATACTGCACTGATCAAGGCCTATGAAGGCCCCCACACCACTGTCACTGCTGCTGCTGCGAGGCCTAGCTTGCTGCTGCGGGGGGGGGGCTATTTTTTTTGAGAGGCAAGCCTAGTATAGTAAGTAGGTACCTTAGTCTCGAGTTAGCTTCTAGCTCACCCCCAGCCCTTTCAGCCACCAAGGAAGACTGAGGCTCACTAAGATTAGGCCAACAAAAATATGCTGCCGCAACATTGTTATTAAGAGTTCAGTGCTCACCGACTCCTCCAAGCTGTAGTGTGCAGTCTGTATACTCTGTGGCAGGAAAGACAGTGTCCCACTTGCGTGACTCGTGTGCTCTTGCTTGGCTAGAGCTCCTCAATGTCACGTATGATGGTGCTGCCACTAATAGGTGGAGGGAGAGTGGACAACACAATACAGACACAGTCGAGTCAGGAGTGCACCTGCAGCGTGAGTGCAACACAGGCCAGGGGGGCACTTATTGTGCAAAAGATTAAATCCAAATGTAATGCCATTATTGCCACACCATAAGAATAAACTAGGCACATATGTGTGTGGAGGGGCCAATACCCCCCCGCCCTACCTAAATGATATCCCTGATTTATGGTAGAAATTGATTCTCAGGGGCTAACATCAGTACAAGTAAATACAATGGTTTCCACTGTGTTCTGATGTACTGTATCTCCATGTTTCAGGATGTGTCATGATCATCATGAGAGTTACTGTCCCTCATTATCCGTCATTTTAAGTGTCCATGTCCCTCATTTCCGTGACAAAATGTGAGGCATGGTGCATGCTTCCAAGACAACTCAGCACAAAGAGTACTGAGCATGGCCATAGTGTCTATGCTCCATACAGAATGACAATGGAAAGATAAGTGAGCCGTAACAGTCATGGAGAAACACATTTGTAGCACTAAATATGCATAAGGGGATTTGCATGGCCCAAAACAAAATGGTCAGGCTTCACAACACAGAGGCCCCTCTTTGCACATCTGGAATGGGAGATGTTGGCTGACTATATCCTAGGCATTTATTGCAGTAGGCAAACAATACTTTACAAACTAATGGCAATGTAATGACAAAAATCAAAATACATTAAACAACTTGCAGAAGTATCAAAACTAATGAGTTTACCTAATTTTAATGGGAAATCAATGAAAAGGGTATTTTAATGGCTCTAATTGCTAGCAGTAGTTTGAGAAATAGAAACAGATGTGTTTTTAGATAAGATTTGTACCAGTTTAGTTGCTGCACACATGGCAAGCTTACAACATGTGAACCTGATGTGATTTTTAAATGATGTTCGTACCAGTTTAACTACTGCATTCATGTCAAGCATGCAGTACGTGAACCTGATGTGATTTTTAGAAAATGTTCACACCAGCTTAACTGCTGCACATATGTCAAGCTTGCAGCATGCAAACCTGATGTACTTTTTAGACTGGTTCACATAGGTTCACTTTGTGTATGCAAACCGCATGTAAACATTGCACAATTAAGCATGTGGCATGCATTCTGCATGTACGCAGCACATTTATATTTCTGTAAGGGTTTACCTTTCTCTCTTAGCCTAACAATTTCCTCTCCACTCTTTCTTTTTTCCTCTAATACTCAAAAGAACATTTTTACCCACCTTTGACCCCCTCTGCAGTAAGCAGCTGTCTGTTGACTTTTGCTTCCCTGGCTACTCTCTTAGCTTCCCTAGTTCTTCCTTGGGGTATGCCACCCTAACAGTGGCATTTCTATGGTGACGTGTCGATATCGACTGCAGCACCATGTCGCTGTAGAAGTGCTGCTGGAAGGGGCAACCACTTCCCTAACTTGCAACCCTCCCAAACTAACTCCAACCTGGAATTAGAATCCTTTAGTTTGGGGGGGTGCGGGGGGCAACCCCCCATGTGGGGGGTTCAGGGGTGAAGCCCCCTATGTAAAAAATAGTCTAGAACAGTGCGGCTCCACGCTGACTGCAACTTGCAGTCAGCGTGGAGCCCGTTGCTGTAATGCCAGTCACAATCTTTCTTGTCATGCCGGCACATACGACCCCTCACTTGGTACTCTCCCCATTCTTTCTCCCCCTATTTTTTCTTTTTTGTACCTGGAGAAGGTCTTATTTTTGGCTCTCACTGCCTCCCTGACCTTTTCATGGATTTACAATACTCTGCAGTAGAATCTAACTTCATGTACTGTACTTTGAAACTGAAAAGATTCCCAGTGCAGTGAAGAATGTTCTGCTGCATAAAACTAGAGCTGTGCAGAATTTCTAAATTCTGCTTCCACCACAATCCCACAAACTGTGAAAAATCCAACCCAATTCCACAGCATTCTGGCAGAAGTGAAAATTCCAATGCTCTGAAAGCAGAATTTTAACTGAGGAATCATATTCCACAGTTTATGAAAACCGCAGATGAATTTTTTGCAAACTGCAGAATATTATTCGGCTGTTCATGTAGAAATTCTTTTCAAAATTCCACAGAATTAAAAATGAAATTCCAAAAAACATTTCAGAAGCAGTCTTTGCTTTCTGCATGAATTTCGCAGGTGGAATTCTGCATTCCATACAGCTCTACATGAAACCCTTGAGCTTCATCAGTTTTGGTGACCATGTTGTTGTACAGTAAATGGAATTATGGACTGATTCTAAAATGTTCCTGTGCAATAAAAAGAAATTGTGGAGAATGCATCACACCCCAATAAATGTAATTACGAACTACTCTGTATAGGTGCACAACCTATCTGAATTCTAGCCTTGGCAACACAGATGTTAGTCCACATCTGTATCTGGCCAGAGTAACGAGTCATCAAAATAACTTTATGTGGATGAGGGGGTTCAATACTAGGGGCACATTACATGGAATCCTTATAGTAGAATTATTTAGTGGTGGACCAGTGAATTTGGAGTAAAGGATGAGAAAGTGTGATTTGCCTTTCTCCTGTCATTCAGAAATGTATTACATGGTTTGGGGGAAGGGGGTATTCACATTTTGTGCTCATGAGAGGTGCCAGAGTGACAGCTCCTGAAGAAACTACACTCTCTATTTAGTCACATGAATGGGCTGCTGTACAAGCTTTCCCCACAAATTTATATCGACATTGTTCCAAAGCAACTACCTTTTACAGGTAGAAGGTCGTTTACATGCAAAGCCAATTTTATCTTTGGTGTCTCTCTTTTGAGCCAGCCTACAAGTCCAGTGGCAACAGGCAGCATAGGCAGCCTGGTACATTGGCAACCTAAGTTCATGTCAAGAGGCCCGTACATCAAGAGCGGACCTTCCGGGGAAAGAAGGAATGTCTACCTGGAAGCTTGCCTCCTCCAGGGAGGGAGGATTTTCAGTCCCTGCTACGACTGTCCTGAGGTCTTTGGGTGTCAGTGTGGGGTGGGGTGGGGGGTGCATGTATGTATGTACATGCAAGTGGGCGTTCATGGTGCCCTTTATATCAGGAGTGACATGTTGGTTATGCTCAGTCAGCAATACCAGGGATGGGGAGAAAATGAAAAAGAAAAGCCAAGCCCACCCCTACCCTCACATTTTATTTGGTCAGTTCATTGATCTCTATGACCCAGTTTCCAGAACAATGTTTAATTAGTAATTACAATAACTAACTATACGTAAGTATAATTTCAATGTATTGTGACAAAAAATTGATAAAGATAAACATTAAAAAATAGAAGAGATTGCAGTATAAGGATCAAGCCCCCAAACACTTGAAGCTTTACAAAAAGCAGACATTCAGATGTGTTTACATAAACAGTTTATTTACTGTATGCATGTTAATCCATATTTTGAAAATACTTCTCTTAAAACATTAATGCTTTCATAAAGAAAGAAATCCAGTGACAGAATTAAAACAATGAATTGCAATCTGGTGTTTAACATCGTCCCTTCCTGTATAAAGATACTTCCATAAAACAGTGTTTGTAGCAGAGCTAGATTCTAGCACATCCGATAAGAAGTGGATGTCAAACAATTCAATTATTGTATGGGAAATGCATTTTAAGTACTAAATCCTATACATTACAGAAAAAAAGATCTCAGACAAGTGTGTCTCCTCCCTCTGTACAGGCTCCTCCTCTCCAGCTTCTATGGTGTCTTCTCGATCAGTACACCTTTTGGCCACATTAACCTCCTGGTCACTACTACAGTCTATGATAGCCTGGTCAGGGACCTTCACTGTTCTGTAGGTAGGACCTTTAGTTTCATGATGCTCAGTCAGTTCTGATGCCCTCTGGACTGTCTGCTGCAGTTGCCAAAGTTTTCTCCTCTGCTGCCAACAACCGATCCTGCATCTCATCATGGCTGACAGCTGACTAACCATCACCATCAAGGCTATTAGGAGCTGTTTATCAGTCACTGTCTCTTTTGATCCACCTTGCAGCTCTACAGTGGACTTTGCAGACTCCATCTTTCAGTTAGCCATCCTCCTGCAGTCACATCCTTCCATCAGAATTCTAACCCACTAAAGCCTTTATGCCCAGTCCGGCACAAGTGAGGATTCTGACACCATATGTAGAAGTGTGGATGTAGGTGAAGGACACAGCAGGCAAGAATTTAGGTAACAATCCCACAGGATGGCACAATTTATTTACTTTTGGCAGTCTTTAGACACTTTAACAGATGTAAATAATAACAAAACTGTTATTTCAGGTCTTGCTACTTCAGTGACTGTTTTTTTGTCTTTACCAGTGAAGCCAAGCAGCTGAGTGTCGGCTTCCACTTACCAAGGTTACGCTAGGGAGGACCTTTGCTAAATTGCTATGGAGGGACCTCACCAGTCTTTTGCACTTTCCTATGAGTCCAGTCTAGCCAGAAGCCCACAGCTGCAGTCTGTTGGAGTCTGCCTTCAGCTCTCTTGTGGCTAGTCGGCACACCCCTTAGTGGGCTTTGACAGGTTTAACTAAAACCCCTCACTTATGACCCTCTGTTCCTGTGGTCCATACCCCTATACTAAGGCAGCACCATAACTGCACAGCTCAGCCAGCTGTTCAGCACCAAACACTCTTAGCTTTGCATAGGCATTTTCTCCGGTGTCTCATGCAGCCTCTGTCTTGGAGTTCTGTTGCTGACTAACCATTGCCTTGGGGTAGGCCTTATCGTTGCAGTACCTTTTATAATTTATAACTCTGGGCATTATTTATAAATCATGAAACAATGGCAGGGGACACCCTGCCACAAGGTTCAATGAAGTTTTCATTTCAGACTGCCAACAAGGGTAAGGGTGAACAAGTGTGAAACTTGGCATATTGAGTTCGGCTTTGATTCGGACCCCCTGTCTTCAGTTTGACTTTGACCCTTTGGCACAGACACTTTGGGTACTTCTTATGGGAGTTTAGCAGGCTGAGAATGAGGGTGAGAGATACCCCTTCACTACTCTCACTCATTCCAATTCACTCTTCACTGTTCCTCCAGTCAGTTTTTACAAAAAATGCAGCACCTGACACAGTACCAGGAGCTGGAACATTATTATTAAAAACATGCTGGAGAAGGGATTAGAGGGAGAAAAGTTACTGTGGTGGGAAAAGGGGTGACATAGGACTAGCCCTGACCACCTGGGAAGGACTAGACTGTTATTTTTTGATTACTTGGCCAAAGGTTGAAGCTGTCCAAAGTGGCCCACCAAAGTGGCCCAAACATTCAATTGGGCAGAATCAAAGGTAAAAGTGTTGAGTTTCAGCACATTCACTGAATACAGATTCAGCATCAACTCATCCTTTAAAAAGGATGCCAAATGGCATCATCTGTGTTTATGGACATAGCCACATGGACATTTGTCAAATAGTTTCCCAGACTTTATACATACTTTGAAGAGAAAAGGGGACAGGGTAGTCTTACTGAGCTGGAGGGACAGTAAATTTCAACAGAGCAATGGCCTTCTTTTCCCCTTAAACTATATGTATACTTATAACTGGAACTGACACTGGGATGAGATCCCCTGAGGCAGTGTCAGCCACAAGCGAAGAGATTGGCCACAGGGAGCATCAGTACAGTCAGGATGCTGTGAGGCAGAAAGCAGCAGTATAGCTTAGCTTGAAATGCAAAAAAGCATTATAAAATCTTTATTGTTGTCAATCTTGTGTTCAGAGCATTCTTAAAACATTTTGGATGTGGGTTCGGTAGAAGGGAGAAAAGCAGGTGGGTGGGGTGAAGGGAGGGTAGTACCAGAAGTGCATCTGCGTGGAGCACCATGATGTCTAAAACCAGCTCAGGAGAATGCCATGACAAGTTTCACACTGGCCACTAGAAATAAATCTAGTCAGTTGCCCAGCCTAGAATGATCAGTGAATGTCTAACAGTTTTCCTTCGGGAATGTTCATTCAGTTTGGAGAGTCGCCCGCGGGGAAATCAAAACCATACTTGCTACATGTTGAAACACAGGGCTTCTCATTTCCAGTCCCATCAATCCTTCATTTGTCACTAGAACATCATTTCTTTAGGGGGAAAAAAGGAAAAGGTTTACAACATAAACAATCTTTAACTCCACAGGCAAAAGTCATGTATAAAACCATGAAAGGACAGATATTTTTTTTTTACTTTAAAAGTCATACAGCCTAGCTAAAAGAGACATCGGTAGCTTATTTTAAATTTGAACATATTTAATTCTCTTTTAGAGGCTTCCAGACATGTTTTCCCCAAAGCATTAATATATGGGTCTGCCACCATCCTTTCATTTTTAGCCTCTATGTTTTTTTGTGTATTCTTTGGTAACTAGGTGAGACACAAGTGGTGACCTAGGAGCACTGGGGAGGTTAAGTGACATTGCTCAGAGTCACACAGTATGCAAGTGGAGGTTATGGGACTCAAACCCAGGGCTGCTGGATGTACCAAGCTCATTCAGAGCTTGTTACTCTAACCTCTAGGCTATACTGCCAGCCCAGTCCTTGCTTTTGCCGCCCCTTCCATCCTTGCCATATGCTCCAGGAAGAGCCTTAGACCCAAATCTTGTTACAGGTACAGCATTTGCAGGACCACAGAGAAGGAAATAATAAAGAGAATAGAGAGAGAAAAAGATGGAGGAAGTGAATGTTTCCGTTGATTGGTAGTGGTTTAAAGGGACACAGTTAACCATTTTTGGGTCAATTTCTAGCTGAAAACTTATATGTTATGATTGCCTACCTTCTTTAAAATCCATTGATGTTGCTGGTTGTTTTATCTTCTTCCTTTCCTAGTAGAATTGGATGCATGATAATGGCATAATTATACCCAACATTGTTTTGTTTTAAATTCTTGAGCAAGTCTTATTACATACTTACTGAGCATTAGCAACACCATCACACTTTGCAGACACTCATCATGATACAATAGTATGCTCTCCTCCCACTGCATCAGGAACAGTTTAACTGTGTTAGAGGTGTTCTCAAGTCCAGGAAAGATGTGGTAGTAGTAGATCTAGGAATGTCAACAAACACATTTTTGTGCAGTGATACCAGCATGCGACAGTCTGTTTTTTACTTTTAAAAAGAAAAAATGAATCAGAATCAAACTACGAGCTACATCAAAAATCTCTACAGAATGTGGACAATCATAACAAGTGTTTTTTAAACTAGGGACAATGAAGGCCTGGGGGGTGGCAGTATCCCTTTAAAGAGCCTTTCACCTCTAGGCCACTGGTTCAAACCCAGCTCAGGATGGTAGTGTCCAAAAGCCCTTATCAACTGAGGGCTGTTCAGAGGCCTGTGTGAAATGAGTGGTCGAGGTGGTCTCAGTCCAGTTCCCAGTGGACAGATGTTCACATCACAAAACCACCAACACAATTACCACCAATTGGAACCCTTGTTGGCAGTCTCACATGACAGGCTAAGGATTGAGAGGGCATGGCGTCTGAAGTAACCTCTCAACTATGTAGTGGTCCCTCCATAACAAGATTGTGGTACACTGGTGAGGCAGTGTGGGGGAAGCTTGCACTGTGATCGCCCATGCAGCATCTGTCATGTGAATGAAAGAGCTTTTGTTTCCAGTGCTGTGAAACCTTGCACCTTTCTCAAGTAGTAAATTTATACACATACACATATACACACACACACACACACACTAACAAAGACAGAGATGGCTCCTTTGACATGAATTGCTGTCAATGAAGCATTTAGTCTCAGTCATTTAGATCCTGGTTCCCCACCTGGAGGATACAGACCTATACTGGTGCGATGGTCTGCGTGCCTGTCCGGGGGACCAGGATCCTAGGTGAGAGGTTTAAATGCTTCATTGGCAAGCATTTAAACTAGCCAAGGGGGGAGGCACTGAAAAGGAGCAGGGAAATCCCAGCCTCCCCCCACAAACAACAGTAATTAGTGAGGTAAACACCAAGGTAGAGAAGTCATTAGGGAGCAGGACAGAAGTAAATGTAAAAAAAGGCAAAGGCAGTAAGGACAGGAATGGGGCAAAAAGTGGAGGGTGATGAGTACCAATGCCAGTAGTCTGTGTAACAAGCTCACTGAACTAGTGGCCGTGATGGAAGAGGGTTGCCTGGTTATTGTGGCAGTCACAGAAACATGGTACACAGAGAACCATAACTGGGATGTCAACATACCAGGATACACAATCTACAGGAGGGACGGGGAGGGTAAAAGAGGAGGAGGAGTAGCTCTTTATGTAAAGGAAGGGATCAAAGCAACAGAACTAAAGAGTAAACAGGGAGCAGATGAGACACTCTGGGTCACCCTGGAGACAGGAAATGGCACCACAATCCGCATTGGGGTTGTATACAGACCCCCATCTCAGGGGGAGGAAATGGACAAGGAAATGATAGAAGGCTTCCTTAGAATGGCAGAAAAAGGGGAGATATTGTTGATGGGGGACCTGAATATGCCAGATGTTAACTGGAGCACCTTTGCTGCAGGCACATCCAAGAGCAGGGTCATTCTTGATGCCCTACAGGGGGCATGCCTCAGACAGCTAGTATTGGAACCCACTCGGGAGGGAGCAATCTTAGACCTGGTATTCTCAAATGGGGATGGAGAAAGAATCTCAGATTTAGAAGTGGATAGCCATCTGGGAACAAGCGACCACCAAACAGTGTGGTTCACGATAAACACAGCCATACAATCGAGCCATACAAAAGCAAGAGTATTGGACTTTAGGAGGGCTGACTTTGGGAAATGAGAGAGTGCCTCAGAAAAGCACTAGCAAACAGGCAAGAAGGAGGGGTGGAGGAACAATGGGGAGTAATCAAAACAGCCATCACAGAGGCAACAAGCCTTTGTGTAAAGCAAATCAATAAAACACAACGAAGGAAAAAACCACTATGGTTCTCAAAAGAGGTGGCAGGAAAGGTTAAGGAGAAAAGGATAGCATTCAGAAAATATAAGGAAACACAGAAGGAGAAGGACAGAGAACTTTATCAGTTAAAGCAGAAAGAGGCTGGGAAGGCAGTCAGAATAGCAAAGGCCCAAACCGAGGAAAGGATAGCCAACTCTGTTAAGAAGGGGGATATGACCTTTTTATAGGTACATTAGGGAGCGAAGAAAGACCAAAGGAGGGATACTGAGGCTTAATAAAGGGGTGGGAATGTGGGTAGAGGGTGACAATGAAAAAGCAGGGATACTGAATGAATATTTCTGCTCAGTTTTCACAAAGGAAGAAGAGGAGGAGGTACTTAACCAAACAAAAGAAACACTGTGAAGACGGGGGGTTGATACCAGTCCATTTACAGAAGAAAGGGTTCTGAAAGAACTAATAAAATTGAAGGTGGACAAAGCAATGGGGCCTGATGGGATTCACCCCAGAATTCTAAAAGAACTAAGGGTAGAACTAATGACACCACTGACTACTCTCTTTAACAAATCGTAGGAGGATGGGGTGGTACCTGAGGACTGGAGGAGGGCGGATGTGATTCCTCTTCACAAAAGTGGGAGCAGGACAGAGGTAGGAAACTACAGACCAGTTAGTTTGACCTCAGTGGTAGGTAAAATGATGGAATCACTTCTGAAGGAAAGAATTGTTGAGTACCTAGAGGCCAGTGGGGCACAGGACCCAAGGCAGCATGGATTCACGATGGGAAGATCGTGTCAGACGTAATCTAATAGATTTCTTTGACTGGGTGACCAAAGTAGTAGACCAGGAGGGCTGTGGACATGGCTTACCTAGATTTTAGCAAGGCATTTGATACAGTCCCACACAAAAGATTAATGCACAAGTTAGCCAGCCTTGGAATGGGTCCCAAGGTGGTAGCCTGGATAAAAAATTGGCTAGACAATAGGACGCAAAGAGTAGTAGTAAATGGAGTCCACAGTGAAGAAAGGAGGGTTACTAGCGGGGTACCACAGGGTTCAGTACTGAGACCGGTCCTTTTTAATGTCTTTATAAGTGACATTGCAGAGGAACTGGAAGGAAAAGTATGTCTCTTTGCAGATGACACAAAGATCTGCAACAGGGTTGATACACAAGATGGAGTGGAAAGGATGAGAAGGGACTTGGCAAGGTTGGAGGAATGGTCAAATGTATGGCATCTCAGATTCAATGCAAAGAAGTGCAAGTTAATGCACCTGGGAAACAAAAACCCAGGGCAAGAGTACACAATGGGGGGTGAGATACTGACAACAGTAATAATGGAAAGGGACCTGGGGGTAATTATATCAGATGACCTTAAGGTGGGCAAGCAATGTGAGAAGGCAGTAAGGAAGGCTGGGGGAATACTGGGATGCATAGGGAGAGGCATCAATAGTAGAAAACAGGAAGTTGTTATCCCTCTGTACAGGCAGTTGGTGAGACCCCATCTGGAGTACTGTGTGCAGTTCTGGAGACCCCATCTCCGCAAAGACATAGACAGAGTGGAGGCTGTCCAGAGGAGGGTGACCAAAATGGTGCAGGGTCTGCACCAGAAGACATATGAAGAAAGACTAAAGGAGCTTAATATGTATACCCTTGAGGAAAGGAGGGAGAGAGGGACATGATAGAAACTTTCAAGTACCTCAAGGGAATCAACAAAGTCCAAGAGGGCGGCATCTTTCAGAAAAAGAGATGTGCAAGAACAAGGGACACAATTTGAAGATAGAGGGGGACGGCTCAGAGGTAATGTGAGAAAGTATTTTTTCACAGAGAGGGTTGTGGATGCATGGAACAGCCTCTCTGAGGAAGTTGTGGAGTCAAGAACAGTGGGGGAATTCAAGAATGCATGGGACAGACATAAGGCAGTCCTAGTGGGGGGTAAGAGGAAGTAAGCTGTTGGTTAATTAGGATCTGCAGCTTATCTCTTAGGTAGGAAAATGGGCAGACTAGGTGGGCCAAGCGGTCCTTATCTGCCGTCACATTCTATGTTTCTATGGAAAAATATTGCATAAGGACTCAGATAAAGAAATGGGCAGAAAAACTGAAGATCGGAGAAAGACACAGTACATCAATGCATCAGTTGCTCACTATAAGCCCCAGACTTACAATTTGTTTTCAGGGGGAAATGTTACATAACAATGTCTGAAAAATAATGTTAGAAAAGATTGCTGGTAATAGTTAAGGCTTCTTGTGTTCACAATTAAGATCATAAAGGGAGGAGTAAATGTAGTTTCTATGAATCAGGGAATAAGTTGTGTACCCTTCAGGATATAAGGCTCTCCCATAGACTGTACATTGCAGTGCAGGTCCCCAGCTCTTTTCGTACTAGTCTCTAACAGCTTCTGTGCACTGATGTACAGTCCCTTTCTCATATCTGTACAATGAAATGGAGTTGCTTCCCACACCCTGAGCACTGAAATGCAGTTACTGTCTCATGGCCAGTGCACTGTAATGTAATCACTTTCCCTAGACCATGCACTGCAGTGTAGTTAATCTACCATAGGCTGTACACTGTTACTGACTCATGGCCAGTGCACTATAATGCAGTCACTTTCCCTAGACCATGCAACGCAGTGTAATTAATCTACCATTGTCTGTACACTGGAATGGAGTTACTTCCCACAGCCAGTACACTGAAACCTAACAACTGTTCCACAGCATGTACAATGAAATGCAATTACAGTACTCTTCCAGAATTAGTATACTTGAAATGGATAACTCTGTCATAGCATATACACTGAAATATAGTTACTCTCCCATAGGTTGTACACTAAAATTGAATTGCTCCCCCACAGGCTGAGCACAAAAATGTAGTTATTCTCCCACAGGCTGTACACTACAGTACACTACAGAAAGGAATGTGTGCGTCCAGGGGAAATCCTGGAGGCCTGCTAAGCCATGTGAGCCCATAGCTTAGTGGTTTAGAGCACTGGGATGGTATTATGGGGGCCTGGGTTCAATTCCCAGTGGGTCACAATTTTTTTTTCTCATTGGCATTCATTCTAGGCTGTACACATAAATGTAGTTACTCTTCCATAGTCTATGCACTGCAGTGCAGTTACTCTCCCATAGCCTGCACTCATAAATGTAGTTACTCTTCCATAGTCTGTACATTGAAATGAAAAAAACTCCCCATGGCCTATACTTGGGGATGTAATTGATTTCTCATGGTTTGTGCAATCAAATGCAGTTACTTGATCATGGGCACCTAAACACTGAAATGTAGTTACATTCCTGAGGACTGTGCACTGAAGAGCAGCTACTCCTCCATTAACTGTGCATTAAATTTAGTAACTCACCCATAGCCTATAAACTAAAATGTAGTTACTCTCCCATAGCATGTACACTGAAATGAAGTTTCTTTCCCATAGCCATTACTTTGAAATGTAGTTACTCTCCCATAGCATATGCACTGAAATGAAGTTACTTTCCCATAGCCATTACTTTGAAATGTAGCTACTCTCCTATAACAAGTACTCTGAACTACAGTTATTTTTTTCCATTGCTTCTGCACTGAAATGTAGTTAACCTTCCATAATGTATGGACAGTGTCTATTAACCCATTTTCAATCAGTTTATAACCTGATAATCCCATTGTTATGACTTCAGTATGCTGTAAACCTTGCTTAACTATGTCATAATGATGGGATTACAGGATAGAATGTCACCACCTGTCAAAATTCTTGGAAAGGAAAGGTGATCTGCTGCCTGGACATTTATTCAAGACACATATTCCTTTCAGACAGCTACAGATCCACTGCAGTATAAATTGCAATGGCTAATTTCAGCACTTCAGTTGCTCAACATTCAAACTAGGAGGCATTTATAGCTGAGCAGGAGAACAAATGCAGATTGAAAAAAATACATATATTTTTCCCCACAGTGGCTAGTTTTTCCATACACTATAAAATACAATGCCTGAGTTAACAGTGGTCAACCACGGACATAATCACCTCTTGCAATTGCCATGAGAACTGTAAACCTCTCGAGCTGCATTCTCGAGGTTTACTTGGTTGTCTCTGCAACTGCTTGAGGTGATTACATCATGGTTAACCACTGTTACTCAGGCATTATCCTCTATATAGTCTTCAGACTGAAATGTAATTACTCACCCATAGCCTATACGCTGAAATGTAATTACTCTGGTATAGCCTGCATACCAATATATACTTACTATCCTGAAGCATATTCACTGAGATACAATTACTCTTCCATAGCCTGCACCCTGAAATGTAATTTCTTTCCCTTAGGCTGTAGACTGAAATGTAGTTACTCTCCAATAGCCTGTACACTGAAATGCTTACTCTGTCACAGTGTGTGCTCTGAAATGGAGTAAGTCACCTATAGCCTATAAAGACAAGGCCTATAGAAACAAGGCTTGGAAGTGGTTCAAAAATACCTCTCTCCCAGAAGATCTTGTGGCATACAAAACGTTGAGAAACAAATGCAAGCACAACACGAAACAGGCAAAAAGAGACTATGTCACCAGACTACAGAAAAACAACTTGGGCTGTTCCAAACTGTTCTGGGCTCACATAAATGAACTGATCAAGAGAAACACAAAGGCTGAACCAGGACCTATGGAAGTAAAAGGTAAGATAGTGAGTGATAGCCCACAAATTGCCTCAGCCCTTAACCTGTACTTCACCAGCCTCGAAGAATACAAGGCTGGACTACCTCCTCCCACCCAATCACCCAGAATGACAAAACTACCCAGCCTAAGCTGACCACTATTACACCTGTGGTTGGCTAAAACAAAAGAGGTTCAAACCCTCCTGAGGGCCTTGAAAACCAGAGGCCAAGGAGGACCGGACGGGATCAATCCCAGGCTACTCAAGGACGGAGCCCAAGCCCTCTCCAGACCCGTGACCTGGCTAATAAACAGATCTCTGCTGGAAGGTACAGTCCCTAACCACTGAAAGCAGGCAAATGTGGTACCCATCCACAAGGGTGGCTCCAGAGAAAACACCAGCAACAACAGACCAATCTCCCTGCTCTGTCTGCTTGCAAGCTACAGGAAAGATTCATATATAACCAACTCCATGAGTACCTGGAGACTCACCAGGTACTAGCCCCCTCCCAGCATGGTTTCAGAACTAACCACGGGACAGACACCACCCTCACCAGTCTCACGACAGGCATTCTGGGTGCCATGGATGGGGGAGCCCCTTGGGAGCAGTATTCGTGGATCTATCCAAGGCATTCTACCTTGTCGACCACAACCTCCTCCTCGCCAAACTAAGCAGTATAGGTCCTGACACCCATGCTATCACATGGTTCAAGAGCTACTTATCTGGCCATACTCAGAGGGTCATCTGGAATGGTGTGCTATCAGACCCTCTACCCCTAAAGGAGGGAGTGCCGCAAGACTCAATCCTTGGCCCCCTTCTATTCTCTCTATTCACAAATGACCTCAACCTCCATTGTGGGGGGGCCTCAGTCGTACAATATGTGGATGACACAGTCATATACTGCTCCTCGGACAGCCTAGCAGAAATTGGGCCCACACTCCAAACTGATCTGAAGTCACTGGAGGCTTGGCTAAGGATGACCAGGCTGGCCCTGAATGCAGGCAAAACAAGGGCTATGCTGTTCGGACCCAGCGCCTTGGGACAGTACAGAACCAACTCCTTACAGCTCACTGTACACGACAGGACAAGCATTGAGGTAATGGACTCCCTAAAGTACCTAGGTCTCATACTTGATCAGGGCCTTACCTTCAAGAAGCATGTGGAACACGTGACCAAGTCCATCCACTGCAAACTGGGTATCTTATATCGGTTAAAGGACCAGATTATACCTGAAGCCAGGTTATCCATTGCAACCAGTGTCCTGCTCCCTATGCTGACCTACGCTACCCCTGTAATACAGGGAATAGCCAAGCTGGAGTTTACCCGAATGCAAGTCCTGTACAACAAGATAGCATGTTTTGCTACCCAGGACCACCCTAGAAACCACCATTGTGACACACTCACCAAATTACAGTGGCCCACCTTTGATGCTCACCTCCAATACCCACTCCTATGCCTGGCTTACAAACTCCTCTGCCCAGCCACCCCACCCAGCCTGGCAGTGACCATCACCACCAAGAACAACCCTCGGCCCCTTAGGTGGTCTGGGTGGATGCTACTCATAACACCTAAGACTTGGACCAATGTGGGAGGCAAGTCTTTCGCCTTCACTGCCCCCTCCCTGTGGAGCAAGCTCCCCCCCCTTGGTGCAGGAAGCATCCACTCTCCCGAACTTCCTCACCAGGCTAAAGGCACACATGCTTGAAGCCAGCGTATGCCACTGTTCAAACACTTGAAAGTCCAACCCCTCAGTCTCACTAAACCCCTGCTCTTGCAAACTCTCTTCTCCAGATTGCCTTGAAACCCATTGGATAACCTTCGCCCAAGGGATTCTGCTTGGTTACTGTACAAATAGCTAACATTCAAGACTTAGGCTCGATATCAATGCACTGAGTGACTGTAACTTGTCCCACTGACATGTATATTCTATGTAAAATGCTCTCTGTATGTACAGCCACATGTAATGTCCTCTCTGGGTCGCTCCTGACAAAGGGACCTTCAGGGCTCAGAGGGCCTACCCGGTTATCAAAAATTAATTAATAAATAAATAAATAAATACTCTGAAATGTACTTACTTTCCTCTGGCCTGCACACAGAAATGTAGTTACTCTCCCATTGCCCACACGCTGAATATAATTACCTTTCTGTATCCTGTACACAGATATGTAATTCCTCTCTCATAGCCTGCATTCAGAATTTAATTACTTTCCCATGGTCTGTATATAGAAAGTAGTTACTCTCCTACATACTATACACTGAATGTAGCTACTCTCCCATAAAAAATACAAAATCACACATACCCACACAATGCAAAGTATCATGGGCTGCATATGCAAATCACCACAGAATGTTATGCTGGTTCAACTTTAAGCAGAATTGCATGGTGCCGAAAGGCCTCTCACACAGTTTACAAAGGGTGCTAACAGATGACATAGACACGTGTTTCGCCCTACCAGGACTCATCAGAATGCCTCATCTGTTTGACACCCCAGCGGAATGAACCAGGTACCCTAAGATGGTCTGTCTGGGTTATATTGTGGTGAACCCATTAAAATAAAAAGATATTTAAAAGACAAAGAACCTCTGTGTGCAAACACTGAGGCAAGGGTTATCCCAAAGGGCATTTGGCTGGGAAGCCAAGTTTCAAGAAAATAGCCTATACACTGAAATGGAGTAACTCTCCCATAATGTATAGACTGAATGTAAATACTTTTCCATGACCTGTACACTGATATGTAGTTACTGTACCATAGCCTATACACAGAATGTAGTTACTCTTCCATAGCCTGTACACAGAATGAAGTTAGTTTTCCACTATAGCCTGTACCCAGAATGTAGTTACTCTCCGATAGTCTGTAAACTGAAAGTAGTTATGTTCTAATGGTCAGTACACAGAATGTACAGTAATTACTCATCCACAACCTGTACAGAGAATATTGTTACTTTCCTATGACCTGTGAACTGAAGTGCAGTTACTCTTCCACACTCAGTACACTGAAAATGAGTAACTCCTCCATAGCCTATACACTGAAATGTAATTGCTTTCTCATGGCTTGTGCAATCAAAGGCAATTATTTTCTCATGGGCTGTAAACAGAACTGTGGTTACTTTTCAATAGCCTATACACTAAAATGTAATTACATTCCCAATGCTTGTGCACTGAAGTGCAGCTACTCCTTCACTGCTAGTACATTAAAATTGAGTAACTCACCCATAGCCTATAAACTGAAATGTAGTTACTCTCCCATAGCTACTACATTGAAATATAGTTACTCTTTTATAGCAAGTACTCTGAAAAGCAATTATGTTTCCATTGCTTGTGCACTGAAATGTAGTTAACCTTCCATAGCTTTCAGACTGAAATGAAGTTACTCCCCAATAGCCTATACACTGAAATGTAATTATTTTCCTGAAGCACTTGCAGTGACGTACAATTACTCTTCGATAGCCTGAACCCTGAAATGTAATTACTCTCCCACGGGTTGTACACTGAAATGTAATTACTTCCCTATAGCCTATACACTGAAATGTAGTTCCTTTCCAGTAGCATGTACACTGAAATGCAATTACTCTTTCATGGTCTGTGCACTGAATTGGAGTAACTCACCTATAGCCTGTATTCTGAAATGTACTTACTTTTCTGTGGCCTGTACACAGAAATGTAGTTACTCTCCCACTGCCTACACATTGAATATCATTACTTTCCTGTAGTCTATACACAGATATGTAACTCCTCTCCCATGGTCTGCATACAGAATGTAGTTACTTTCCCATGGCCTGTATATAGAATGTAGTTACTCTGCTGCATACTATACACTGACTGAAGCTACTCTCCCATAGTCTATACTTTGAAATGGAGTAACTCTCCCATAGCATGGACTCTGAATGTAATTACTTTTCCATGACCTGTACACTGAAATGTACTTACTCTCCCATAGCCTGCACACATAATGCAGTTATTTTCCATTAGCCTGTACACAGCATGTAGTTACTGTCTAACAGCCTGTACACAGAATGAAGTTGCATTTCCACAATAGCCTCTACCCAGAATGTAGATACTCTCCAATAGTCTGTACACTGAATGTAGTTACATTCCTATGGTCAACACACAGAATGTGCAGGAGTTACTCGCCCATAACCATGACATAGAATACTGTTACTTTCCCATGGCCTGTAAACTGAAGTGCAGTTACTCTTCCATAATCTGTACACTGAAACTGAATAACTCCTCCATAGCCTATACACTGAAACTAGTAACTTACCCATGGCTTGTGCACTGAAATACAATTTACTGCCCAATAGAATGAACACTGAAATGTAGTTACTCTTCTGTAGCACATACTCTGAAAAGCAATGACTTTCCCATAATCTGTGCACCAAAATGTAGTTAATCTCCCATTGCCTATGCATGGACATATATTTATTTAGAATTTGATAACCAGGTACACTCATTGGAGTACAAAGACCCCTTTCCAGGAGCAACCCAAAGTTATAGGCAGTACAAATGTAATACAGAATACAATATATTATTAAAACACACAGTTTAAAACATCATGCTTCAGTATGACATGTACAACATGAAATTAACCTGCCCTAAAGGACATTCAGGTTTTTGCCCGCTTGATCATACTAGGTGTCTGGTTCCAAGTAGAACTGTGTGGAATTTTTCAATTCCGTTTCCACCAGAAATCTGCAGAATCTCAGAAATTCTGCCTAACTCTGCAGAATTGTGTCAGAAGCAGAATTCTGAAATTCTGAAAGCAGAACGTTAACTATAGGATCATATTCTGCAGTTTATTGTAAACTGCGGATTCATTTTCCACAAATCATGGAATAAGAACTATGTGATCCAGGGAATATTATCCCATGGTTTACATAGAAATGCATTTCAGAATTCCACAGAATTAAAACAGAAATTCCTAAAACCATTTTGGAAGTGGGGACGACAATCCACACAAATTCTGCTAACGGAATTCTGCATTCCATAGAGCTCTACTTCAATTTTTGCAGCCAGCTTGGTAAAATATTTCTGTCCACAGTTTGTTTTTATTAAAGGAACATTCATCAAATATTCATTATCAAGATGTAAACCCCTCACCTTATCCTGCAATTGTAATAAACCTGAAAATGAAGAAGGGATGTTTTCATGCAAAATTTTGTATAAGCTGTGTTCCCATTAGCAAAAACATACTTCTGTTTCGGTTGTAGCCTGTTCAAAGGCAAGTAAATCTCACCGTGATGTTTGCTCTTTTTTTTATGTAGCCAAGACAAATCTTCTGATTAGTTTAAATAATCCTATTCTCCATTGCTGAATTTTGATTGAGGCATTACCGACACCAAGTTACCACAATCAATAATGGGTACAAGGGGGCTTTGAACACTTGTGTTTCATGTATCAAATAATAGGTAATGTTGCACCCAAAGTAGTAGAGCAGTGCAAAGTGCAAAATTCCACTTGTGGAATTCATGAGAATGGCAATACTGCTTCCAAAATGCTTTTTAGAATTCCTTGTTTAATTCCACAGCATTTGGAAAAGTATTTCTATGTTAACTGCGGAATAATACTCTACATATGTAATCTACAGAATATTATTCTGTAGTTTGTGGAAAATGAATCTGCCATTTATGTAAGCCATAGAATATGATTCCACAGTTCATAGTTTCCTTTTGAAATTTCAAAATTCTGCTTCCAATGGAATTCCATGGGATTAGGCAGTACTTCCAAAATTCTGTCAAGTTCCTGTGGAAGCAGAATTTGAAGATTATGCATAGTTCTACAAAATAGGGTACCAATTCTCTGCTATACATGTAGAGCTTTAGTTAAGTGTGCAATATGCTATTCAAAAGACAGGTTTTGGTCTACAAGAATTCCTAAGTACTTGAAACTTTCAATGAAAATAAATACATTAAAGGGACACATCCATGCCACTATGCCCCACACCTCAGTGTGAGGCACCCCCGATTAGCATTTTTGTCTAATGTCACAAAAAGTCTGGTACCTGTTTTTGACATAATTCTGTTTTATTTGGTTGATCTTGCCATGCCTCGCACCAGCATTTTGAATGCAGTACCGCTAGCGGCGCATCCCACAATCGCCTGCAGCTGATGTCAGAGCTGAGGAGTAGCCACAGGACTGTGTATAGTGTCAGCGTATGGACAGAGCTATTAACAGCTCTGGTTTCCTACTAAAAAATTTCAGTGCTATGCTGAGACTAAGTATAGGAATGACACTTGTATTATTCCACTATATAAATCCTTTATTAGACCACACACAGATTATGCTGTATCCCCTATCTGAATAAAGATAAACAAAATCATTGAATGTACTCAAAGAAGGACAACCAAGCTAATATTAAGGGTTAGTAAGCTACCTTACCATGACAGGTTAAAATCACTTGGGCTATATGATTTACAAATGAGAAGGGACTAGTGTTGTGTGGAATGCGGAATTCCGCCAGCAAAATTAGTGTGGAATGACTATTCTGCCAGTGGAATTTCTATCAGAATTTCACTGGTTCTTCTGCAGAATTCTGCCTACAGTGATCTGCAGAATAATATTCCAAGGAACAGCATTTTCCTTTGTGGAAAATTATTCTGCAATAATTTCTGCAGAAAATATTGAGATCCATGGATGAACAGCTTTTATTCTGCAGAAAATCATTCCACAACTATTTTCTGCCACAGAATTCCATCATTCCATTTCTGGCGGAATTTCAGCAGAATTTCATTCTGTTGAAATTTGAGAATTCCGCGCAGCACTAGAAGGGACCGAGGTGACATACTGTTACTCTATAACATACTAAATAATAAAGAACTTATGAAGGAGTGTAATTTTACAATAGCAGTTAAACCTGCTAACCTGAGGTGTAATAATAGGCAAATACAAATACCAATGGCCATAACAAACAAAAGGAAACATTATTTTACTATTAGGGTGGCCACACTTTGGAATGCACTCCCACAACAGTTAGTCAATATTAATGATTTTAAGAGGTTCAAAAGAGAACTTGATAAGTACCTACTAGGGAATGGTAGCTAAATCCACCCCACATGGAAAGGGGAAGGTGGTCTCGATGGGCATGGTGCTTCCTTCCACCTTAACAAACCAAGTAATATCAAGTAATAGACAGGCAATCAACTAAAATAAAATAAAAATACACCAAACTCATGCAGGCAGAGGAACGATTGTATTTAAAACAAACTCTGGTCCGAGCCGAATTGGCTGTGCAGAGCTTTTGGGGTGCTTTTACCCATTATTTCTAATGAATTTGCACAACGCAGATCTGTGGAGAGGCAGTTTCAATGTGGTCTTCCTTTTACACAGTTTTACAATGTGTTTTCCTAGAATATGCCTGCTGATTGCTATATATTTAGCCTGGATAGTTCACAGAAGAAATGGCATCTCATTTTCAGTGGGGCTGTACATCTACACATTATTACGTTGCATTGTGTAAAATCAGAGCACACTTAAAACAATATGTTACATCTGAACTAGGTTACCCTGAATAAATACATTACAAAAATGCTAAATTCATGACCCCACTGAAAACAAGATATTGCATCTAATCTGGGACATCCTGAATAAATACAGTACATAAATCTGTAAATGAAGATCCCTGCAACAATGAGATGTAGCATCTCCCCTGCACTATTCAGGATACAAAATATAGAATAAGAAATATTTAAAGGAAATCTTCTGTAAACTGAACTTCACTGTGTTCACTGACATAAACAGTTTCTTTATTGTTTTATAACATATTAGATTGCAGTATTTATTTCAAATGTTGTGGCCATGAGGATGGTGTGTAGTGTGTGTGTGTGTGTGTGTGTGTGTGTGTGTGTGCATATATGTGTGTGTGTGTGTGTGTGTTTGCTGTAGCTCAATATGTTTTTTCCCCAAAAAGCATAGCAAAAAATGGCTGCTGATTGCTATATATTTCACCTGGATAGTTCACAGAAGACCTGGCATATTTCTGAGACAGTACTTAACAGAAAGTGTCTTAAGAGGTTAAAACAATGTAATTTTTTTTAGATTTGCTGGGAAAGGGTGACATTTATGAGGTATGAATCTTTGTTGAAAGACAATGCCTGCCCAACTGAAGCTTGTAGTAAGAAAATGTTTGAATGCTAAGCATTTAAATGTGCAAGTTGTTGCATTTCAAAGGGGGTAAACAAATCTCCAGTTTAATAGGCGACCAATATGTAGCAAGCTGTTTCAGTTTCCTAATAGCCATCTGATAATGAACTTGGAGTTATTTCTCCAACATTCTAAACAGAAAGAAGGGAGTATTGTATTTCGATTGGCACAGTGATTTGTAGATGTGGAAGCATACATTGAAAACTCCAAAATATGTGTTCCGCGATACTCCATTTTTCCAGCTACAGACAGCATGATGGCTGTAGGCTCTGCCCACAGTCATAAGGACAAAGATAACTTTTTTTACTCAATCTTGTTCAGTTTAATTTTGACACTAAAATGTAATCACTCTTCCATAGTCTGTAAACTGAAATATAGTTACTTTTCCATAGTCTGTACACTGAAATGTACTGTAGTTACACATCCATACTCTGTACACAGAAATGCATTTACTCTTACACAGTCTGTACCCTGAAATGTAGGCACGCTGCTATAGTCTGTGCAGTGAAATGCAATTACTCTTCTGTAGTCTACATACAGAAATACAGTTACTTTTTCATAAAGTGTTACTTTTCTATAACGTACTTTGAAATGTAGTTACTTTTCCATAGTCTGTACACTGAAATGGGGTTACTGTTCCATAACATGCACATGTAGTTACTCTTCTACAGCACGTACTTTGAAAGGTATTTACTTTTCCAAAGCATGCACTCTGAAATGAAGCTACTCTTCCATTGTCTGCGTACTGAAATCCAATTACTCTTCCATAGTCTGATCACTGAACTGTAGTTACTCTTCCATAGCATGTACAATGCAATACAATACAGTTCCTCTTCCAAAGCCAGTACACTAATGTGTAATTACTTTTCCTTAGCCTGTACATTGAAATTTAGTCACTCTAACATGGCTTGTACTTTGAAATACGTTTACTCTTCCATAGTCTGTTCACTAAAATGTAGTTACACTTCCATAGTCTGTACTCTGAAATCTAATTTTCTTCTATAGCACATACTTTGAAGTGTAATTACTCTTCAGTAGCATGTACTCTGAAATGTAATTGCTCTTCCATAGCACATACTCTAAAATGTAATTACTCTTCCATAGCACATACTCTGAAATGTAATTACTCTTTTGTAGCAAGTACTCTGAAATGTAATTACTCTTCCATAGCATATACTCTAAAATGTAATTACTCTTCCATACTGTAGCATGTGCACTGAAATGTAGTTACTTTTCCATGACATGTACTTTGAAATGCAATTATTCTTCCATAGTCTGCACACTAAAATGTAGTGATGCTAACTTAGTGTAACTGCTGTGCCACCTTGGGGTCACTAGGTCCCTGCCTAATTTTATGTTTTTTTATAGTTAGCCAGCCTAAGCAGCAAAAAATTAAAACCTCCAGTGTTCCCTGGTTCCTCTGTCAATCTCCTGGGCAGAGGTTGAATGTGGTAGGTGCCTCACAGCAGCATAAGCCTGGATAGAATCCTGCAGTGGTTGTACAGTAAATTTCTCACTGAGAAAATGCTCTCAGTCTGGCAGAGGAGAACCTCGGGCGAAGAGGGTACCTCTGCCTGTCTTGCTGAAAGTCCCAAGTATGTACACAGACTGAGTCTGGAGCATCAAGTCATAGTGGTGGCAAGTACCTGTGGTGCCCCTCTGAGGGGCTTGACTCCTGAGAGGAATTTGGTCAAGTGCACCATGAGTAATTTGTGGGTGCCACACCAGCTTCAAAAAGACTTTATTTTGGATTACTGCCCAGTGTCTGGAAGGACTAGGATTTGCCCACAGTGTGAATGTCTGTGTACCTGAGGGGTTTAGATCCCTGTTTTTCTAGAGGACAATTTGATGAACTGTCATGCATGGTGCATCCATGGTATTAGCCACCCTATAAAAGATGGAGCTGGTCTTCTTACTAGGAGAGGGACTCCTGACTAATATCTGGGGAAGGGTTCCAAGCTAAAAGGGTAAATAGTTACAAATGACATCAGAGTGTCTCAAAATGTGAGGACATGTACTGTCCTGGTTTCCAATCCCTGAAGAGAAAAGGTTGAAGTCAGCCAAGAAGTGTCACAAGTGTGGAGGACATATACTGCCCTGGTTCTCATCCCAGTAGGGATGGACAACAAATGGCTTTAATGATGTTCCCACAGCAGGATTAAACTAGACAAAGTACAGTGAGCAGTAAAACGTGTCAAAATGCACCCTTTCTGCACCTGTAGCCATTCATGGCCACTGTCTGTTCAGGGCCACCCATAACAGAATACAGACCTACTGCTTGACTCTATTTTGTGAGAGGATGTTGCTGCTAGAGAACAGTGTATGCTTCTGATTCCCTAACAAGCTTACAGTTTGCCCCTAGCCCCATTGCCAGTGTAAGAGAAATAACACGTTAGTGCATGGGTTATGGAGAAGTAACTGCATTTCAAAGTTAATGCTAGAGAAGAGTAACAGCATTTCAGTGTATTTATTTATTTATTTATTTATTTATTCATTTAAATGTTTCACCAGGAAGGCACACTGAGCAACAAGTTGCTCGTCTCAGTGGTGTATAGGCTATGAGAGATTAAATGCATTTCAGTGTACGAACAATAGAAAAGTAATTACATCTCAGTGTACAGACTATGAAAGAACAACATTTTAGTGTACAGGCTATGGAAAAGTATCTACATTTCAATGCTGAGACTATTGAGGAGCAACTTAATAGGAAACAATCAACACCAAGGGCTCCACACTCAAGTATGGAGCTGGTCCCAACATGCACTTTGTGTGCGAAAACATTTTAGTTTGTTTATTGTTTACGGTAGTATAGTATATTGTATCAGACTAATGTTGCTTAGTTCTAAGCTGGCATCTTCTGTAACTATGAATCCTAGAATCTGCCGTAGTTGACATCAGAGTAGTAGGCAGCAGTGGGAGATTCAATGAACTGTAGTGCATGTTAGAGTTTATATAAGCTCTGATCTTTTGTTTGTTGGTACTGCTGTCCTCCCTATGCTAAGCACAGTCACAGAGGACTGTACTTAGTCTCTGAAGCAAAGTAGAACAGGAAAACATACGATCAGAGATTATAAAAGCTCTAACATTCATTGCAGGCTATTTAATCTCCCATTGCTGTCTACTCCTCTGATGTTAGCTACCGGGGATTACGGGATTTGTAGTTATAGAATATATCAGCCTAGAACTAAACAAAATTAGTCTGATACAAGCTACTATGCTGCTATAAACAAGAAGTAAACCAAAATGTATTTGCACACATTGGGACCAACCTCACACTTGAATGTGGGGCCCTTAGTTTTTACTCTTCCACTTTAATTTCAAAGTACATTCTATTTATTTATTTATTGATTAATTGATTTAAAATTGGTGACCGGGAGAGGAATACTGAGCCAAGGCTTGTTTCCAGGCATGATCTGGGGAAAGAGGAAGAGAGAAAGCACAATTACAAACAAAATACGGTCAGTCAGGTGATATGGTTACAATGAGTATAACAAAAAGAGCATAAATTGAGTGCAGTGCAGACAGAATGGCAAACATTGCATTTGGAGGACAAAACAATTAGCATTCAAATCATTCTATGCAAATTGGGCAAGCTTAACTTCATTATATGGAAGGGTGACTGTGTTTCAGTGCACAGACTACAGAGGAGAAACTGCGATTCAGAGTATGTGCAATGGAAGAGTAACATTTCTGTGTACAGATTATGGAACACTTATTACATTTCAGCATACAGGCTATGGAAGAGTTGCTACATTTCTGTGTATAGGCTCTATAAGACTAACTGGGCCAAATATTCAAACTGCACCATTCTGTGGCACAAGCCCTTGCACTGCTCAAAAAAGTTGCGAAGGGGTGTGGCCAGGGCGATATTCAACGGAGTTGCGCTATTGAGCAACTCCTTTGAATATCACCCCCCGGCCACAGCTACTGTGCATAGCGCAGTAGAACTTATACCATCACAAGTGGTCAGAGTGGAGCATTCAAGATGCGGTGGCACAAGTTCCATTGAGCCATGTGCAAATCTGTGATATTCAAAAGGTGACATGCAAATGGGGCCATAATTTATGCAAGGTGCATGGGGGGCATTTGCATCTAATTACAGCCCCATTTGCATGCATTAGCATGCAGATGCGCTGATCCCCAACGACTTGCGCCTGGCGCCCTGCCAGACAGCAGCCATCAGGGACCGATGCCCCCCTGCAGACCGATCGTGGGCATACAGTAATTCAACCCCCCACAGCCCGATTGCAGGCATAAGTGAGTCAACCCCCTGCAGCCTGATCGTGAGCATAAAGCTATTCAACCCCACTCCGACCAGCCCATCACGGGCAAAACATATACAAACCCCACCCATCCCCACTAGCCTGATCACGGGCATTCATTCATTCACATATCTGGACTGCCTTGTACAGTATGGGCTGCATGCCCATTAGCTCATGCTCTGAACCACTGGGCGGCAGCCCTACTGAGCTGTCAGTCGGGCATCGGGCGGCAGGCGGGTGGGGGTGCTGGCCGGCTGATGGGGGAGCGGGTGGTGGGTGGCCACTAGATCAACAGGGATATTGGACTTGGGGAGGTAGGTTTGAACTTATGCCCACGATTGGGCTTCATAGTCCACTGACCACCATGGATATTGGTCTTTGAGGGGGTTGCCATTATGCCCGCGATCAGGCTAGTGGGGGATTTCATACCTTATGCCTGTGATCGGGCTAGTCTGGGGTTCTTATGTTATGCCTTGATCGGGCTAGTCTGGGGGGGGATGTCCTTTATGCCCGTGGTCGGGCTGCTGTGGGGTGGGAATACTCTGCTGCCCATGACTGGGCTATGGGGGGTTACTCTTATGCCTGCAATTGGGCTGCAGGGGGGACACCGGGAGCAAGTGGAGGGCCATCCACGGGTGGCAGTTGCTGTGTTGCGCCCTGCAATGTGGCAGCTCACCTGAGGGTGGCCCTCGACTTGATCCTTTTTTTTGGCTTAAAGTTGTGCAGGCGCAGGTAGGAGGTTGCGCCAGCACAACTCTGCATGGCCCGGCTGAATATTGAGCTGTGCAGTTTATGCATGGTTCCTCCCCCTTCAGTTGAGCATGCCTTCATTAGCATTGCGCTGTTACTCAGCATGGCTTAGGGGGGCGCAACTGCCTCCTGCTGAATTTCGCAGAATGGTGCAATTTCGGACATGCACAGGCACAGCCCTATTGCGCATGGCTCAGCTCTTTTGAATATCTGGGCCACTGTTTTTATGTTTGCTTGTATGCATGTGCAAGAACCATAGTGCCACCATATGAGTTTTCATAAGTGTGGCACCCCACTTCCAATGCCTTGCTCCTTTATGCAGGCCTGCTCCCACCACACCAGTGACTGTCTGAGCTGTCCATGACAGCAGTTCAAATGCAGTGGCATACAGATGAAAGCAAATGACCACTACAATCAGCGATGGTAACGTATAGGCAATTTGCATACTGCCCTGCCATCAACAGTATGCAAATTGCCTACACATCACCACCTTAGTAGTCAAACTATACGCCTCTACATCTCCGTATGATGCACCCCCCCATTTGTTGTGTGCTGATGTGGTGCCCAATCCCCCTCGGCTCATGCACCCCCCCAAAGCACACTGTATGTCCGACAGGGTGCCCAATCCCCGTCAGCTCCAGTGCCCCCCAAAAATCAAACTTCATGCTGCCATGCTGGGAGCCCACCCCAGCGAGGCAAAAATCCTACATCATAATGTGCTCCCCCACATGCTGTGCGGTCAACAGGGGTGTCCAGTCCTCTGTTGGCTCCACTGCCCCCCCAAACTTCCAGGTGTCACGCTGGGAGCCCACCAAAGCGTGGCAAAAGTCCCGCATCGTTTTTTTTAAAAATAAACATGAAAAAAGGAAAAGGACCCTCACTGTTTCTTGTGCCCCCAACCCATGCCCACCATCTGCGCACCCACCTCTCCACACCCTCTCACCCCATCCTTACCTCCAGGGCCTGGCGTGATGATCTTCAATGAACCAGGAACACATCTGCACTCTTCAAAGCCAACCACAAACTGAAGAAATGCCAGTATGCTGTATAATGGCACAAGTAGGGTTTTTTCAACTCTGGTTCATATCTCGGTAATTTTTTTGAATTTTTTTACCAAATTTTCAACGTGGGGTTCTTGAGACCCCATCTCTTGAATTCAGCCACTGTCATCTGGTTACCCAGTCCTGAAAAGTGACTTCGCAGTCACTGCGTGGAATCACCTTTCAGGACCGAGTAACAAAATGACAGTGTCACTGTTCATGAGGTGGGCTCTCAAAAAGCCTATGTTGCAAATTTAGTGAAAAAATTCTCAAAAATGGCTGTGTTATGAGCATGCGTTGCACAGTTTCCACGCACACTCACAAGTTTGTGAATTTGTAATATTTCTACTCCAGATTTTCAATATTGGCATTTTTTCACACCTTCTTATGAACAGTACAGCTGTCATTTTTCACATCCTGGCCAAAATGTGTTTTTGCATTTCCAGAGCAGAATAGCGCGGTTGCTGTGGGAAATCAGTGTTCAGGACAGATTAAGAAAATCTCAGTGACACTGTTCATGAGCAGAGGTCCTAAAATGCCTATATTGAAAATTTGGTGACAAAAGTCCATAAAATGACTGTGTTATGAGCGTGCATTGCGCAGTTTCTACGCACCCTCGTAACGTCACGGATTTGTACTATTTTCACTCCAGATTTTCAACATTGGCATTTTTCAACACATCCTTATGAACATTACAGCTGTCATTTTTCACATCCTGGCTGAAATGTGTTTATCGCTTCCAGCGCAGAATAGTGTGCTCGCTGTGGGAAATCATTGTTCAGGTCAGAGTAAGATAATCACAGTAACACTGTTCATGAACGGCGGTCCCAAAATGCCTATATTGAAAATCTGGTACAAAAAATCCCCACAAGAATTGATGCTCATGCCATTCCACCCGCATTCTCACCCTCACCCTGCAGCCAGTGATAGGCATCAAGGTGCGCCTTGGACTCTTTGGCCCCAGAGTTCACACCATTCTCCTATATGGCACCCATTTCAGTGTATTTCCTTATGGAATGAGGTGAGTGTAAAGCCCAAACACCCCAAGGCCACCCTGACACTTATCATTGTCTGCAGGGTAGGGCGAGGTGAAATGCCATGACCCTTATGGGGGACTACCCAAAGGCACACCCCAATGCCTGTCCATCTCTGCAGGGTGGGGGTGGAGTTGACGTCAGTTCAGTACTTCACTGCCATTTCTGTACTGCATCTGTCTAACTCCTGCACTTCCACTGCTAATGCCAGCAAGCAAACATTCGGCATTGACAAATGCTTGTTCATTATATAGGCAACTGAAGAATAACTACACTTCAGTGCACATGCTATGGAAAAGTAACTACATTTCAGTGATCAGACTATGAAAGAGGGACTACATTTCAGTGCACAGGCTATGAAGGAGTTATTACATTTTAGAGTACATGCTACAGAAGAGTAACTACATTTTCATGCACAGACTATGAAAGAGTAATTACATTTCATGGTACAGACTATGGAAAGTAATTGCATTTCAGGGTACATACTACAGCAGAATAATTGCATTTCAAAGTACGTGCAATGTAAGAGTTTGTACATTTCAGAGTATGTGCAATGTAAGAGTATGTACATTTCAGGGTACATGCAATAAACAGAAACTACATTTTACGGGTACAGACTACGGAAGCATAACTGCAATTCAGAGTACAAACTATAGAAGAATTATTACATTTCAGAGTATGTGCTATGGAAGAGTGACTACTTTTCAGTGTACAAACTATGGAAGAGTAACTACATTTTAGGGTACAGACTATAGAAGGGTAACTACATTTCAGTGTACAGAGTACATAATAATAACTATGATGCTGTACCACATAGAAGGCTGTTAAGCTGGAGATCATGGCGGTGGGCAGGACAGTGGTGCAGTGGGTGGCGAACTGGCTGGACAGCAGGATGCAGAGGGTGATGGTAAATGGCTATCACTCTGCAGAGGGAAAAGTGACCAGTGGGATACCACAGGGATCAGTGCTGTATCCAGGCCTCTTCAACATCTTTATCAGTGACATTATAGAAGACCTAGATGGAAGAATATGCCTGTTCGCTGATGACACAAAGCTCTGCAACAGGGTGGACATGTCAGAGGGTGTGGATAGAATGAGGAGAGATCTGCAGAAGCTTGAGGACTGGTCAAGGGAGTGGCAGTTGAGATTTAACACAAAGAAATGCAAAATAATGCACATGGGGTACAAAAATCCAGGAATAGCATATCAACTGTGGGGTGAGGATATAGAATGCTTCAAGCAAGAACGGGATCTAGGGGTTAACATATCTGGTAACCTCAAGGTAGGGAGCCAGTGTAACAAGTTGGTGGGAAAAGCAAACAGGATACTGAGTTGCATAGGCAGGGGTATCACCAGCAGGAAAAGGGAGGTCATAATTTCACTATACAAGATATTAGTGAGGCCACACCTTGAGTACAGTGTCCGGTTCTGGAGCCCTTACCTTCATAAGAACATGGACAGGGTGAAGGCAGTTCAGAGGAGGGCAGCCAAGATGGTGTAAGGATTACATAATAAAACCTATGAGGACAGGCAGAAAAACTTAAATATGTACTCCTTGGAAGAGAGGAGGGAAAGGGGCATATGATTAAGATGTATAAATACCTCACAGGGAAGAACAAAGTGCAGGAAAACACAATTTTTCACAGAAAAAGATGCTCTGGGGCTAGGGGAAATGGAATGAAATTGAAGGGAGGGAGGTTCAGGGGGAATGTGAGGAAGCACTTCTTCACAGAGAGGGTGGTGGACAAATGGAATGTCCTGCTAGAGGAGGAGGTGGGGGCAGAAATGATTACAGGATTTATGAATGCATGGGATAGGCATCAGGGGATTCTAGTAGTCAGTGGACAGGGGACAACCTAATCCTGGGAAAGCTTGAAGAAGCACAAGATAAGTGCACAAATAGGCAGACTGGGTGGGCCATTGGCCCTTACCTGGCATTGACATCTATGTATCTATGTATCTCTGTAACTGCAGATCAGTGTACAGACTACAGAAGAGTAACTACATTTCAGTGTGCAGGCTATTGAAGATTAATTACATTTTAGTATGCAAGCTATAGAACAGTAACTACATTTTAGTGTGCAGGCTTTTGAAGTGTAACTACATTTCAGTGTGCAGGCTATTGGACAGTAACTATATTTCAGTGTGCAAACTACAGAAGAGTAACTACATTTCACTGTGCAGGCTATTCAGCAGTAATTACATTTCAGTGTGCAGAGTATGGAAGAATAACTGCAGATCAGTGTACAGACTATGGAAGAGTAACAACATTTCAGTGCATAGACTATAGAAGAGTAACTACATTTCAGTGTGCAGGCTACTGAACAGTAACTACATTTCAGTGTGCAGGCTACTGAGCAGTAACTACATTTCAGTGTGCAGGCTACTGAACAGTAACTACATTTCAGTGTGCAGGCTACTGAGCAGTAACTACATTTCAGTGTGCAGGCTACTGAGCAGTAACTACATTTCAGTGTGCAGGCTATTGAAGAGTAACTACATTTCAGTGTGCAGGCTACTGAGCAGTAACTACATTTCAGTGTGCAGGCTATTGAGCAGTAACTACATTTCAGTGTGCAGGCTACTGAGCAGTAACTACATTTCAGTGTGCAGGCTACTGAGCAGTAACTACATTTCAGTGTACAGGCTATTGAAGAGTAACTACATTTCAGTGTGCAGAGTATGGAATAATAACTGCAGATCAGTGTACAGACTATGGAAGAGTAACTACATTTCAGTGCATTGACTATAGAAGAGTAACTACATTTCAGCATGCAGGCTATTGAAGAGTAACTGCATTTTAGTGCACAAACTATGGAAGAATAACTGCATTTCAGTGTAAAGACCATAGAAAAGTAACTACACTGCAGTGTACAGACTATGGAAGAGTAACTACATTTTAGGGTACAGATTATACAACAGTAACTGAATTTTGGTGTACAGACTATGGAAGAGTAACTATATTTTAGTGTAGGGTGGCTGGCTACCTCTTCCTGGGCTGAGATACAAATGTGGCACACTGAGTCCAAATGAGGATGAAACACGTGTCTATGTCTGCTGTTCTTATCCTTTTCTGATTGTATTGTGAGGCCTACTGGCACCATGCAATTCTGCCTAAAGTTGAGCCAGTCCAAATTGATTCATGGGCATCTGCATATGCTTCCCATGGTGCTTTGCATTATTGAGGTAGGTGCAATTTGTGTTTTCTTTAAAATATTGCTGTATGGCCAATATCCTCCAGGACAACCCATGCCTCAGTGCATTTGCTCTGGGGTTCTTTTGTAGTTACATTTTAGTGTACACACTATGGAAGAGTTATATTTCAGAGTACAAGCTGTGGAAGGGTAACTGCATTTCAGTGTATAGACTATAGAAGTGTAACTCAATTTCAGTGTACAGACCATAAAAGAGTAATAACATTTTAGTGTACATGCCATAGAAGAGTAACTACATTTCAGAGTATGTGCTATGGAAGAGTAATTACATTTTAGAGTACATGCTATGGAAAAGTAAATACACTTCAGGATACAGATTGTGGAAGAGTTACTACTTTTCAGTGTGCAGGATACAGGAAAATAACTACATGCCAGTGTACAAACAAGGAATAGTAACTGCATTTCAGTTCACAGACTACAGAAGATTAGCAGCGAGTATTTGTCTCTCGCAGGGGTTGAACATGTGATCTTCTGTTTCCCATAAGGGGCACCACAGGTTAGTTTAGGAAGTTAGAGAGTTTGGGAATTGGAAAGTCTGAGGGGTGTGATTGAGCATTGGAGCAGCTTAACTGTCTGGGTGCTCCTTGGCTGCAGCATCCAACCATGGAAATGGTACATTCCACATTAGAGTCACCGTCCTGTGCAGGACCCACCCAGCCTGTCTCTCAGTTCAGTAGTGCTTCTTCTCAGAGCCAGCTCGGCTCACTCCCACCTCTCTCTCTCTCAGGCACCTGGTGCCATGCAGCTATTGCTCTGTATTTTACCATAAGAGCAACTGCTCAACAGTTACATATTCACTGTGACACTTTTACTGACTTGTATGTGTGCAGATAATCACATTCTCACTGGCAATAGCCCTACATGCACTAAGCTGGCCCAAGGCATGTGCACTAGGTTGGATCAAGGCATGCACTAGGCAACCAGGGCACATGCTAGCCATGAGATACTACATACTAGTGTGTGATTATCAGACAGTAACAATGGCTACTAACTTATAATTGGTGCTTAGCACCCTATAATTTCTAGCAGACATTATACAATGGGCGGGATATTTGCACAACTTGGATGCGCAGGGACGTTGACAGGGTGATATTCAACAGAGCTGCGCCATGGCACAGCATCATTGAATATCGCTCCTTGGCCACCCACAGTGCACATGGCGCAGTGGCACTGCACCAGCACAAGTGGCCAGAGTGGAGCAGGGGGATGCGCTAGCACAAGTTCCATTGCGATAGACGCAACTACCGTGATATTCAAAAGTGCACATGCAAATGGGGCCATAATGTATGCAAGGTGCAAATGGGACCATTTGCATGTCATTGTGGCCCCATTTGCATGCAGGTGTGCTGATCCCCGGTGACTTGCACCTGGTGCCCTGCCAGGCTGCAGCCATCAGGGATCGATGCCCCCTGCACAAGCGGCAAAGTGCCCCACTGCCTGATCACGGGCATATGTTATAAAGAATAGTCCCATATCCCTGGTAGTCCAGTAGACTGCTCGCAGCCCAATCGAGCACAGAAGTACAGTAAAATTACCCTCCCATATCCCTGGTGGTCCAGTGGATCACTCGCAGCCCGATCGCGGGCATATGTCATAAAGAATAGTCCTATATCCTTGGTGGTCCAGTGGACCACTCGCAGCCCTATCGTGGGCATACAGTATGTCATAAAGAATAGTCTTATATCCCTGGTGGTCCAGTGGACTGCTCACAGCCCGATCGCAGGTGTCAGTAATATAATATGACAGACTAATCCAACCCTGGTGGTCCAGCGGTACCCCCTCCCACCGCCCACTGGGCCCCGCCCGCTCCCCAGTCAGCGGCGGGCAGCAGCTCCCACCAGCTTGCCGCCCGGCTGACTGACTCAATATGGTAGGGCTGTACGCCAGTCTGACAGCCTGAGCTGATTGGCTGCAGTTTCAACAGACGGCACAGGTCCAGGAATGTGAATGGATCTATTCACATATCTGGACTGTGTAGCACGGCATGGGCTGCATGCTCATTGGCTCATGCTGTGGACCAGTGGGTGTACAGCCCTACCATACGGAGTTAGCTGGCGGGTGGCAGGGTGGCAAGCGGGTGGGGAGCCACCCGCCACTGACTGGGGAGTGGGGCGGTGGGGCTCAGTGGGTGGGTGGGAAGGGGGGCTACCGCTGAACCACCAGGGTTGAATTGGTTTGTCATAACATATTACTGACACCCACAATTGGGCTGCAAGCGGTCCACTGGACCACCAGGGACATAGGGCTATTCTTTATAACATATGTCCGAGTTCGGGCTATGAGCGGTCCACTGGACCACCAGGGATATAGGACTATTAAATTTCAACATATGCCCGTGATCGGGCTGCAAGCAGTCCACTGGACCATCAGGGATGTGGGAGGGTTAACATCACTACATATGCCCGCGATTGGGCATGGGGGCGTCACTATCATGCAGGTGCCGCTGGAGCTTGGGTAGCCACCCACAGCTGGCAGCTGCTGTGATGTACCCTGCAACACAGCAGCTCACCTGTGGGTGGCCAGCTGTTGCTCCTTTTTTTTTTTGGCTCACCTGTGTGCAGTGCAAGTAGGGGTTGCGCATGCATGGGCTCATAATATCCCGGGCTGAATATCGGGATGTGCAGAGTATGCATGGGGACGCCCTTCCCTACTTGCGCTGCATACATTACTGATGCACTCCGGTTCATCAGGATTTGTGCCAGGCACATACTCCTTTGAATATCACGCGGGTGCATCAGTGGGTTGCGGAGAATGTGTAGCATGCGCAACCCTTCTGACTATCCCGCCTAATGTGTATAAGGTGTAGGCATTCACTCCTACATCTCAGCTTACTCCATGAGTTCTAATGATTTGCTCATGGGAATGTTTTACTTATTTCAGTGTTTGACCTCCTACACAGCAGGATCACACCAATCTATGCTGGACCTCACACCAGAAGACCCACAACCATGAGGTACCATTGGTTTCTTATAGAATATGCACTCCATGACTGTCATCAAACTGAAACAGACTCTGCATTATAGTTACTGAAGGAACAGAACCACAATGCACAAATAGTTGTTCATAATTGTATTCCTAAGTGGCTTTAGTCCGTTCTCACAGTGTGCCTTCATGCCACTCTGCCTCGGTGTTTTGCTCATTAGAGCTTCCTCAGGAGGCATGGTTGTGGAATGGGAACTTTCATTTAAATACCAAAATCCACCAATAGTGTTCTAACAAACAAATCACCTACGTGAAAAACATTCAGTGTAACATCATTAAAGTGACGGTGCTCAATTCCCACTGTTGAAAAAGCTGTAGTTAGAAGTAACTCCAATTCATTCATTTGACTAAGTTAGAAGTTACTACTTATAAATTCACAACTCAATATCTCCATTAATGGAAACATTGTACCTTATCCAATGCTACTGCATAAAAACGGAGTTTAGCAGTGATGGGATTCGAGCCTTGGCCTACTATTAGGAACTTCATTAAAATACTTAGATGCATAACAGCAGACCTAATTTTTACCAATTCATTTTACAGGCTAGTTATAAGAATAGCCCTATTTTTAGTTATAGGGTCTGATTTTAAGTTTTTTTTTTTAAGTTCTAATCATAATAAAAATTATATTACTGTAAGGACACATGTTCATATCTCATGTAAATCCCTTGCTCTCTAAACTGTAAAATAAACAAGGTATAAATTTGTAAAAAGTACCAAATGTTCCTCTAGAACAAACAGAATTGTTAAACACACATTAAACGTAACTCTAGTGTAGGGCTCTACACAAACTTTGATTGCCTTACTGTCTGAACTCCATGGGCAGGATTTTCAAAATGTGGCACAGAGCTTATGCCAAGCCTGCACCATGACACTTAGGTTCTGTCAGTGTGCCAACCCCATCACCACAACTGCACCCGATTCCACAATCGCAGGCACAGTTGCGACAGTTTTCACAATTTATGACAGCTTGCACCAAATATCCGGCGCAAGCTCCATAAAAAAGGCCCCCTGGATTGCCACAAGTTAAACCAGAAAACATTGGCACACGTGATAGAAACTCCTGTTAGGTCGCAGCAAACCCCATGCGACATATCGTCAGTGCACCTGGGGCTTTGGCAATCTAAGTCTTTTGAAATTCCTGCCCCATTTCTTTGACCCAGAACATTTTCATTAAACATTTAAACTCATGGATCACGAGACTAACAAAGAACCAATGGTAAATTTGAATTAATTTATTCTATTTATTTATTCTGTAGTTAAAAAGGAATCACTAAATATGTATTTAAAAAAAAAACTGTTACAACTGAAGTGACTTCAGTGCCTTCAGACTGAAGTGCCCTTTTGATGCTTCTATCTGTCCAGATATAAAACTGGGTAGAAGTGGGATTTTGCTAGAAATGAGATACTGAATCTCTGCAGGGTCCTTCTGCATAAATGACTTATAAAATAAACAAGAGGTGGCTGGCACAGTTATCCCTGGTCCCATGGTTAAATGCAGATGTGTGAGATGATATATGTTGTTGCCCAGGTTGGGGGAAACAGGAAAGCAGAGCTACTGCAAGGCATCTTAAGCAACGGGATCTGATCTACAGAGACTACACATACAGATCTGCACACAGATGTACACCCAAGCACACCCGCACTTAGAAATGCATGGACTACACTTACTGAGTGTAAGAGCCAGATGTGAGGCAAAGACCGAGGCTGCAGGCCTGGGAAGGCATGGAATGATAACCTGAAAGCTGAACGGAGGTGGACTGATTTAGTGCAGAGTGGGCCATGGCAAGCAGGACAGCCATGGCAGCAATGTGCAACACACCACCTGAAGGGTGAGGGAACTGCACACCAGGGACAGCAGGGCCCGGTATTATGAGTAGAGATACAGCAAATTTAAATTCCGCCAGCGAAGTGAACATGAAGTGGGCACTCCGCATTGCCACTTTGCTACATGAAGTGGGCAATGCACAGTGCTCACACTGCCTTGTCATTACCACTATGCGTTAAGGTGGAATGGCAATGTGAAGTAAGGTAAAGCCATTGTTTTCAATGGACTTCGTGTTCCTCATTATGATTCTAAGTGATCCACTTTGTGTTTCAGAGTTGGCAGCACCCCAACACATCACATGGCTTACAGTACTGCAAATCACATGCTCTTTAGCCAGGCAGAAAGGAAGTGAGTTATACAAGGAGTCACTTTCACTTTCTCCTGTGCAGACAGAGAGAGAGGAGCATGTTGTTTTGTCACTGCTGAGACTTGGAGATCAGAGCGAGGAGGAGATTTAAACTTTGATTTAGACCCAACAGCTTTTTTAAAAGCTACATTTTTTTGTCTTTTCTGTACTCTTTTTTTCTTAATTTGTTCTTTCTGTAAATTGATTTTCTTACCTTTATAAGTAGTTAGTTGTTTGTCTGTGTCTGTGTGACAGTGTGAGCAGTCATCGCTCGGACTGAGGGAGCGCAGTAGGAGAGATGGACCAGGGTTTGGGAATGTCTGGGATGGGGGCAGCTCTGGGAGAGCATGGTATGTGTAGGTGTCATACCATGTGCATGTGTGGGGGGCATGGCCACCGGTTCCTGTTGGACTGATTGAAAATTCTAAGTGTCCACACCCCTCCCCGGAAGCAGGACCAGCACCGCCTCCTGACTCTGAAGCAGTTGAACCACCACCACCACGTCCGGCACCAGCTCCAGCACCAGATCCTCTGGAGCAGGATGTGCCTGTGCCCCTGGGCCCAGGTGTGGATCCCATCCCTGCTGAGTACCATGACCAGCTGGCTGCCAGTTCATCTGTCCCTCCCCTGCCTGTGCCTGGTCCTCCCTGTACCTCCATCATTTAGCAGTTTTTTTGACTGTCAGGGGTACAGCAGCATGGTCAAGTCCCACCTATGTGAAGTGGAGGTGCGCCGTGGCCCCTTGGGGATTTACCTGAGGAATGGGGGTCAGTGCACCCATATGCTCAATCAACACTAGTTGGAGTGGCAGACTGCCACAGAATGGACCATGCCTGCACCTGCTGGCCCTTCTGTTGCAGAGGGTGCAGTTGTGCATGGCAGCAGCCCTAAGAAGAGAAGGGCCAGAGCAGTACCAGCTGCTCCACCAGCACCACCACCACCACCAGCAGGTCAGCCTGTAGAATGTGTGGATCCCAGAGAACTGCATGTAATGCAGGTGGACTTGGTAGTTCTCTGGAGTGCTGTTGGGGAGAACAACAAGAGAGTGAGTGCTGTCGAGCAGCGGCTGGATCGCATAGAGGCACATCAGTTGCAAATTATATCCATGCTGGAACTGCTGCTGGATCACCATGGGATCCCACATTATTTTTTTTTTCCTTACACCTTCCTTGCTGTGTTATAAAATGTATTCCTCCACCATCCCTGACCCTTGTATGTAATTATGCCCTTTTTTTGTTGTCTTCTGTATGTATTACACTTTGTATTCTGTCCCCAGTACCTTCTGTTAAGTGTGTGTGTGTGTGTGCGTGCACACTGTTTCGGTGCATCATTAATGTTAACTTTCTGTCGAAGAGTGTTTATGGAAAAAGGCAGACTGAGCAGTGCAAGTATACTGTACTTCTTTCCTCTGTGTGTGTGTGTGTAAGTTCTGTAGACACTGTCCGGCTTCTTGCAAACATATATGCTGATTGCTGTCTGACTTGTTGCTGTGTTTATGGTACAAAAAATAAAGATAAGAATATGTAACGTATATTTTGTTAGGAGATCATAGCAACCAAAAATCCTGCTTTTCAACAAACCGTGTATAACAGACATGAAGTATTGTTGATGCACCCAAAATATTTCATGGTTTACAGACATTATAAAGTTAGAAAATATAAAGTCCAATTCACTGCCACCACACTGTACTACCACATTCCTTCTTTTTATTATTTGTTCTGGAATATGTTTTTCTAGTTCAGACTGGCAGTGTCAGTTTTTCAGCAAGTTGATGTACACCATAACACGACACAGTGCCAGTGGTAGCATAGTGTGGTGGCAGTGGACTGCAGGACCTGTTATATATTCTGACTTGAACATGTCTGTACACAAAGGGTCACACAAAGTCATTCTCTGTGGTGGCAGTGGCTAACATCGGTCCTGGTGGTGGTAGTCCAGGGGGGCCCACAAAGTCATTCTCTGTGGTGGCCATGGCTAACATCAGTCCTGGTGGTGGTGGCCCGGGGGGGCACACAAAGTCATTCTCTGTGGTGGCAGTGGCTAACATCGGTCCTGGTGGTGGTGGTCCAAGGGGGCACACAAAGTCATTTTCTGTGATGGTAGTGACTAACAGCGGTCCTGGTGGTGGTCTGGTTGGGGGCACACAAAGTCATGAAAAAGAAAACATGTATCATATAGCAAATGTCACCACCTTTTAACAACTTAAGTTAAAACCTGCCAACATTAACCTCATCATCATCCTCTTAAAGAAAGCTGCCTTCACAGTCATCTATGTCTGAAGTCTGACCACTGGGAAATTCTTTCTTCATTATGTCATCATCTACATCATTGGTAGGCTGTTTCATGCTGCCACTGCCAGTGCCACCAGGATGGTCCATTTCTACACCACCAAAACCACCATGACTAGGCCGGGGTACGAATACTGAGGTTGCAGTCTGTGCTGGTATGTGCTTCTCATTCATTTTTATGAATGTTAGCAAACTAACATTTGCAGGAGAGAGGTTTGTCTGACGACCCCTAACTATTGCACCTGCTGAGATGAAAACCCTCTCGACACTTACACTGGAAGGTGGGCATGTGAGGTACTTCAGTGCCACTGCAGTCAGCTCTGGCCATTCACTGACCTTTCCACTCCAGTACAAAAGAGTACCATCAGTTATTGACAGATGCCTGTTTTCAGACAAATATGATTCAACCATTCTCTGTGCTGCACTAAATCCAGTGGTTGATGCATCATCCTGTTCTCCGTAATCATTTATTTCACAAATCTCCGCTTGGGACAAAGCCTCCCAAAGTGGGTTGATGCCAACCAATTTGGATGACAGATCACCTGGACCTGCAGTCCCCTTCCCCTTACAGGATATGCTTCATACTCCGCCAGGTTCACCTTCAGCCTGATTATGCTGCTCAGGTTTGATGACCTTGGCATGTGACTTCTGTGCCCCATGAACCAAGTGCACCAGTTGCCCACTGACATTTTTTACCTGTTCAGGCCCTCCCTCTAGTACTGAGGCAATTCCACATTTGTATCATGGGTCCAGTATTGTTGCTATGGCAAAGTTGTCACTACGCTGAATGCTCAAAATGTGAGGATTCTGGTCGAATACTGTCAGCATGTGTTTCAGCAACATTCTGCTAACACTTTCTCCAGCAACATCAAGACCATGATGTACATTCACCAATGGCTGCCTCAGCACCTGCAGCAGTGGAATTGATTGGCTAATGGAGGAAGATTCACCACTCACTGCCTGTGTGGCATGTTCAAAAGGTCTCAAAATTGTTATTACAGAGTCCATGAGGCGCCACTGTTCAGTCGTCATAGACATGGAGACCCCGGAATTGTCATTGCTAGTGTGCATCACAAGATATTCTGAGATGGCTTTGTATTGTTCATACAACCTCTCTGCCATGTATAAAGTGGAGTTCCACCAGGTGACAACTTCCAGCTTCAAGCAGTGCTGAGGGAGGCTGTTTCGCATCTGCAACTGCCATAGTTGGTCATGGGCCTTTGCAGATTGTGAAAAGTGAGAACAGATATGGCGTGCAACTGTCAGCATTTCCTTTACATCAGGGTGCTGCAGAAACTCGTGCACCACAAGATCTAAACAATGGGCCATGCATGGAACATGAAAAAAGCCGCCATTCGTGATGCATTTCACCACATTTGACCCATTGTCACTTGCTATGAACCCAGCTCTCAGGGACAGGGGGTTCAGCCACTTGTCAATTTCAGTCAGTACCATGTTCAACATGTTTTCACCAGTGTGTGAACAGGTCACATTGTGCATAGTAATCGTTACATGCTGTCGAATTCCTGGAAGATTGCTACCACTACACTCCACCTTGCTGCACTGATTATTCACACTACCAACATCACAAACAACCTCCGGCACCTGCGCCCAGTGTGCAGTTATACACAAATATGAACTCTCCACTATTTTGCCACTTGTTCACATATCCATACTTAAATGGATGAATGGAGAGGAGGAATGTTGAAGGGCATGTCTTACTGAGTCGGACAAAGTACGGCACAACTCAGGGACAGCACGGGTCAAAAAGTATGTCCTGGATGGGACTTTCCATTTTGGACAGGCACATGCAGCAAACTGCCGGAACCCAGAATTCTCCACAAGGAGAAGGGCAAAAGAGCATTTCAGCTACAGCGGCATTAAGTTCACATGACACTGTATGATTGAGGGGGGTACTTCAGCTTATGAGCAAAAGCACTCTGTAACGTGAGCTGACTTAAACGTTTTACATGAGGTCTGATGACAAATGGTTCTGCTCTGCGAATGGCAGAGGGTGGAGTTTGGACGTCTGATGAAGATGGTTGCACAGGTGATGATGACAAACCCACAAATGCAGTTATTTTGCCACATTTACCAACCGGGGTCGATGTACCACTTGCACTAGACATACTGCATTCACCACCACCACCACCACCACCACCACCAAAACTACTACTCTCATCACCACTGGACAACATTTCAAAATCATTATGCTCCTCCACCTCGTCATGCCTGTAGTAATCCTCTGCTCTTTTTTTTCATCACTACTGCACACATTTAATTTCCTACTGGATTTAACAGTCATGGAAGGGGATAACAAGCTCATTATGGTAGATGAATGGGGTAAACGCCCTGCTGTGGTATTAGCTGCCATCTTGTGCTGGGCCCACAGTGCCATGTACCTGTTCTTAAGATGCATATGCTGTCCTCCTGTGTCTAGATGGCTCCCTTTTTTACCTCAACTCACATGCACATGGCAAACCTGGCAGATTGCAACTGACTCATCATTGGCACCTTGCACAGAAAAATCCCAAGCAAGGGATTGTGATGCTTTATTTTTAACATGTCCTGATGCTGCTTATTGGACTCCGTTCTTTTAAGCCATGAAGTGGGGGGTGTGCTATGTGATTTTTAGGGCAGGACACACTTGGACTGCAACTGATCACACGACTACCTATCATTATTACTGGGTCATCATCATCATCATCATCACCGTCATCTGAAACTGGTAAATCACAAGTTTTTACGGGGTGGGGGGGGGTTAATACAAACAGACCCAGACACAGCCATCTTGAATTTCTTTTTCTCTGGTTCCCAACTAGGGTCAAATACATCATCATCATATTCATCAACATCACCCACATCCACATCTTCTGCTTGGATGCTGGCATGTGGACTGCATGCTGCAACCACAGCAACATCATCCGAATTCATCATCATCATCAACACCACCGTGTCCATCATCTGGTATTTTTTCAACACACTGTGAATCACTGCATGGAAAATGCATGACCTGAACCACAGTGGAAGAAATGTCACATTGTGTGCGATCATTGACATGATTACCAGTATCCTTATGGTCAGTTACTGGGATGTTACTGGGAAGTATGACCATCTGCATTGCCACTCACTCACTCTGCTTCACACGCCACTATATTTTTGGACATGGTACACTGGTCAGAAGTGGAACTTGAGGCAGCAATACTCATACCACCACCAGCAACTGCACTAACACCACTGGCTGGGACAATATCATCTCCTCCAACTATGAGTGAAGCTACTGATTGGGCTGTAAAAAACATTACAGAAGAAATACCTTTCCTCACATCAGCAATGCACTTCTGCGTCTGCGTACTACCACGCCCACAGACTATCTTAAGACTGTCAGCAGTGCCATGGCGAGAACCAGCTTTCCTTGCACATCTCTTTGTAGGCATTTGGGGGGATCAACAACAATATTCTAAACAAATTTAGATTTTGGAATGTTCACTCTGGGTGGGGAGACACTGGATGTGAAGCCAAAAAAACCAACTGTGGCTTCAGCAATAGATACAGACGCAAATTCACAAGTGAAAACTACACCTTAACTAACCAGTGGTGCTGAAGTCACAAACAATCCTATCTGGAAAACAATTGCTTTTGCCGGTGGGGGTGGGGGGGCACATACTGCAGATTTTTATGGCAGTGCAAACAGCAAAACAGAGATACATAGATACATAGATACATAGACAGTGTCGGCAGATAAGGGCCTATGGCCCACCCAGTCTGCCCATTTAAGTTTGTAAGTTCAGTTTATGTTTTCCAGGAAGTCTGTTGCCCCTTACCCCTGACCTCCAGAATTCCTTTATGTCTATCCCATGCATTCTTAAATCCCATGATTGTTTCAGCCCCCACCACTTCCTCTGGCAGGGTGTTCCACTTGTCCACCACCCGTTCTGTGAAGAAATTCTTCCTCATGTTTCCTCTGAATCGTCCTCCCTCCAACTTCATCCCATGCCCTCTAGTCCTGGAACATCTTTTTCACTTAAAAATAGTGCATTCCTGCACCCTGTTCCTCCAAATACTACAAAAAAATACTACAAAAAAGATAAAAAAAATAAAATAAAAAGAGAAAAGATACTACAATGGCAGTACAAAATCATGCAGCTGCAGTGGATAGCAGGTTCACTCTGCTGCACCTGCAATTACACTGTGGCACAATAAAAGGTGTATTATTTGATGTCACGCACCACTCACACACACACACACACACACAATTTGTCTACAAGTAATGCGTAGCAAATTGAAACGTTTTGTAATATACAGTACCACGTATCGTAAACAACCTGAAATTATGAACTGCTGCAGCAGATCCAAACAACACTCAATCAGCAAAAAAATTTCAACAATTACTGACAATATTACTGTGTGTACATTAACACAGTCAGTTATATAACAAAAATATAACCAAAAAACAAAGAACTCCCTATTTCTTAAACTTAAATCTACCTACACCATAGACACGCCCCTCCCCCAAAGCACACTTACACTGTCTCTTACTAAACAGACTCAATGTTGTACATTAACATTCAAAATCCACACACAAACAAAAACGCTCGATGATATAAGCACAGATGAGTTTCCTACAATCGATGAACTAAAGTTTGAGCAAAAAAAATTACTCAAAAAGGCTTTTTTAACAGCTTTTAGAAGGTTTGAATCACAGACAGATCTCAGAGCACACTGTCTCCTACAGCTTCCTACACACGCTACCCCGAACTGAGGCTGTGCAGATCAATATAGAGCCCATGTGACCTGAAATCCCATGAATCACTGCAAAATTCACCTTCGAAGCTTAAAAACAAGGTGAAGTGAGGCTAAGTACATTTTTCTCAATGCACTTAGCCTTTAAAATTGGTGGAGTAGTGGTTTGGGAAGGTGGAGTAACGCAAAGTCATTGTTCTCAATGGACTTTGCATTATTCACTTTAACGTGAATTACTCTGCTTTGTGTTGTGGAGTACTCCACAAATTCGCCTTGGCTCCGGGAATCACTTCACGGAGTAAATTGAGGCCACTTCGCCCACCACTAATTATGAGTTGAAGGTCACTGCACTCCGCAGGTGCCAGTCTTGTGGCCCTCTGTGATGGCCCTGCTGCTGCTGATCAGTTTTTTCTGCATGTCCTCAGAAGGCTGGATTCTTTGTGAGTGACCTATGTTGAACTGCAGGTTCACAAATACTGGAAAGCTGTATAGCTGCTTAAAAAAGGGTGTAAAAAGCATTTTGAACTATTTTTCCCCCTCAGCAATGCATTGCACTTGGATGATCTCTTTCTATCTTCTGCTTGCCAGGAAAAGTGAGAGGGTAAGAATAGAATGGCTGGTGGGCTCATGTTCTCTCTCTCTCTCTGTCTCTGTCTCTCTCTCACTTTCTCACTTAGGGCATGCACTCTATATATTAGAAGGAAGTGGCTCATGATGTTGCCACTTGGCTTGTCGTTGCTCGCTCAGTTGGTAGCACATTCAACTCTGGACCACAAGGTCATGGGTTCCTGTCCCACATCAGGATTGGACTCATACCTAAAACGCTGGCATCTGAGTGCAGTATTGGGGGGGTGCTGTACTATACTGTACTGCTGGGGTGTGCCATCCTTCAGATGAGACGTTAAACAAAGGTTCCTTCTACCCATCCTGGTGCTGTCCTGGTGGGTGTCCAGGTGGAAATAAAAGAACCCAGGGCACTCTCTGCAAAGAGTAAGGGATGTTAACGGTGTCCTAGCCAACATTCCCCTTCCCATAAACCAGATCATGCAATTGTCCAGGCTGTGTGTGGGTGTTGATGTGCAGTATGGCCGCCACTACGCATTCAGTCACTTCACTACCAGTTTAGCACTGCTTGTAAAGTGCTTTGGGATACACTGTGTATGAAAAGCACTATATGAATGCTGATTCTTCTTCTTCTTCTTCATGTCTGTTTTTGGATTTGTAGACTGTGCCTCACAACCAACTTTTTCCCCCAACATAAAAGAAAAACAATTGTGATTTTGTTTGTAACTGATTGACTCTCTCATTTGCATCAATGGAGTGGTATGGTTAGTACGATCACATTGCCAGGTTTGGGCAGCGCTCGAGAGGTCTCTGAATATGGCCCCACCTGGAGCACCAGTGCTTATCCAGGTTATAGCAGAAGCTAACTTAGTCCTGCACTAACCTTTTGAATAGGGGGGCCCTAGTGTGCAGTTGGATGGGGTCAGATGCAACATCTCATTTACAAAGGGTTATCCTGCCACTACCTAGTATTTCAGGGGAATTCAAGCAGACGGTGGTCAAATGGCCTGCTCAGGTTCACATAACTTGACTAATGACTCTGGTGGAATATGAACCCCTGGTCTCCTGGTTCACTGGTCTTTGCTGAAGCCACTGAACCACATTGCTTTTTATTTATTTGATCTATTTTCCTTTTCACTTTACAAAGACTATAGTTATCACTTTAGCGTATGGCTAAATTTAAAGTCAAAGGCTAAGACATGAACCTAAACCCCATTCAGATTACAGCTCATAGGTGGCTCCAAGCTAGAGCCAGATGGAATGCCTTGGTAAAAGTCTGCTGCACCCAAGCAGTACCCCCCTAGCAATGGTACACAGCTGGCAACATATTTCAGATTTAATTCCACTTACATGCCCAGGCTCAAGCCCTCTGTACCCTGCCTATCGCCCAGTCTTCCATAATTTCTGGAGCACTACTGTTATGTCATCACTGCTATATTTACAAAACAGTAAAACAGGTTACTCTGAAGAAAACAGTTTCTTTCTGGTTTCATGCATGGAAGAGCTGAGTTTCAACATTTTTTATTTCTGAGCTGAACAGGTTAGCATTCACAAGCTGTGGCTATGTGCTGCACCACTGTGAAGCGGAGGCAGTGATCAACACTGGGCTCAGTCATTAGTCCAGCTCTGCAGCTTTGTCACTGCCCCCCCCAAAAAAAAAAACCAGAATCAGAAAAACATTCAAAAGTTGTCTGAATGTCTCCAGTTTGCATATGGAGTAGCTTCCAGCCAGACCCCCCAAAAAAAAAAATAAGAATACTTTTAGCTTCACTTCCATTCTTTGACTTTACTGTGGAGTCATCCATGGAAGGTCATCTTTTTCATCAAGTATTCCATTTGCATCCGAAATTGTATGTACATGAAAAATGTGGTAGCTTGCTGCACCTAGCCACAGAAGCAGATGAAATTCTGTAGAAAGTCTGATGTGCGCTAACCTTTGCAGATGGTGAAGCTATTGCTGAAAAATGGTTTGCTTAATAAAGCATATCATCCGACATAGTTGCTGCTTGGTTAGGCAAATAGAAGTTGTTTTTTGCAGAAATTTCCTTGTCAAATTTGTCAATGTTCATGTCATTTTTGTTTTAGGTCACAGAACAAGGTGCAAATTCTTGGCATCTTTACTAGTTCCCAGCCAATTTCGGGTATTTCTAACAATGAAGTGATTTTCTCTGAGGGAGAGAGAAGTTTAGTTTACAGGAAGAACATATCAGGTAGCTTGCTTGTGCTAAAATGATTTCATTTTGTAGAAGGATGGCCAGGGCTGCAGGTGATAAAGCCAGTCGGAGTGATTAATAGCAACGTCACTGGCGTTTTTATTATTAATAGCACCTCACGTTACCTCAATTAAATCCAGGCTGGGTTTTTGGCAAGCCCCCATGATTATACATACCATTACAGGCAGAGTCCCAACTGCATGTTGGGAGTGGACCAGCACATCCAATTAAGAGCCTTTGAGCAAGTAGACAGGCTGATACATGGCTTCTCATAAGCAGGTTGCATACAGAAAATAGACCTACAATACAGACTGCATTTAAATAGCTTTGCACTGCATTACAAGCTCATTCACAGCCTGAATAGACAGTTTGCTTCAACCTGGCTTCTTAGACCATTCAGTCATTCGGAATGTATTCTGCTTCGTAGGGCCAGGTGGGTCACACATGGGGATCAGGGCAGCTACAATCAAAAGGGGGAGCTCTTATTGTGTAATAAAAAGCAACTAGAAAGCATTCTGTCTGCCTTCTCTGAAGGCTTATAAGACAAACTCCAATCTTTATGTTTGCTTGCGAGCATGCGCAAAGTGAACATATTGGGACTATAGCATAGGGGGATGTGTAGGTGTGTACTCTATAAACTAATGAATGTAGAAATTCAGGAGGCTTGCCTCTCAAAAGCCAGTTCTGAGAAGGCTGACAGTGACAATGTTCAGCTGGTGGTTGGGGGTTAATTTCTTGTAGTTCAAAGGATAAAGCCCCACCAGTCACACTGGTTTTCCACCCTTTGGCCACCTGGCAGGCATCATCAGGTTTTGAAGATAAACATCAATCCTCAAACTCTGTGTGCGTGCGTGTGTGTGTGTGTGTGTGTGTGTGTTGTGTGTGTGTGTGCGTGTGTGTGTGTTTCCCCATAGTTACAGACTGGAAGCACATATTTGAAAGCGCTAAACAGAGTTGGGAAAACATGCAGAATGCAAATATAACAGCGTCAAATATGTTAACAGCATGCCAGTAATGAACAGAGTATATTATCAATAGTTGACTTTATTGCATATTATTTTTGTTCCTTTTTAAAAAGCTCCTGATACCAATTGGATAACTTTGAAAAATGTGAAAGTTAGACGCAATTCATATATTTTGCTTTTTTTTTACATTTGGACTTTATCCTCCTGTCCCTCCCTGTTAGCCTCCTTCTGCTGCTGACTCCCAGCACCGTTACCCCACCTCCAGGACTTACCCCATTTACTTCTTACCTCATTATGTGATTGGGTGCCATGGATGGTGGTGGTGCAGTGCCTGCAGAGTTGCAGCATCATCCTGCAGACATGGGGTTCTTGTCCACCATTACTCTCTCTTGAGTTAGATTCAGCAGTGTGCAATAATGTACACATAGACCATGAAGGTGGTGAATGCTTTTGATGCTCACTGCCGACTTTTCATTTTGGTGACCACTGCTGTGCCACCTACCCTCTGCCATGTGACAGCCAAATACACACTGCCCCCCCACCTCGATGGATGAGATATGTCAATCAATGCTAAATCCCCCCCCAGCCCCTGAGTGACTTTGGTTCATTCCAGACCCAGGGTCTCCGCTGTGGCGAGAAATGAGGCACCCAGCATCTTTGCCCTCCATGCCACTGGCCCAGCTACAAGTTTACTGTAGCTCAAATTTCCTCAGAAAATACTGTTTGTGGCCCTGAGGGGTCTGAACCTGCTGCTTTACAGTTCTGTACTTTTACCTACTGTACCATTCAGCCAGCACTATGTTATGTGCAATTCTTTCCCTTATTTCTTTATTACTGAGGGAAGTGACATAAAAACAAGATTACTATTACTTAGACTTTATTTGCTTTGGCTACTTGCCTACACATGCCATCGAAAAGCTCTATTTATGACATCATAATTATCTCCACAGCAACAGATTTTGATGTCATAAGTAGAACTGTGACTGTAGAAGTAGACACACAGACAGAGCAAATATGGCAGACACCCTATTTCCATACAAATGTCTTTAGTAATAAAGAAATATGGGTGACAAGTACAAACAAGGGTGAAATATAAGCTAAACTGTGTCTAGATGTTATGTTTTTCAGAGTTGTCTCAACAACATCAAGGGCACTTTAAACCCCTGTTACACTGCAAGCAAACATTCAGCATTGATAAATGCTTGCTGGGAATAGTGTTTCACTGTTTCCTTTGACAAACACCCAGGCAGTTGATAGAAATAAATGACAGCAGCTGGGATTCAAACTATATTGTAGACTATATCCTCTTTTCTTGGTACCCCCATACTAGAGTTCAGAATAGCCTTATGGATGTGGGCTCCAAACTAGGGTTGTGTGAATTTTTTTTTCTTGCTGCAAATTTCTACCTGAAAATTCTGTGAAATTTCTATTTTTGGCATTTATGAAATTTTGTGAAAACTAGTGGAAAATTTAGTAACCCCAACATGTTTACCTGCAGGAAAAATGCTTTGTTCTTGGATTTGTTTTCCTTATTTGCAGAAAGAAAATCTACCAAAAAATAAGAGAAAAAGAAAGTAACCATTTATAAAGTAGCATTTTTTTAGTCTTTTTGTGTATTTTTCTCTACATTGTAAACATTTAGTAAAATGTGTAATAGTGCAGAATGTTTCCCTGCATTTCCTGAATGCAAAGTATGGCAACTTGGTCCAGTTCTATTCTAAACGTAGTATATCTCTCGTCACAAGACAGCAGCAAGAAATGCTTCAACTTTATAAGTTTTATGCTGGTATTAGGAATTTTCCCTTACAGCTCATTTTAGATAGTTTTGGACTTCTTTTACTAAATCTGATATGGATTCACATGTCACACAAATGATCTGATAATAGTTCAAAGCACTGAAACAGATTTTTTGTGGGACTTCATTTTCACTTAGTGACCATAGCTTTTGTTGCAAAGAGCTCATTTAAAAATTTGAGATGGATTTTTATTTTTAATATTCAGGTATTCCCCAGGTGCTATAATAAGGGGTGAGAAGTTATTCTACACTCTTGTAAATTTCATTTCAGTGATATTTTTTATACGAGAGAGCAAGATGAGCTAGAATAGCCCATTTTCACAAGTGGCCAGTTGTACAAAGTGAAGTAATACAATGTAAAAAGACAGATATTACAGGAGTAGACATTGTAACACTGGTACACAATGATTAGAGATGATTAGGTACAGTTATAAAATGGGCAAAGGATTTCAAGCAATCTGATTGGTTGTTAGCTGTGCATTAGATGTGTCTAATGCACAGCTAAAACTAGAACCCCCATTTAGAATACATAGGCCCATTTTATAGGTGCAATAAGCCACTCCGGGGATGTGCATTAGACAGTTCTAATGCATGGCTAGGGGACTGGATGCACTCAGCCTGTGGCCTCGTGCCTCATCACGTCCCTCTAGCCGTGCATTAGAACTGTCTAATGCACACCCCATCATGTCGTATTGCTTACTTATAGTGCATTGTAGCAATCAGATGTTGTTGGGCATGGAGCTAAAGGAAGGAATGTTCACTCCCTCAGTGATTTGGAAAGGTAATAGATTGTATGGGACAATATCCCTATAGGACAGAGCTCTTTGCCCCCTCAGCAGTGTTCCTAAAGGGGAGCTTGAATGTGAATTTAGACTATGAACATTTCCCCTGCTTGTTAGAAGAGCATTGAACAAAGCTTATACAAGAGAAGCATTGCCTAGAACCACCTTGTGGACGAACACTGCCAACATGTAGACAAAATGATCCTTTAAGAACAGGCAAGCAGTGGTTTTATATAGTTGACAATGATGTGTACAAGATAGTAAGTCAGTCAGGAAATAAATACTGTCATACACACTGTGCACCTTGGAGAGGGCCCTGGAAGGAGCAGCAGCATACACAAGAGAACAATAATTCAAAATAGGTAACAGTAGGCTATCGGCATGTAATCTCTTAGTTTCAAGAACAAGTAACCTTCTAACCCAATGAAGCAAACCAAGTCTCTGATGTACTGTTTTAACCAAGTAATTGATCTTGGTGTCAAAGGATAGTGTGCTGTCCTTCAACTGGTAGAGGTTATCTGCACCAATATTTTACCTCTTATTTTGTTTCTTCTACAAACTCTTCCTCTTCCTCTTCTCCCTCCCCCGATGTTACTTCTGGGACTGTGTTGGATGCTTTTGAATTTTCTCTATCAGGGTAAGAAACCTTGTCTTTGGGTGATCTGTACCGGTGGATCGTGATGGTCTCAATTTACCTGACCTTTGGCATTAAGCTGTTGCCTGCCAGTTACGGATAGCATATCTCCAGAAATCTTCCTCTTTCCAGGCTTATTAGAAAGTCATCGAGTTTGCCTTAAATGATCTCCATGACATTAAACGTATGCTTTATTCTCAACCCCCGCAGTTCTATCCTCTGTCAAATTTTTTCTCATTTACACAGGAAATCCTGTTAACTTGGCAAAGGACCCATACTCGGGTTTAGAATGATGATTTTTTTTGTTATATCTGCATTGGCTTGGAACCCTACTATTGTTATCACATTTTCAAATTGTTTTCAACGGCATTGGGCTCGACTGGATCTTCAGCATGTCCACCAACTGTTTGGCCCCAAAGGGCTTCATTACTTTGAGGAGCCTTGGGTAATATACAATCTTCATCTAGCAGATCATTATAAGTATTTGCAACTTAGAGCCTTTCTTCGGTCATCTCATTATTGGCCCTGATTCATTTCTGGCTCCAGGTCTCCTTTGTTAGTTTTGTTTATATCCTGTCGGCTCGGGGCGCTATTGGGACACCTGATGGGGGCATTTTATTTAGCCCTAAGTTCTTTTTCTACCAATTCTACCTTTTTGGTCTTTCAACACTGGATGGTGGATTTACATGTTAACTGCAATTTTACTCAATGGGAGTGATATGCTTTACCTACGTATAAATTATCGATAGCTCCTTATCTTAAGGAGTTCACATGGAAGTGCAGAATGCATTTTTTTAAAACCCCAGCCTCATCTCTCCCATACCAAAGCCCTGCTGCAGGATCTTACTGCAGGCAATGTGAAGAGCTCGTTTGCAGACCAAGCCCATATCTTCTGGTTATGCTCATGTCTGATCTCTTTTTGGTCAGGAATTTCCCAGATTTTACATCATATCTTTAAGGTTACTTCTGCTTTAACTCCTGAGTTTGCTTTATTACATATCCCTACAGGTGACTTCCCAGTTAAAGGAAAACAATTTAAACTGTTATTAATATTATTGATATGTGCCAAAAAAGTGATTACGTGTCTCTGGCTTCGGCCTTTCTATCCTCAAATAAGCCACTGGGAAGAGCTGGTTGAAACCATTTATAGGCGTGAGCATCGTGCCTATTTTTATTTAGACCATATGCCTTCCTTTGATGAGACCTGAAGAAGATGAGTCCTTTATAAACTTAGTGTTGACTGCGTTCCGTAAAAGTGGCTTTTGCTTCATACTGTACATTTATTTTGGTTTGTGCGATACAGATGGATGTCCCCCTGATCCCCCACCTGTCTTATTTATTTTCTACTTACATTATGGACTATTGGTTTTATATTCTATGTAATGTTCTATGGAACTCAAAATGTGAAACTCTGTTTTTGCTAGAAGTCTGAACTGAGTTTTTGTTGTACATTCTTAGGCTTTCTAATATCTTTTATGTCATTACTTCTATTGTAATGTTTGTCATAAAGTTTATCATGATGTTTATTTATTCCTTTGTATTCGATTGTGCACCTGTAAGGTTCTGCTGTAGGGGTTTCTCTGTATGTATCCTTGAAATGTAATAAAGCTGTTCTTATAAAAAAACAAGATAGTGTGCTGTCCAAGAAGATGCCTAGGTGTTTAATCTCTGAGTCATGCTCCATCACGGTGAATTAAGAAAGAAGAGTTAGCAATTTTCTTATGTATTCCAGAAGCAAAACATGGATTTAGTTTTTTGGGGTATTGGAAGCCATCCTATAATTTGAGAATTATGTCTGGCAGAGTAGGTTAAAAGCCAGTTTACCTGGTCACATTTTCACTGCAGTAACTCGACCGCTTGGGTTGCGGCTGTGCAAACGCAGTTATGTGAACACTTACGGGATCATGATAAATCCTTTCCTGAACCTCTCCCTGTGCTGATGCAATCCTGGGAATGAATTCCTGAGTGAGTGGTATAAGCAGCCATGAGCAGCCATGAGGACAGGCTGTACTGCTCACTCCAGCCCATAGTGTATGTTCCTGGGTGTTCCTCCTACCTGACCCTGGACTCACAGCCCCTCTCCAGTGCATGTTGCATTAGTACTGTGAGGGGCCATGTAAAAATGCATCAGGACCAGTGTGGGAAGTTGGGGCAGCATAAGAGCAATCCCAGACACAAAATTCAGCAGCCGAATAAACGTGGCTAAAATCAGGCTGAATGGTTTTGTTTAAGGTTGCCAACTTCCTGCCTAAAGACAAATTAACAGCACCATCAGCATACAGAATAGTTTCATTAGAGGAGCAAGTAGTCAAAAGTAAAAAAGTGAAAAAAGAAAGAGACCAAGGCTAGATCCTTGTGGGACCCAGCAGCCACTAATACAAAAGTCTGAATGGGTACTGACAATGTCAGTCCTGTGCACCCTGTTAGTCAGATAGTTTTTGAACCAATTTGTGACATTGGGGGAGAAATTGAGGCAAGTGCCTGGACCAGCAGTTCATGGTTGACAAGATCAAATGCTTTGGTGAAGTCCACGAACACCAAGGCAACATACAGTAATTCCCTAAGTCTAATGTATGGTGCACAAGGTCTGTAAACATCACCTAGGCAGTCTCAGTGTTGTGTTGAGGACATAAACCATGTTGGACACTGGTCAGCAAGCCATTTTGTTTGAGAAATTCAGATGTTTGATCAAGGATTACTCTTTCAAAGACTTTAGAGGAAGGGGCTTGGAGTGAGATGGGATGGTAGTTGGAGGTAAGATTTGTGGATGGGAATATCTGTGGCCATCTTCCACAATTTAGATTAGGTACCTGTGCATAGAAGAAGTTAAAAATGTGTGAGATGGGATATGTCAGCACCTCTATAGCCAGTTTAACCAGGTGATAGTCCCATCAGGACCAAGAGCAGATTTTGGATTGGTACCATCTGAGGTATTTAGCAACCTGCTCCATAGTAGAGTATTTGAAGTAGAATTTGGGTAGGATGCGACTGTGCAGTTTTACAGCTGTGTCCAGTGAGGTGGGTGGAACTTGGAGAGAGATTGCCAAATAAATCATTGAACAGTGAGGCAATAGCATTAGGGTCCCAGGTAACCTCGTTTTTACCCTAAATGGTCCAATATTGCATTCCCTTTGATCTACCGATAAGACTGTTAATATTGTTCTACAGTTTTTCTAGATGTCCAAGGTTACAGGTATCATGATTAATTTTATCTTTGAAAACTGCTGTTTCACAGTTATTTTCCAAAGTTTTGGATTCCTGCAGTTGGGCAGGGTCCTTTGCTTTCTTATATAGACCACATTTTTTCCCTTTTATTAAAGAACCTAAAAAGTTGCCTGGACACCCACTTCTATTTGTTGCCTTTTATTGTGTATCACTTCATAGGGCAGAGGGGATCACAGATCAAAGTGAAATTTTTATAAAAATCATCATAGGCAGTGTCAATGTCCACAGTATTGTCAAGGAAAGACCAATAGCTGGAACGCTAAACAAAGACAAAGGCCTCATGTTTAGATGCTTGAGTTGTCTGCCACTGATGATTATTGGAGGGGCTTGTTGAAGCCTAGTGGACCAGTTGCAGAAAACTGGCAGCTGAAATCAAATAGAGATGAGGCATCCTGCCGAAAGAGCCAATAGTGGAGCAGCTGCAGGTGCAGGGAGCCAGTGAAGTGCTGAGCCCAAGAATGGGTCGAATCTGAAAGAAACAGGGAGAGGAGGCAGTTAGATATGAAGGACAACCCGCGCTACTTGGGGGAAGGTCAGGAAGGTGGACAAAAGAGGGACAGAAAGGTGAGAGATAGTGGGGTTGGAGGAGGAGAAGGAAGGGAGAGAGGTCTCCTGCTGAGAAAGTCTGGCCTTAGGTGCCGGGGGCTCTGAGAGAACAATGATCAGTAATTTAAATTATAAAGGTGCAAAAGTGGGGGACGAGGAGAACAGTGGGATAGAAAACGATGAGTATTGAGTGCAGGTTCAAGGGCCAAGTGGCCAGCAGTAGAAGAAAAGAAAACAAATTAAAAAAAGGAAAAAAAGCAGCAAAAAATTGGGGCAGTCCAAGGGGTGAGAGAGGCAAAGGGAGTGTTGAGAGGATTAGTTAGGCAGCAAGGGTTGGTAGGACAGAAACATGGCAGGAAAGACAGAATGTTAAATAAAGTTTCCCCAAAGTAGGTGCAGGCATCAAGAAAAATATGAATAACAATGTCAGCAGTTCACAGTAAAGGCAGGAATTAAATTAGGCAATTTAACTATATGCAAGCACAAACGGTCAGACTAAGAACTATGCAAAACACTAATTTTGAGCACAAATTAATTCAGCAAAAGACGAGCAGGACAGTTCATATTCCAACACAAATATAGGGCAGCTGTACGTTACACAGGCAACCGCACACAGCTTCACAGAAAAAAAGGGGCCAAGTCTAAAATTCAGCCCAGATTTAAACTTGCAGCCAAAATCAAATAGAGATGAGGCATCCTGCCAAAAGGGCCAACAGTGGAGCAGCTGCAGGTGCAAGGAGCCAATGAAGTGCTTGACTTTCAAGCTGAGCTTTCCCGGAGATTTTCAGTATCTGTGTCCTCTGTGGGGCAGGCGGGCAGCAGAGCAGAGTGTGGCTGGCTAGATCAGATCCAGTCCATTGGTCATCAAGCCCAAGAATGGGCTAAATCTGTGTTGCAGGACCCTTTCTTGGTTTCTTACAGCTTGCTTGGCACAGCGCAAAATATATTTTTTGTGCCATGAAAGCCTCCATCTTGTTGCTTTTCTCTTCAAATTAACAATAACACAGACAGATTTCAGATTGTGAATTTTAATTCGGTTTTATCAGATCAAGCATCTGTCAGTGTAGGTGTTCCACAGAGTTCCATCCTGGGTCCCCTTTTCTCTATTTTTATTAATCACATAACCCAGGATATCCTTCACTGCTCGTCACTCCTTTATGCGGACGATCTTGTCCTGTACTCCAGCTCCAAGGGTATATTGGAGATAAACCTTACCCTCTCTTCTGCCTTCCACAATGTCCAGACTTGGCTCTCCAGACACAAGCTCCTACTTAATGTGGGGAAAACTCAGGCTATGGTCTTTGGCTCTGCGGCCAAGCTTAGGTCGTCTCAAAGCCAATTTAGTATTTCCTGCCTTGATGGTTCTCTGTTGAAGATGGTGAGCTCCTTCAAATACTTAGGGGTTCTACTAGATGGGTACCTTGACTTTGATCAACACATCTTGGCCATGTGTAAGTCTGTGAACTCTAAAATTGGGCTTGCTTATAAGACTAGTCATTGTCTTAACACCCTCTGCTAGATTGGCCATTGCCAGAGGAATCCTACTCCCTTCTCTTACCTTTGGTGCTGTAACTTATCTTAATGCATCAAAGGTATCCCTACACAGATTGGACACTACATTTAATATCATCTACTGGTACATTTCAGCAACACCGCAGCTCAACCATCTCTGTCAGCTCTATACTGACCTTGACTGATGTTCCCCTCAAACTATCGGCTTCTCTTCCTTGGCTCACTAGAGGACAACATTACTAGAATCAATGTCCCAGTATCACTAGCCAACCTTCTTTTTTGACAGACCTCCACCTACGGCCTCTGTTTTACTGATCAGTCCCTACTACACACCCCTAGGTGCAAAACCTCCAAGGGAACCTATGCCTTCTTCTGTGCCACCCCTAAATTTTGGAACTCCTTTCCCTTTGCTGTCCGGTTTGTACCAAGTCATGCCCATTTTAAACAAGCATTTGTCAGTGCCAAATGTTGTTATGCAGGCATTGGCTTTGGTAGTGCAGTGCGGGAAAACATTTTGGGCAGGATGTGAAAAATGACAGCTGTACAGTTCATAAGGAGGTGTAAAAAAATGCCAGTGTTGAGAAAATGTGGCATGTAAATACTAGCAAATTTATTGATTACATGTATGGAAATGCGAATGCACACTTGTAACACAGTCATTTTGTTGATTGTTCGCAATTAAATTTCAATATAGGTATTTTAGCACCTCTCTGCTCATGTACAGTGTCTCTGTTATTTCCTCCAACTGTCCCAAAAAGTGATTTCACACAGTGACCGCGCTATTCTGTGCTGGACATGCAAAAACACATTTTGGGCAAGATATGTGAAATGACAGCTGTACTGTTCATCAAGAGGTGTGGAAAAATGCCAATGGTGAAAATCCAGAGTGAAAATATTACAAATGCGTGACGTTACGAGCGTGCGTGCAATGTGCCAACACACGTTCGTAACAAAGTCATTTTATGGAGTATCATCACCAAATTTTCAACATAGGGATTTTAGGACCTCTGCTCCAGAACAGTATCACTGTCATTTTCATACTCTGGCCTGAACACTGATTTCCCAAAGCGACTGTGCTATTGTGCGCTGGAAGTGCGAAAAAACATTTCAGCCAGGATGTGAAAAATGACAGCTATGCTGTTCACAAGGAGGTGTACAATAATGACAATGTTGAAAATCTGGTGTGAAAATATTATGAATTTGCAAAGTTACAAGCCTGCATAGCAGCTGCGCAATGTACGCTCATAAAACAGCCATTTTTTGGATGTTTTCCACCAAATTTGTAACATAGGCTTTTTGAGAGCCCACCTCATGAACAGTGGCACTGTTATCTTGTTAATCAGTCCTGAAAGGTGATTCCGTGCAGTGACTGCGAAATCACCTTTTGGGACTGATTAACGATAAGACAGTGACATAATTCATGAGGAGGGGTCCCAAAATCCATGTTGAAAATTTGGTGTCAAAATCCCAAAAATGCCGAGACATGCATTAAAGTTGAAAAACCCTATTTATTCCATTATACAGCTTGCGGTATTTCCACAGTTTTGATAGGCTTTAAAGAGTGCAGGCGTATTTCCAGTCCACGAAGATTGTCGCGGACTCAGAGAGTAAGTATGGGTGGAGGGGTGTGTGGGGAGTCAGGCTGCACAGTGGGTGGGTGCAGGTTGTGGGAGGGGGGAAGGGAGACCGCCAAGGAACCATTTCCATCTTTACAGGTACAAAAAAACCAACTAAAAGACATTGGGGGACCGTTTTCATTTTTAATAGGAGATTTGGCATGCTGGGGTGCGCTGCCAGCGTGCCACCTGAGTGCTTGTGGGTGGGTGGGTGCTTTAGCCAATGGGGATTGGGCATCCCCATCGGCAAACAAGGAAACGGGGGAGCCACAGGAGCCGAAGGGGATTTTCAGGGACGTCCCTGATTTCGCCTCAAAAATGTCCTCTGTCCCACAAAAAAATTCTGTTCTTGTGACTAAACAGTGTGGATTGTAAGCACAAAATATTGTTAAACATTAAAGTTACAGACTTCTTCTTCTTCAGAAAATGCTTCTTACATTATTTCCCCCATTCAAACATCTTTCTGAGTGAATATTATCAATTTTTAAGATGTGTCCCTGATTTTAGGTCTTTGCCCCTGATGTTTTTAAGCCTTGTCCCTGATTTATGAGGTTAGAGGTTGAGAGGTATGTTGGGCACCCCCTCAGCAAGCAAAAAATGGTGGGGACACATAATGCCGATGGGGAGTGGGCTCCCCCATCAGCAAAATTCAAGGGGAGGGAAGGATACATGCCGACGGGGATTGGGCCCCCATCGGCAAACAGAAACTGTTGGAGGGGGAGGTGCATGATACCAAGGGGGTTGGACACCGCCTCGGCAATCAAAAAGGGCGGGGTTACATGATGCCGATGGGGATTGGGCACCCCTATCAGCACACAATAAAGGGTGGTGTTGACAGGCAACAGAGGCAGTCACTGCTGCCATGTTGATTGCACGTAGGGGGAGGCCTGTTGTGGTCACACTGCATGAGAGTTTTGCTCTCATTGCAGCGGACCTTTTATCTCATGTCTTCACCTCATTAGCTAGGCAGGGTGTCGGCCCCTGCAGCTGGCTGATTGGGGAATGCGGGACGCACCTACTGGTGAATGCCCTGCATTCGCCCAACAGTGACCGCGCCTCCAGATCTGCACTACCGCAAGATGTTGGCTGCGCAAGTACGCCAACATAAAAAGAGTGTTGGTCTCACCTATTTAAACCAATCCCATGCATGTGTTTCAATCCACCCTAATTTTACCTGACTGTCACCACTTAGCTACGAGCTCCTGCCTCCCCTTATTATTGCCCTTCATCACTCCTGCCTCTTCCACTGTGATCCCTGCCTTATCCTGCTCCCATGATCTAACGTCACTGTAACTCTACTGCTCTCTTTGGGACCTAACTCTATTTACTCTCTGTCAACCACTACTTAGTCCTGACAATATTGTTAAGTTGACTTAGTGTTCTGATGTTAGCACCTATAAGATCTATTGTTTTTACCTGTGGCACTTACCTTGAATGTGTACTATTTCATGATTGCTATGTTTTATGGTTGTCTGCCTTGTGCAATATTTGTACCTTGTTTCACTGTCAAAAGCTATATCCTGCTATTTGTGATCCCACCTTGTATTTTTGCTGTATTGCCCTGTCTGTAACCTCACAGGTCATGTCTGAAAATAGTCATTACCATGGCTAGCACACCCAACCGGTAACCAAAAACTAAATAAAAATAAATAAATAAACAAGCATGGAAAATATATAAAAATGATGTCATTTTTTTTATCACATCTCTTTTTTCTCACCTATTGCAGCCACAGTCCTGCAATGAATCCAGCCCCCACTCCTCCTTTTACTGCTGACCCCGAAGCTTGATGTGCCCAACTGGAATATGCTGCTACATCCGTTGAGAGGGGCCTCCCTAAGCCCCTGCACCCAGCAAGGATCCAATACCGGTACACGCCTGCTTCCAGGCATTGTCGGCCGGTGAAATGTGCACCCATCAGGCTGCCGTGGACTGTGCTGCCATTTTCCTTTTTCTCCCCAATTGGAGCACGGACGTGCAATAACGTCCATGCAGCATGCTCCCCCCTTACATAACACTCGCGCACTGCAGTTCCTCCGGGCGTCCCCAGCAACCGCCAGAATGCGACGTGTACCTACCAGTTTTTCCCCAGGACTAGGAGAGCTGTCATCGGATGCTCGATCCTAGTCCTCCCTTACTGACCCCTGATGACCTGAACTCGTTCCAAAACCCGGGTCGCCAGCGTGGAGCGAGGTGTGGCGTCCAGCGCCTCAACCGTCAGTGCCACCGGTCTGGCTCAAAATGCTGTCATTTTAAAAAAATAAACACCGGAACCTAGCTAAACAGGCCTGGTTTAGCTGGATTCTGATGTTTGTTTTTTAAAATAAGGACACAAAATCCCAGGTGCCCAGCTTAGCGAAAGGAGCCATTCAACCATGTTCTCTGTATGAGAACAACGGGACTTTCTTGACTTCGGCAACTGCAGCTGGAACTCATGCTGTGGGCTGCAGTGAGATGCCATTTCTCTGGTGTCTATTGGTCCCCCCTCCACTGACATCCCCATATGTGTGTAATGTTACCTGGTGTCTAGTGGCACCCCCAACCCTCCGACCACTGTCCTCATAATGTTCGAGTCTTTCCCTGGTGTCTAGTGGCACTCCTCACCTTCTGATTGCCGGCCCTGTAATGTTTGAGTCTTTCCCTAGTGTCTAGTGTCACCTCCCACCCACCGATAACCATCTGCATAATGTATGAGTCTTCCCTGCTATCTAGTGGCACCTCCACCCTCCGATCGCCGTCCCCATAATGTTTGAGTCTTTCCCTGGTGTCTAGTTCAGTTCAGTACAGTTCAGTTTATTGTGAAGGGATGAATATTCATTGAGTAAGCTCATTTGCAAGGATGTCCCTTATACACCATACACAGCATAATGTGACGAATTACACAAGAGCTAAGACAATAAATACAGTATAGCAGCATTACATAGAAGCTCATAGGGCAAGGAGTACATCTTTCAGGTAGACAGAAACATTGGATTTGTAATACACAGTGAGTTACACAAAGTAAAATAATAAGATAGTAAAGTACGTCGCATGGAGAGGCGGGTGATAGGGAATACGTGCTAGAAGTCAAAGAAGACCATCCCAGATGCAGAACAAGGAAGTGCGAGGTATTAAGGATGGCTCGGGGGAGATTAGAAGCAATGGCAGGATTTGGTGGTGATTTTATGAATGATCCTTTTGAATGCAGTTACTGGTATTAAAATCTGAAGCTTAAGTAGAGATTTGAACTTATTCCAGGTATAGGAGAACATAGAAGAAGAAGAAGAAGAAGAATCTGCATTTATATAGTGCTTTTCACACATCCAAAGTGCTTTTACAAGCAATGCCAGACTGGTAGTGAAGTGACTGAATGTGTGGTGGTGGCCATATCGCACATCATCACCACACACAGCCTGGATAATTGCATGAACCAGTTTATGGGAAGGGAATGTTGGCCAGGACACGGGAATGTTCCCTACTCTTTTGCGAAGAGTGCCCTGGGTTCTTTTACTTCCACCTGGACACCCACCAGGACAACACCAGGATGGGCAGAAGGGACCTCGGTTTAACGTCTCATCCGAAGGATGGCACACCCCAGCAGTACAGCACCCCCCAATACTGCACTCGGATGCCAGCGATTTTTAGGTGCAAGTCCAATCCCGGTGTGGGACAAGAACCCACAACCTTCTGGTCCAGAGGCGGATGTGCTACCAACTGAGCCACGCTGACACCCATAGCCCACATAGCCCATGGCCGCCCTGCCAGGACGAGTGCAAAGATGAGGAACTTCCAAGAAGATGTAAGTACAATTTCTAAAGTCATAAGCCCTATTTAGGCAATGGAGGACTGATGTAATATGGGGGCAGCTTATTTAATAGAGCTTTATATGTCCAGATATAGATGTGAGTGAGTCTTCTGGTTGCCGAGGAAGTCCAGAGTGGCACCCCCTACCCCTCCAATCAACTTCTTCATAATGCTTTAGTCTTTCCCTGGTGTCTAGTGCTACCTCCCACCCTCTGATCACTGTCTCCTGATGCTTTAGTCTTTCCATGGTGTCCAGAGGCACCCCCACCATCCAATCACCATCCCAGTCTGAAATAAAGAAAACCCTCCCTCAATGTTTTTTTTCTTTTTAAACCTGCAAAAAAGAAAATGATCGTTCACTGATCTGATATCCCCACCATCACATCGCACTCAGCACCCACCACCCCACACTCCCGTACACCACCCACCCTCACTCACCTGAACAAGTCCCAGGGTGAAGAGCCACTCTTTGATCAAAGACATGTCTTGCTGCTGGAACTGTCAACTGCAATAGAGAAATTAAGGTAAGTGCAGTGCAATGTATTTTAATGTGGTTTTCAACTTCGATGCATAACTTTGTCAATTTTGCATATTTTGACCCCACATTTTCAACATAGCCTTTTTGAGACCTCACCTCATGACCAATTGTGGTGGGATTATGCGAATAGAGCCTAAAAGGTGATTTCACGGGCATGTGGTGAAATCACCTTTCAGGTGGGATTTGAAAATGTTCACCACCCTTTTTCATGTGGTGGGGTCATAAGAAGGCTATGTTGAAGAGTTTGAGTCAAAATATGTCAAAATGGCAGTTATGTGCATTGGTTGAAATTTTACTATGCTCACTCATAACTTTGATAATTTTATATATTTTGACCCCAGATTTTCAACATAGCCATTTTTTACACCACCTCATGAATGTGGTGGCTGTCATTTTTCAAATCCTGGCCAAAATGTGTTTTTACACAGTGGCATGGAGTGACATTTCAATGCCATGCAATGACATTTCTCTGGGGATTGGAACATTTTCACTACCAGGTTCATGAGGTGGGGTAAGAAGGCTATGCTGACAATTTGGTGTATGAATACGATAAAATTATCAGGTTATGAGTGAATGTTGCAGTATTTCATTGTTCACTCATAACTTCACTAATTTTTTTGACTCCAAACTTTCAACATAGCCATTTTCCACACTACCTCATAAATGTGACAAGTGTCATTTTTAAGATCCTGGATGAGATGTGTTTTCACACTTCTGGTGTGAAATGACATTTCTGACAGTATACAACAAGCATTTGTCAATGCCAAATGTTGTCTTGCTGGCATTGGCATTGGTAGTGCAGGAGTTAGAGATGCGTAATAGGAATGACAGTGAACTATGGAACTGACGCTAACCCCAACCCCACCCTGCAGAGACTGACAGGTGCTGGGGTGTGCCTTTGGGGTGTCTGCTATAACGCTCATGCCATTTTACCTCAACCTACCCTGTAGACACTGACAAGTGTAGCGGTGTGCTTTGGGGTCTTTGGGCCTTATACTTACCCCATTCCATAAGGAAATACACTGAGATGGGTGCAGTATAGGAGAATGGGGTGAATGTTAGAGCCAAACACTCCAAGGCACACCTCGATGCCTGTCAGTGGTTGCAGGGTGGGGGGAATGGCATGAGCATTACAGCCAATGATCCCAAGTCACACCCCTGATGCCTGGCAGTCTCTACAGGGTGGGGTGTTACAGTTGGAAACCCTAACGTTGTAGGCATTTGTTGGTATTTTCACTCCAAATTTTCAAAATAGGCTTTTTGTGACCCCGCCTCATGAAGAGTGGCACAATCAGTTTGTTAACTGAAAGGTGGTTTTGCACAGTGGCTATGCCATTTGGTGACACAGGGAAGAAAACACATTTTGGGCAGGATGTGGAAAATGACAACTGTATTGTTCATGAAGAGGCATAAAAAAATGGCAACGTTGAAAATCTGGAGTGAAAATATGACAAATAGTTGAAGTCATGAGCATGCATAGAAACTGCGCAACACACGTCCATAACCCAATTACTTTTGGGAGTTTTTTAGATACATTTTCAACATAGGCATTTTTGGACCTCCCCTCATGAACAGTGGTGCTGTGATTTTGTTTATCTGTCCCAAAAGCTTATTTCCCACAGCGACCACACCATTGTGCGCCACAGGTGTGGAAACACATTTTGGGCAGGCTGTGAAAAATGACAGCTGTTCTGTTGATAAGGAGGTGTGAAAAAATGCCAGTGTTGAAAATCTGGCATGAAAATATTGCAAATTTGTGAAGTTACAAGGGTGAGTGGAAACTGCACAATGCATGCTTGTAACACAGTCATTTTATGGACTTTCGTCACCAAATTTTCAACATAGGCATTTTAGGACCTCTGCTCATGAATAGTGTCACCATCATTTTCTCAAACTGTCCCAAAAACTGATTTTGCACAGCGACCGTGCTGTTCTGTGCTGGACGTGTGAAAACACATTTTGGCTAGGATATGTAAAATGACAGCTGTACTGTTCATAAGGAGGTGTGGAAAAATGCCAATTTTTAAAATCTGGAGTGAAAATATTACAAATTCATGAAGTTATGAGAGTGCGTGGAAACAGTGCAACGCACACTTATAAAACAGCCATTTTTTTGGATTTTTTTCACCAAATTTTCAATATAGGCTTTTTGAGAGCCTCCCTCATGAACAGTGGCACTGACGTTTCATTATACAGTCCTGAAAGGTGATTCCACGCAGTGACCGTGAAATCACCTTTCGGGACAGAATAATACCATGCTGGTGACTGACTTCATGAGGAGGGGCCCCAATAACACCATGTTGAAAATTTGGTGTAAAAATTCAAAAAAATGCCCGAGATGTGTACCAAAGTTGGAAAAAAACTATTTATGCCATTATACAACTTACTGGAATTTCTTCAGTTCGCGGTCAGCTTTGAAGAGTGAAGACGTGTTCCCAGTCCACCGAAGATCATTGTACTGACTCCAGAGGTAAGTATGGGGAGAGAGGGGTGAGGGGAGGCAGGGTGCACAGAGGGTGGGTCGGGTTGGGGCAGGGAGCTGGACAGACCGCAAGGGACTATTTTCTTCTTTTACAGGTAAAAAAAAAGTTGTGGGACTTTTTTTTATTTTAGAGGGGTATTTGGCATGCTGGAGTGGGCTCCCAGCATTCCACCTCAGTGTTTGGGGGGGCTAGCTGATGGGGGATTTGGCACAGACCAAAGCGGGGGTGCATTATGCCAATGGTGAGTGGGCACCTACATTGGCACATAAATTGGGTCAGGGCATGCTGACAGGGGGATTGGGCACTCCTGAAGTCAGCATTGTGACAGGCAGTGTGCCACCATGTTTAATGTAATGTTTCACCAGGGAAGGCACATAGGGAGGTGCCGCTGCATATGACAAGCTTTGTTCGCATTGCAGCGGACCTTCCCTTAGATGTGTTCACCACATTATGTATTCCTGGTGTGGCGCCGACATGCAGGCTTATTGGGGAATGAGGGACGCACCTACTGATGCATGCCCTGCATTCGCCCAACAGTGACCGCGCCTCCAAATCTGCTACTAATGCAATATGTTGGCTGGCATGCACGTGCGAGCCAACATAATAAATGGTACATGTTGTTTTTTATATGGTGAATCATAAATGAGTATCTTGAAAATTTGGGGTCAAAATGTAAAAAGAATATATATAAATTGTTAACAAACTTTGTGTGTCATACCACTGTTGACCCCAATGGGTTTGCTATGTGATCCCATGCTGTTGAGCTGAGTTTGGGGGTGAGCTCAGTGATCCAGCTGGATAGGTTGAGGGTGGGAGAATAATGCTGCTATCCAACACCCCCCCCAGCCAGGGAATGAAAGTTGCAGGGTTGACCACATGGGCCTGGGTACCATATAGTGAAGACAACTGTCCCCTTGGCATAAGGCCCTGCACCTCTCCCCCCCTTGAGTTGCAGAGGGCCCTGTGCATTGGTTGCTGTGGTCATGTAGAAGTGCAGGGACCACAAGGCCTTGCACTTTCACAGCCCACCAGATAGCCCAATGAATTCTTCTCATCTGTCATTGCACTGAACTGCAAGGCCTGCAATTTGTGGGCCCTACACTTCTGTAGGTGGACAGAGTCTTTTCTTCGAGAATGGCATCCATTCATGCAGGTCCCCTTGAGGATACAATTCCACTGTCTCAAAAAGAAAGGAAATTATTTGCAAAAAACTGTGTTAATTCATCGGTTAGGTTAACTTAACACCACAAAAGTAGGAAAATGTGGTGTTAGGGTTGCCAACCCTAACACCCCACCCCCAGCCCCCAAGCAGCAAAAGGAAAAAAAAACATTAGGGTTTTGGGTCTCTGGAGCCTTGGCAAATCAGTGGTGGGTTCTTCCTTGGGAGTTTTCAACCCTAATGCCCACCCCATTCTATAAGCAAAAAAGATTGCACATGATCTCCTTTCTTCACGCAGGGCCCACAGGGACCTGCGTGAAGAAAGCTATAACAAATTGTGTTGGCAACCTGTGGAGAGACATACTTCTCTGCCTTTGAATAGTGTATCATTATGAGGCAGTGGCTTAGAGCTGTACCTTGTGATTCAGATTAGAGGCTACAGGCTGTGGGGGAAGGGTGAGCACTAGGTTGATGAACCTCAAGGAAGATCATTGATTCACCAAGACTCTGGAGACCCAAACCGCTAATGTTTTCCTTTTTGCTGCGTGGAAAGTGAAAATGATAAGGTTGGATACCCTAACACCATTCCCCTACTTTTGTGGCGATTAAGTACCTAACTGTGCATTAATGAGTTTTTGCAAACTATATATATATATATATATATATATATATATATATATAGAGAGAGAGAGAGAGAGAGAGAGAGAATTTAGCAGAGGTGGAGGGGTTGTTTTATTTATCTCTGAACATATTAAATCTGAAGAATTAGACATCTGTTCAAATGAGCCTGATCAACTTTGGGTCAAACTAACCCCACACAAATCACCAAAGATAATTGTAGGTACAATATATGTCTCCATCATCCTCAAAAGAAAACAACCTACTTTTGCATACAATCCAATCATTAAATCCTACAGAAAGATTATTACTCATGGGGGATTTTAATTTACCTGGCATTGATTGGAAAGGGTCAAATGCTTCCAATAAAATGAAGCCAGACTTTTTAGACTCTTTTGATCAGACTGGCCTAGCCCAAATGGTGGATGATCTAACTAGAGGCACTAATTTGCTAGACTTAGCCTTGACTAACATGGGAGATACTGTTATCAATTGTAGAACTTCTACACCTTTACGCATGAGCGACCATTTGAAAATAGAATTTACGGTCAAAGAACCAATATTCAGGCATTCAGGGGCAACCACCATCCTGAATTTTAATAAAGCAAACTCTGCCCAAATGAAATTAAATTTAAAACACAGGAAATGGCAGGAGGAATTTGAAGGCAAATCTTTAGAAACTATCTGGGATGTATTTTGTAAAACAGTACACACAGAAACATCTAGTAATATACCGGCAAAACAGAAATACACAAACTGTAAAGCTAAACCACACTGGCTGACACCCAATATTAAGAAGTTGATTAACAAAAAAAAATAGACTTTTCAAAAAATGGAGAGCTAATAGTCATAGTAAATTCAGAGAGCAATATAAGATCACAGCAAGAACTTTAAAAAGCAAGATCAAGGTGGCTAAAGCTAACTATGAACTAAAACTAGCAAACAGAGTTAAAGATAATTACAAATCATTCTATTCATATATAAATAATAAAAAGTGGACATCCAAATGCATAGGGCCACTAAAAAATGCAATTGGGAATCTAATATCAGATGATACTGAGATGGCTAACCTAACCAACAAATATTTTTCATCAGTATTTAATAATAATGTTAGCACAGGACCAACTGTCCCATTTACAGGTGTATCACAACAGAGTTATCAGATCAATACCAAAGAGGTAGAAACTAGGTTATGCAAGCTAGATCCCAATAAATCACCATGACCAGATGGTTTACATCCTAGAATCTTGAAAGAATTATGTGAAGAGCTCACTTCACCACTAGCATATATTTTCCAGAAATCATTAGATAGTGGGGAGGTAGTAGGTGATTGGAAGAATGCCACAGTCATCCCATTATTTAAAAAAGTAGCCAAGTCAGATCCAGCCAACTATTGTCCAATAAGCTTAACTTCAATACCATCCTAGATATTGGAGGGAATTCTGAAAGACTCAGTCCTAACATTTATAAACGAGAACCAACTAGTGGATAAGTCCCAACATGGATTTATCAAGGGGAGTTTGTGCCAGACTAACATACTTGGTTTTTATTACAGGGTAGTTAGGAAATTGAATAAGGGTAAATCGGTTGACTTACTGTTTCTGGACTTTGCCAATGCCTTTGATAAACTCCCACACAATGAATTGTTAACAGCATTACAAGGATTGGGTTTAAAACAACCTATAAAAAATTGGGTAGGGGATTGACTGAAGGACAGGAAACAGAGTTTGTATTGGGGTGCCTATTCTGATTGGGCACATGTGTCAAGTGGGGTTCCCCAGGGGTCGGTGCTGGGGCCTTGTATCTTTAATTTATATGTATCGTCACTGCAATATGAGTCCAACGATATCTGGCTAACCAAATTTACTGATGATTGCAGGTTAGGGGCAGTGGTAGATAACATCAGAGGAGCTACCCCACTCCAAACTGCACCTGACACAATCTCGGAATGGACCACCAAGTCAAAGTTACCTCTAAACTCAGGGAAATGCACTCTAATGCATCTAGGGAAGCACAACCAGGCCACATATACACCCTACATAACCAATCACTAAGTGTAACAACAGAAGAAAGGGACCTGGGGGTTACTGTTTCCCGAGATTTGAGATTTTCACCAAACTGCAGAAATAGTATTCGTAAAGGGAGCAGAATTTTGAACTGTATTTTTAGCCATATAACAGCTAGAAGTAGTGAGGTCATTTTGCCTATGTACACATCACTGGTAAGACCTATTCTGGAATATGGGGCCCAGGTTTGGGCACTGTACAAAAAAAGTGATGTGGCAATGTTGGAGAACATCAAAAAAAGGGCTACTCTGGGGATACAAAATAATGGCAGGTTTAGACTACAAGACAAGGCTGAAGGAATTAGACCTATTTTCTCTGGAGTACGGGGGGGGCTTATTATACAAGGCTTGGTCCGACAATGACCTCTGTGAGATCTTAGGCCTAGAATCAAGCAATAACACATATAACTCTCACCCACTATAACTGGAGGCAAAGTATATGCACCTTGCCAGGACCAGCAAATGGTTTAACCAGAGGGTGGTACATGAATTGAACAGACTTCCCATAGAGGTAGTTGGGTGCACTACCATTCGGTCTTTTAAACATAGACTGGGCAACTTTTATCAAGGGATAATGACATGAGTAGAAATAGCGAGCATTATGGACTAAGTCTTTTGCTCTGTAGAAATCCTATGGAATCCTATGAAATATATATTCTTTGCAAGGACTTCATTAATGCACAAGTTAGGGTTGAAGCAACAGAAGTAGGGAAATGTGGCATTAGAGTTTCCAACGCCAACACCCCACCCTCACCCTGCAGGCAGCAACAGGCATGGGGTGTGCCTTGGGGTTGTCATCCCTAATGCTTACCACTTTCCATGAGTAAATAAGCTGAGATGGGTACTGTGTATGAGAATGGGGTGAGCATTTATATATATATATATATATATATATCTGGCCCAAAATGTGTTTTCTCACCTGTGGCATGGAATGATTTTGTGGTAGTGCAGAATGATGTTTCGGCAGGGATTTGTAAATTCTCAGCCCAGCGTTCATGACATGGGGTAATAACAAGGGTATGATGACAATTTGGTTGGTGTTTCGGCTGAAATGTTTCTACAGCATCATACATGTGTGCATCGATGTAGGGATTAGAGTGCAGGGCCCAGAGGGCCAAGCGCTCTTACAAGCAAAAAAGACTACGATCTTACTTTCTGAAAAAATAAGGAAATTCTTGGCTATTTTATACTGTAACCATCTCAGTTAACTTACGCATAGAATGGGGTGAGTGTTAGGGTTGACAATCCCAATGCACCCCCCCATGCCTGTTGCTGCTTGCATGATCGGGGTGGTGTGTTAGGGTTGGAAACCCTAACAGCACATTTCCAAACTTTTGTCACTGGACCCCCAACTGATGCATTAACAAAGTTATTTGCCTAGCATATCTGTCTGTCTGTCTATCTAGCTATCAACATTCTTTGCAAAAAACTGTGGTAATGCTAGGGTTCAGGCTAAAGCAGTAAAAGTAGAGAAATGTGGTTTTAGGTTTTCCAACCCTAAAACCCCAATGCCAACTCTAAAGCAAATCAGGGGTTGAGTCTTCCTAGGGGTTGCCAATCCTAAAGCTCACCCCATTCTATACACTCCAGAAACATATACACCTAATGGGGTGAGCTTTAAGGTTGCCAGTCCCTAGGAAGATTCCACCCCTGTTTTGCTTTAGGGGTGGCGTTGGGGTTTTAGGGTTGGAAACCCTAAAACCACAGATGTGCCTTTGGCTGGTTTGGTGAAAAATAATAATCTTTTCCAAAGTTATTAACTTTTGACATTTCAGAATAGCTGTATGACGTGCCAATCATTTTTCATAATGGAAAAATCCTTTTTGGTATGCCACCCTACATACGAACATATGAAACTGCCAGCAGAAACAGGCCATGTCGTTCTATCAAGTCTGCTAGAGTGTGCTGCTTGGTGCCATACCATGAATAATAATAATAATAGTTTTTATTTATATTGCGTCTCTCAAGTGTCAAAGCGCATTCCAATAAAATAAGTTAAAATACAGAATACAGAAACAGAAATATAAAAGTAATATTATAAAACACACAGAACAATTAATGAGCAGTGAAACCATATGCCTTTTCCCACAAAAAGGACTGAAGAGCCTGTTTAAAACTCCCCAAGGTTGTACACTCCCTAGTCCGATGGGGTAGAGAATTCCAAAGGGAAGGGCTGTAAACATAAAAGCCCTGGCCCCAGCAGATTTTAATATCACCCTTGGAATCTCTAGCAACCCCTCGTCGGCCGAGCGGAGCAATCTCACAGGGCAGTAATGGATCAGGAGTTATTTCAGGTAATCAGGGCCCAGATCATGCAGGACTTTAAAAGTCAGTAGTCCAACTTTGAAGGTGATCCGCCACTGGACTGGCAGCCAGTGCAGTTCTCGCAGCACCGGAGTAATATGGGAAGATATAGGGGTACCCATCAATACTCTGGCTGCAGAATTCTGCACTAGCTGCAAGTGGTGGACATCAACCTCTGGAAGCCCAAGGTAAAGTGAGTTGCAGTAGTCCAGGTGTGAGGTCACAAAAGCATGGATCAAAGTTGGCAGATCACCGGACGGAACGAGGTGCTTGATTCTGGCCATGTTTCTTAGATGGTAAAAAGATGACTTTACCACCGCTGACACCTGGGATTGAAGAGTCAGCCCCGCATCTAATATCACCCCCAGATCTCGCACCCATTCAGAAACCCATAGCTCGACATCCCCAAAAAACAATCCAGATGGGGTGCCGGCCATAGGTCCCCCTATCCAGCGATCCAGATCGAATACCAACACTTCTGTCTTTCCAGAGTTCAACTTCAGCCAACTGGACCTCATCCAATCCTGGATTTCATTTAGGCAGCTGTTAAATACCGAGATAGCGCCTTCCTGGTTGGGTGCAAAAGACAGGTACAGCTAGGTATCATCTGTGTAACAGTGAAACCTCAGCCCATACTGTCTCACAATGTCTCTGAGGGGAAGCATGTACACCGAAAACAACATGGGGGACAATATAGAGCCCTGAGGACCCCCACAAAATAGGGAGATGGGATCAGAGGAAAAAAAACCTGACACCACCCTATGAGTTATTCCAGTGAGGTATGAAGTGAACCATCTGAGAACAATCCCAGAGAGTCCACAAATACATCTCAGGCGCTCATGTAGGACCCCATGGTCAATGGTGTCAAATGCTGATGACAGATCTAATAATACCAAGATGGACCATTTTCTCTGGTCTCTCGCCATCAGGAGATCATTGAGCACCCAAACCAGTGCAGTCTCGGTACTGTGCCTCTTTCGAAAGCCTGATTTGAGAGGTTTGTAGATGTTATGGATGGTCAAATGGTTCTCCAGCTGGGCCGCCACCACCTTCTTGATCACCTTCCCTACAGAGGGAAGGTTTGAGATGGGTCTGTAGTTGGCAAGACAGTCTGGGTTCAAAGATGCTTCCTTCAACAAGGGTGTCACCACTGCCTCTTTCAAGGAACAGGGATATTCACCCGAGTCAAGGGAACACCAGACTATCTGTGCTAGAACCAGTAGAATGGACTCTCCACACCCTAAAATTAGGGAAGTAGAGCCTGGATCTAAACTACAGCAGGTATAATGCAGCCCTTGGACAATCTGCATAACATCCATGATTTCCGGGCGGTCGAAGGTACTCCAGGAAAACGAAGGGACGGTGACCCGATCCTGGCCACTAGCAACCCGCATAGAATGTGTCAAACAGATGTCTGACCTAATGTCAGCCACCTTATCAGCAAAGAACCAATCAATCTCATCATGCTGTAACTGTGAAAATGCTCTATGGAGTTGTAGACAGGTTGGGTTGCACAGTCTGTCCACAGTTCTGAATAGCTGAGCTGGTCGGTTCTGAGCAGCAGAAATTTCCCTGGACAGGAACTCTGCCTTCTTATGAGAGATTTCTGACTGATATAATTGCCCCCCCCCCACTCCCCCTGGAGTTATACTGCTCCCATCTCGGTCCTATCCCTGAATTCCACCCCTCCATGCCCCCCTGCCATCCTCACCTTCTTGTTTACCCTGTCCCACCCCCTCTTGAAAATGATTACTGTCTTTGCCGCCACCACCTCTGCTGGCAACTCATTCCATCCCTTAACCACTCCTTCCTTGAAAAAGGGCCTCCTCATTTCCCTCTTGAATCTGCCTCCCTCCAACTTCAGGCTAGGCCCCCTGGTTGTTCCTTCCCTCCTTAGGTTAAACATGCCTTCTGTGTTCACCCTATTTATGGCCTTCAGGTACTGTACTTGAACGTCTTGACAATATCCCCACTATCCCTCCTTTCCTCCAGGGAGTACAGTACATGTTCAGTGCACTCAGCCTCTCCTCATATGTTCTGTACCCCATGCCATGGATCATTTTGGACCCCCTCCAGCAGTTTGATGTCCTTCTTCAGGTAAGGGTGCCAGTACTGAACACAATACTCTAGGTGTGGCCTCACCAGTGACCTGTACAGTGGGAGAATAACTTCCTCCCTTCTAGAGGTGATTCCCCAGGCAATGTAGCCTAGCATTGTATTTGCTTTGGCTGAAGCCTTTCGGCACTGTGCAGAGTGCTTCATATCCCCTGACCATTACCCCCAGGTCCTTTTCCTCCTCTGATACTGCCAGCTTAATTCCCCCCAGCCAGTAACTGGTCTTTGGGGTTCTGGTTCCCATGTGCATCACCTTGCACTTCTTGGCATTAAAACCCAACTGCCATATGCCCGACCATTTCTCCAGCTTAGTCAGGTCCTCCCTTAAATCCTAGATCCCCTCCTCCATGTCCACCCTCCCACAGAGCTTAGTATCATCTGCGAACAGGCAGATTTTACTTATGACTCCCTCTGCTATGTCGCTAATAAACACATTGAACAGCACATGTACCAGTACTGAGCCCTGTGGGACATCACTAGTTACAGGCCTTGGTTTGGATAGCTCCCCTTCCACCATCACTCTCTGGTCCCTGTTCTGTAGCCAGCTCTTGGCCCTCCCCAGCAGTTTCTCCCCTAATCCCAGGTCCCTCAGCTTGCTGATCAGTCTACCATGTGGTACTGAATCAAATGCCTTGCTGAAGTCCAGGTATAGTACGTCCGCTGCCTGCCCCTTGTTCAAGGTCTTCTTAACCCAGTTGAAGAGGTCTATCATGTTGGTTTGACACAACCTCCCCCTAACAAATCCATGCTTTCTTTCATCCTGGAGGCCATTTTCCTCAAGGAAGGACACCAGCCTTTACTTTAGACTGGTCTGCATTAGCTTACCTACTATGGAGGTTAAGCTAATTGGCCTGTAATTATCCAGCTCATCCTTGAGACCTCTCTTATAGAGTAGTACCACATGAGCTGTTTTCCAGTCCTGAGGTACATGCCCTGTCTCCAGCGAGGTGTTAAATAGATCTCTCAGTGGTGCCGCCAATACTTCTGCCGGTTCCCTCAGGACCCTTGGGTGTATCCCATCTGGGCCGAGTGCCTTGTCTACTTGCAGTTCCCGTAGTCCTCCTAGCACTCTATCCACATCAATCTCCCCCTCATAATCCTTCCCCTCCTAAGGGAGCACCCCAGTCCTCTCCTGCAGAATAGGCTAGCTAGGCTCCCTGGTAAAGACAGAACAGAAGTACTCGTTTAGTGCCTCTGCTTGCTCCACACTCTTTTCAACCAACCCACCCACCCTTTTCAGTCTAACTATCCCCTTTCTTCTCCTTCTCTCCTTAATGTATCAGAAGAAGTCTTTTTCTCCTTCTTTGATCCTCTGTGCCAGCTTAAGTTCTTTCTCAGCCTTGGCTACCCTGACCTCTTTCCTTGCCTCCCTCGATATCAGATAGTAAGCCTCTCTATCCTCCTCCTTCAAGGTACATTTTGTACTTCAGGAAGGCCGCCCTCTTCTCCTTTACCTTTTCAGCTACTTTTCTTCCAAACCAGTTAGGCCTGTTGGTTTTGGACTGCTTTTTTCAATTCCTTGTGCAAGTGTTTGTAGCTGCTATTATTCCTATCTTAATGGTGGACCATTTCTGGTCTGCATCCATCCTTGGATGAAGCCCTGCCAGGTGCTCCTGAACTATTCTCCCCATCTTGCTGAAGTCTGCCTTCTTAAAGTCCACCACCCTTTGTTTTAGTCAAAGCAACTTCCTTCCCCATGCTGACTGAAAACCAGTTGGTTCTGTGACTCTCTGAGTCAAGAAACAGTCCTGGAAGTCATCCAAGAGGACCTGTTCCCTGCTGCAGGTGGTAGTCGGGGTGTTCCAGTCTATTCCAGATAGACTGAAGTTCCCTAGAATTACTGTGCTTCCTTTTGCCTCTATCCTCTTGATCTGTTCCCCTAGCTCCCCAGTCAACTCAATTCCCTGTGAAGGTGGCCTATACACCACCCCCACATGAACCCTGTTCCCAGCAGAGTTCTGGAGTACCACCCACAGTGCTTTAATGTGCCTTCCTCACCCTCCTCCCTGCTGCACTTTATCCCATCCCTAACATACAATGCCACTCCACCTCCCCTCCCCCTTGCCCTATCCTTCCTATAGAGTTGGTATCCTGGGATCTTGAGGTCCCATTCATGAAACTGCATTGTCCAGGTTTCTCTGATGGCAGCAATGTCCACATCCCCCTCTGCCATCAGCACCTAAAGGTCCACCGTCTTATTTACCAGACTCCAAGCATTCAAAGACACGACCTTCCAGTGTGCCCCCTGGTCCACAATCTTAATGTGATTCTTCTCTCCCCTTGCCTCTAGCATCTTCTCCTCTTTTGGTCCTCGATCCCTTATTGTTTTCACAGGGGGGGAGGCCCAGGGACCCCCACACCTGAGGCTGGGTGCCTTTCCCTCTGCTGCCCCCCTTCCTTAGTTTAAATATAGTTTGCCCTGCATGTAGCTCTACAGTTTGCCTTTCAGGACCCTTTTGCCTTCCTTGCTTAGGTGACGCCTGTCTGTCAAATATAGTTCCTTATCCTCCCATGTTCTTCCCCAGTCACCCACCAGTCAGTATCTGTTTTTGTTACACCATCCTCATAGCCATTGGTTGAACTCCTCAGTCCTCAACTTCCTAACTGCACTTGCTCAAGGTACTGGTAATACCTCCGAGAAGGCAACCGACTGTCCCATCTCTCTACAGATCTGTCCTAGCCCAATGAACCTTTCCTGCACTGTATTTGTTTCATAGCCCACCAGATCATTGGTGCCTAAATGCACTACAATGTGTGGCTTTCCCTTCCATACACACTTTGGTATTATTACACTCCCTCTCCCTGCCATCATGCCTGGCATGCACACCACCCTCTTGCTGCCTTTCCCAGAATTCCCATTTCCCCGTCTAATATCTTTCAGGATGGAGTCCCCTATTATTAAAACTTGCTCCTTCTGCCCCTGCCTCCTGTTTGAATGCCGATTCTGTTGATCTTTGGTGTCTGGTGTCTAGTGGAACCCCCCACAATCCAGTTGCCATCCTCGTAACTCTTATACATTTTGCTGGTATCTTGTGGCACCCCCCCCCCAGCCTCCAATCACCATCCTCATAACTGTCATTGCTTTCCTTGGTGTCTAGTGACACCCCCACCTTCCAATTGCTGTCCCCTTAATTGTAATAGATTTCCATGGTGTCTAGTGGCACCCGCACCCTCCAATCACCATACCCTATAATATAATATTGGTGTCTAGTGGTGCCCTCCACCCACCGATTGCTGTCCCGTATTGTTTATTATTTCCTTGGTGTCTAGTGGCACCCCCAGTCTCTGATTGCCATCCCCATATTTAAATTATATTTCCCTGGTGGTGTCTAGTGGCACCCCCACCCTCATATTGCTGTCCCCCTATTTAAATTATATTTCATTGATGTCTAGTGGCACCCCCCCCCACCATCCAGATGCCATCCCCATTTACATTTTTGTTCTTTCCCTGGTGTCTTGTGGCACTCCCCATCCTTCCGTTGCTGTCCTGTCTGTAATAAAGAAAACAGTCCCTCAATGCTTTTTTTTAAACCTGTAAAAAAAATATGGTCCCTTGCTGATCCAATCCCCCCACCCCAACCTCCTACTAAGCACCCACCAACCTGCACCCCCCATGCCCCCACACACCCTCACTCACCTAAACAGGTCCCAGGGTGAAGATCCACTCTCTGATCTAAGACACGTCTTGCTGCTTGAACTGTCAACTGCTATATGACAAAGTAAGGTAAGTGAACTTCAATGTATTTCAATGGGGTTTTCAACTTTGATGCATAACTTTGCCATTATTGCATATTTTTACACCAAATTTTCAACATGGCCTTTTTGAGGCCTCACCTCATGAACAATGTCAGTGGAATTATGCAAATCCAGCCCAAAAGGTGATTTCACCATCAATTGGCGAAATCCCCTTTTGGTCGGGATTTGAAACTTTTCACCACCTTGTTCATGAGGTGGGGTGATAAGAAGGCTATGTTAAAAATGTGGGGTAACATTATGTAAAAATGCAACTTTATGGCCATCCTCTGAAATGTTGCTATGCTCACTAGTAACTTTGGTAATTTTAAATATTTTGACCCCAAATTTTCAACATAGCCATTTTTTTTAAACCACGTCATGAACATGACAGCTGTCATTCTTCAAATCCTGTCAAAACTGTCTTTCCACATCTGTGGCATGGAATGACATTGCAGTGGTGTGGAATCACATTTTGCCAGGGACTTGGAAAGTTTCTGTACCGTCTACATGAGGTGAGGTAATAAGAAGGCTGTGCTGACAATTTGGTTGCTGTTATCCTAAAAATGGAAGCACAGGGTGTGGAGGGCCATGCGGTTCCACAGCAACATACATATATGCATCTATGGAGGGATGGGAGTACAGGGCCCAGAGGGCTCTGCGCTCCCACAGGCAAATAAGGATACGATTAGACCATCTCAAAAAGTAAGGAAATTCATTGCAAAAAACTTTGTTAATGCACTGGTTAGGGTTAAAGTGACAAAAGTAAGGAAATGTGGTGTTTCCAACCCTAACATCCCATCACCACCCTGCAGGCAGCAACAGGTGTGGGGTGTGCCTTGGGGTTGTCAGCCCTAATACTCACCCCATTCCATGAGTTAATAAGCTGGAGTGGGTGCAATATATAAGAATGGTGTAAGTGTTAGGGTTGACAATCCCAAGATACACCCCACACCTGTTTATACCTGCAGGGTGGGGGTGGAATGTTATGGTTAGAAACCCTAAATGCCACATTTCCCTACTTTTGCCACTTTAACCCTGACTACTACATCAATGACGTTTTTTTTGCAATGAATATAATACATAGAAAAGGACATAATTTACTTCCCTGTATACCTGTGACTAATCTATCATTCAAAGCTATATACCTACACTAATCTATCATTCAAAGCTATATACCTGCACTAATCATCATTCAAAGCTATATACTCACACTAATCTATCAATTACAGCTATATAGCTGTACTAACAAAACGTACACAGCTGCACTACATTAAACCCTATGGGATACCACTAATAACACTATTAACACAGCATTAGGAAGCTAGCAAAACCAATTAACAAACTGCAAAAAAACCTAGAAAAAAGACACAAAATCCTCCCAAACCCAGAAATCTCCAAACACCTATCTGCACTCACTGCACTCCATTCTCTCCTTGCTGCAAGAGACTCTCAGGAGCCATAACACATTCACAAATGCAATCTCTAGAACAATAACCATCCTAATGTATTATAGGGCCATGATAGCACACCTATAGTTAGGGCTGAGTAGCCTGTTTAATGTTAAACCCCTAACTTTGCACATTAATATCTTTGGCTCCCTTTGACTAAATTAGCTAAAATGTTGTATGTGTTGTCTAGGAGGCAAGGTCTTGATGTGTGGAAATTTTTGTGATGGCAGCTTGTGCAGCTTCTGAGATCCACATGTGTCATTTATTGTAAATGTCTAAATTTTTTCCTCTTTTTGCTCTCCTCCACAGCCTACATGGTATAGACCTTTTTCCCCAAACTTGCAGGGGATGTGTCATATTCCAAGGTAGTGCCTTTGACAGGTCTGGTGAAAAAATATTAAAGAACTCCACAGTTAGAAGGCTTTTAAATTTAGGGCCAGATATTCAGACTGCGCCAGGCTGTGGCACAAACCTGGGCGAAGCGCAACGTGGCTGCGCAGGGGCATTGACAGGGTGATATTCGATGGAGCTGCACCATGGCACAGCATCTCTGAATATCACACCCTGGCCATCTGCAGTGTGCATGGTGCAGTGGTGCTGCACCAGCGCAAGTGTCCAGAGTGGAGCAAGGGGATGTGCTAGCGCAAGTTCCATTGTGCTAGGTGCAACAACCATGATATTCAAAAGTGCACATGAAAATGGGGCCATAATGCATGCAAGGTGCAAATGGGTCCATTTGCAAGTCATAATGGCCCCATTTGCATGCAGGTGCACCGATCCCCGGTAACTTGCACCTGGCGCCCTGCCAGGCTGCAGCCGTCAGGGACCGACACCCCTTGCACATCGCAGCAAAGTGCCCCACTGCCCGATCGCAGGCATATGTAGAATATAATAAATGTCCAATATCCCTGGTGATCCAGTGGACCGTTCGCAGCCCGATCGCGGGCATATGTGATAATAAAAGCAGTCCTATATCCCTGGTGGTCCAGTGGACCGTTCGCAGCCTGATCGCGGGCATATGTGGTAATAAAAGCAGTCCTATATCCCTGGTGGTCCAGTGGACCACTTGCAGCCCGATCGCGGGCACATGTGGAAGAATATAATCGTCCAATATCCCTGGTGGTCCAGTGGACCACTCGCAGCCCGATCATGGGCGTCAGTAGAAAATAATGCCACACCAAAACAACCCTGGTGGACTAGCGGTACCCCCCCACCTGCCCACTGAGCCCCACCACCCCACTCAGCATCGGGCAGCAGCTCCCCACCTGCTTGCCGCCCCGCCACCCGCTGACTGACAATGTACGGTAGGGTTGTACGCCCATTGGCCCCCAGCATGAGCCAGTGGGCATGCAGCCCGTACCATACTACACAGTCCAGATATATGAATGGATCCATTCACATATCTGGACTGTGTAAGTCTGTATGGGCTGCACATCCATTGGCTCACACTGTGGACCAATGGGTGGACAACCTACCGTACAGTGTCAGTCAGTGGGTGGCAGGGTGGCAAGCAGGTGAGGGAGCTGCTGCCTGACGCTGACCAGGGTGGGAGTGGGACAGTGGGGCTCAGTGGGTGGGTGGGGAGAGGTACCGCTAGTCCACCAGGGTTGTTTTGGTGTGGCATTATTTTCTACTGACGCCCATGATCGGGCTCGAGTGGTCCACTGGACCACCTGGGATATTGGACGATTATATTCTTCCACATGTGCCCATGATCGGGCTGCAAGTGGTCCACTGGACCACCAGAGATATAGGTCTATACTATTTCTATGTATGCCCACGATCGGGCATGGAGGGCACTGCCACGAAGGTGCAGCTGGAACTCGGGTGGCCACCCACAGGTGGCAGCTGCCGTGTTACACCCTGCAATATGGCAGCTCACCTGTGGGTGGCCAGCTGTTGATCCTTTTTTTTGGCTCACCTGTGTGCAGTGCAGGTAGAGGGTTGCACATGCAAGGGCTCAGCACATCTTGGGCTGAATATCGAGATGTGCGGAGTATGCATGGGCATGCCCCCCCTACCTGTGCCGCATACATTACTGATGTGCCAGGCTCAATCCCCATTTGAATATCGCACCGGGGCGCATCAGTGGGTTGCGTGCACAACCCTTCTGAATATCTGGGCCTTAGTGTTTTACGACCTGTGCATGCACAGTAGGGGTTTTCAGATAAAATTCTGCAACAAAAATTAAACTTTGATGCCACAAATGCTGTTTTTTGCCTTTGCGTCACTGAATTGGAAGGACACCAAACATTTTTGGTGCCATGTCACCCACCGTCTTGCTCATTTTTTCCACAAACTGACAAATGTGGAAAATACATTAAAGTGCTAGAATTTTTTAAAAGCATCAGAAGCTAGCTAAACAGGAGCTGTTTAGCTAGCTTCTGATGTTTGTTTATTAAGATTATGGCCAGAAATACCTTTTTCTGGGCACCCAGAATTCCATCAGCCCTAACGTCACCCCATTCTCTTATACTGTACCAATCTCAGCTTATTTACTTATGGAATGAGGTGAGTGTTAGGGCTGAAAACCCCAAGGAACATCCCCGATGCCTGTTAGCGTGAACAGTGTGGGGGTGGGGGTGTTAGGTTTGGAAACCCTAATGCCGCATTTCCCTACTTTTGTGGCTGTAACCCTAACTAGAGCATTAATGCAGTTGTTTGCAATTTATTATATTTCAGAAACAATGGAAAGGGTCGTACTCTTGGAAGAATACCTATTTTGGGGGTTAATTAGAGCAATAAAGCCACTCACCCTTTGTGCTCATGGCCTTATAGCGCTAATTAGCACCCTTGATGGGTATGCATCCTTGTATACCATCCTTACCCATTATTATGTATATATATATATATATAAATTGCAAAAAAACTCTGTTAATGCATCAGTTAGGGTTGATAGTACAAGGACAAAAGTTTGGAAATGCAGTGTTAGGGTTACCAACCCCTACAACCCCACCTCCACCACCCCACCCTCCATACACCAACTGGCATCAGGGTGTGCATTGGGGTCATTGGGCCTAACTTTCACCTCATTCCATGTGTAAACAAGCTGAGGTGATGCAGTATATAAGAAGGGTGGGCTGGGGGGTGGGGCGGTAGGGGTTGGTAACCCTAACACTGAATTTACAAACTTTTGTCCTTGTACTATCAATCTTAACTGATGCATTAACAGAGTTTTTTACAATGAATTTCCCTTCTTTTTGAGAAAGTGTAATATAAATAGTAAGTGGTGTGTCATTGCGGCCCTGCGCTCCCCTAAGGCTGAAAGTTTTTGCATAATGGTATATGAATGTGGGAGCACAGGGCCCTCTGGGCCCTCTGCTCCCACTTGAGCATAAGTTTGAGGACATAATGCAGGCCTAGAGGCATGAGAATGAACTCTTGGAACACTAAATTGACAATATCTCTGAAACCGTAGTAGCTTGGGAAAAAATTAAACTTCGGTGGTATTCATGACTTTGTAACCTCCACCCATGCTTAATCCACCTAAGCTATGAGTAGTGAAAAATCTGTATCTCAAACTGTTTTTGAGATATGGTCTTTGAAAGCACGATGGGGGGGTTAGTAACAACAACAAAATTAGACAGGGACCTGGTGATAATCATATCAGATGACCTTAAGGTTAGCAAGCAATGTGAGAAGGCAGTAGGGAGGGCTGGGGGGATACTGGGATGTATAGGGAGAGGTACCACCAGCAGAAAACAGGAAGTTGTTATCCCTCTGCACAGACAGTTGGTGAAACCACATCTGGAGTACTGCATCCAGTTCTGGAGACCCCATCTCCGCAAGGACATAGACAGAATGGAGGCAGTCCAGAGGAGGGCAACTAAAATGGTGCAGGGTCTGCAAGAGAAGCCATATGAGGAGAGACTAAAGGAGTTTAATATGTATTCCCTCGAGGAAAGGAGGGAGAGAGGGGACATGATGGAAACTTTTAAGTAGCAGTGTCAGTGGCTCAGTAGGTAGCACACTCGCCTCTGAGGCCGGGAGATCAGAGGGCTGTGGGTTCAGTTCCCACATCTGGCACTTGGGTTAATATCCCAGGACTGACACTGTAGTGCAGCATGAGAGGGGTGCTGCACTTCTGAGGTGCCGTCTTTCGGATGAGACTTTAAACCGAGGTCCCATCTGCCTGGATTGGTGGTAGTTCAGGTTGATGTTAAAGATCCCATGGCACTTATCAAAAAGAGTAGGGGAATTTTTTATTGAAAACTGAAAACAAAATATACAAATCATATGACTTCATACAAAAGCATAAGAAAAGAATTCAAAAACAGGAATAAGCATTACAGCATACATGGAGTACAAACAAAAATAATCCATATGGGCACATAAATCCTTCCCATTCCCACTAAAAGAGTAGGGGAAGTTGCATGGAAAACAAATTATACTAAAACGTATTGCATCATACAAAACCATAATGAAGGAGGTCAAAAAACAGAAATAAGTACTACAGTATACGTGAACTACAAACATAAATAACCCATAGTTGTACATAACCCCCATCCCATCCCCACTATAAGAGATGGGGAATCTTCCATTAAAAACTTAAGAGAAAATATACAAAAGTGTATGGCATCATGCAAACCCATAATAAATGAAATAAAAAAACAAAAATAAGTATTACAGCATACATGAATAACAAGCAGTAAGAATCCGTAGTGGTATAGAACCCCCATCCCATCCCCACTAAAAGAGTAGGGGAGTATCGTAGTGTATACAAACATTGCAAGAACAGTAGTACATCATACAAAATTATAACGAAGAGAAGCAAAGAAAACACAAAAAAATACTGCATCATTAGGAAAAAAATCCAGGAGCAAAAGCCCCAATAGCGCCTAAAAACTGCAGGCGATATAAATGTTTTCTCAGAACTATAAACAGCCTGTAAGCCCTGTGAAATCTGAGTGACAATTTGAGTAGGACTACACACTTTCTGTTGTAATAAAAATGCACATCTGGCCTGCCACAAATAGAAACGACAAAATGCAAAAATTAAACATAAAGTACTAGGATGATAATGAACCAAAGTAGGGGGATAAATACCATCAATCAAAATATTATATGTGAGAAAAGGAAGGGCCTTTTCCTTCCATTTATGGAGGAGAAGGGTCCATACCGGTTGGGAATAGGGGCAATCAAGAAAGAAATGCATCATGGTCTCTGGAATGGAAGGGCACGTATTCCGGGGACAAGTCCTTTCTTCATGAGCCTTATGCTTCATATTACCACGAACACCTAGTCTGCCATGACAAGAAAGCCAGGTTACATCCCAAACCCTTTGGGGGATCCATGGATGAGTCAGTTGGTGAAAAACTCCAGAGGAGTCCAGTTGAATGCCAAGGGAATCTCATAGCACCGGAAGGTCCAAAAAGGATGTTCTCAAAACAGACTGATATAAGTGCTTCCTTGAGGAAGAGAGAATCACCATAGGGGGTCAGAGACCACTGACGAATTTTTAAAAAGGTGGGATGATAAAATGGGGGAGCTTAAACTTACGAAAATTCCGAGGAATTTCGAAAGGGGGGGAGACACCAGGTGGCACACAATGGAGCAATATGATGATGAAGAAGAGAAATCCATAATACTGGGGGTGTGTTCAATAGGTAGGGGATAGCAGTCTTAATAAACAAACAGTGGAAAAACACCAAGGGGATCAACATCCGAACCCCACCGTGGCAATAATCAAGATATGTGTAAGAAAGTTTCACCGGATTTAAACGGCAGCCCCAGAATCCCAAGAAAACATTATACAAGCGAGCCTCCAAGGAAAAGGGGATCAGAAAAACTGAAGCCACATGAAGAAATAAAGGAAGGACTAAGGTTTTCAATAATAAAACTTGCTTTCTCATTACAATAGTATGACCCTTCCAAGATGCAACCAAATAAATGGCCTTGTCCAAAACAACAGTCCAACTTGATAAGGCATCATCAGGGGAACCAAAGGTCAATCCTAAAACTTTAACCGGGAAAAATTGTACAGGCACTCCCGCAACGTAGCGAAGTGAATGTGGGGGTGGTGGAATTGGGAGGTACAATGCCACACTCTTATTATAATTAAGCTTAGAACCAGACTCATGTTCGAAATCCATTAAAAGGAGGAATAAAGTCCACCTCTTGTAGGTGCAGGGTGGTGAGAATGCAGAGATTGTCCGCATAAGCCAATACTGTAGGTACAGAGCACCTGGAAGGAAAAGACAAATGTGGGATCGATGAGTGGCATAAGAGTCTATGAAGTAATGGATCTATACGAAAAACATAAAGAAGAGGACTGGGAGGCAGCCCTGCCGAACCCCGATACGACTCAAAAAGGGGGGGCAAAAGGCGCCGTTCATGTAAGGATGGATCCAGGCAGTGGAATAGAGCAATCTAATCCATTGAATAAAGCACTATGGAATACAGTAATGAGACAAAACTTGAAAGAGGTAGTCATGATTCACTCTATCAAATGCCTTCTCCTGATCCAGTGAAAAAAGAAGCGAAGGAGAAGAAGAAGAGCTAAAGGCAGAGACATCTCTAAGCAGGGAAAGATTGGAAACCATAGTGCGTTGAGGAATTGCACAGGTCTGTACTTCTGAAATGACATGGGATGCAACAGGAAGAAGACGGTGAAGCAGGGTGGATGTAAAAATCTTATAGTCCACATTCAAGAGACTCAAAGGCCTCCAATTCCATATGTCTGACCTATCACCTTTCTTAAACAACAGAAACACGATTGCGTCTGAAAAATTCTGAGGAACAGAATGAGTAGCAATGATAGTATTAAAGAGCAAGGTAAGAATGGGGGAAAAAACATCCGAAAAAGCTTGATAAAGTTCAGCAGTAAGGCCGTCCTGCCCTGGAGAAGTACATCACTTTTGTTTCTTAATAGCCGCCTGCACCTCTAGCAAGGAAATTGGGGCTGTCAACTTGGTGCAAAGATCAGGATGAGGAGATGGGGTCAAGAAATCAAGAAAGGAAGCGGCAGTGGATGTAGCCACTGAAGGAGTCCCAAAAACACTGGTTAAATGGGAAGAGACCTTTAGCTGGAGAGATGTTATAGTATCATAAACCTTAGAAGAGTCAGGGTCAATAAGACGTTCAATGTGCATGGCTGCCACCCTGTCAGAACAGCGCTTGTATATATCAAAGGAGGCCTTAGAAGAGTGGGTGCCACAAGTAGCCTCAAGACGCATTGAGCGTGCCCTGTTATATTGATACTCTTCCATCTGGGTCTTCAAGGAAGCAATAAGGGGGGAGCAGTCTTGAGCCATCTCAGCAGCCCTAGAGATTACATCCTGTAAATGTTGCCGTAATAACAAATACTGACTATAAGAGGAAACAGATTTATTCCTGGCATACCTAGGAAAAAAGCGTTTAAGATCCGATTCGGTATCGTCCCACCAATGTAAAGGGGAGGTGTAAGCATCCAGAACCGAAATTCGGGCTAATAGAAATTTCCAACAGTCTTGAATAATGCTGCCATCAGACAATAGGGAGCTATTCAACTTCCAGCGCAAAGAAACAAGAAGAGGATGAGAAGCCGTAGAAGGAAAACAAAGCAATGAGATGGCCATGTGGTCCGAGGTCTCGCAAGGAATAACCTTCGCCTGTTGTACCATAACATTCTGGGAAAGAAAGATAAAATCAATACAGGTGGTCAGAAGGCCTCTATGATAGGTCATTGTTCCTTTGGGATGCACCTTGCAATAACCGTCCTTAAGAGAGGCGTTCTTGAGAATAGTACGTAACACAGTAGAGTCCCCAAAAAGCTTCTTTGTGGAGCCTCCTCTGTCAGCCAGAGTGAGACCACAATTGAAGTCTCCTCCCATATAAAGATGTCTAGAGGTGTGTAAATAAGGCTGCAACAACCGAAATAAGTCAGAATGAGCAGCAATACCCTGAGGTGCATAAACATTCAGAATCCTGAGCTGCAGGCGACGGAAAGTGCAATCAAGCAATAAGGCGCAACCAGGGACAATATCAACCAGTCTCGTAACAGTACAGTCAAAACCAGAAAACAAAATACCCAAGCCATCACATGTATCCTCACCAGAAGACCAATAGGAAGGGCCTCTAGTCCAGCCAGCAGAAGCCTGGGTCAGCTCATATCGAGTCTTCAGCCTAGTATCTTGAAGTAAGTAAAGATCAAGTGGGAGATCCAAAAGATAGTGTAGAGAGGCAAGAAGCTTTCTATGGGATTTCATGCTGCACACATTAAATGTGAGGCAGCGAAGACCCAAACTCACAGGCATAAGAAGGAAAAATAAGACCGAAAACCAGCAGAAAAACATGAAGAATTAGGCAAAGAGGCGTCAAGTAACAGCCGATTGCTGCCTGGTGTCAGATGTAGTAGGGGAGGGATCTTGTTGGGAATCAGAGGAGTAGTCTAAATGGAAGGAAGAGGCCTGTGAAGATTCAGAGTCATTTTCCTCGTCCATTATATCACTCCACTGTTTCTGTTTGGACAGGGCTTGATAGCGATTCCTGGTCAAAATGGATTGTCCGGGGGAAGGGCTGGGAGCCTTTCGCTAACCTTTGGACTTACCCTTTTTTCCCCTGAGAAACCTCCGTGAAAGGGTCCAAAGCAGGAGGGGGAGGGGTGGCATGGGGTCACAGGGGGCAACAACCCCAGGTGCCAGGTCTGTGCCAGGAGGGATTGGGTCCTGTAACACAGGATCTGCCACTGGAAGAGCGGGAAAAGCAGAGGAAAGATCCTCACTGGGGGGGCACTATGTCCTGGCCGTCCCCTTCACGCTGGCGAAGAACCTGAGTCTGAGCATCTGTGATAAGGGCTACCTGATCCTGAGGGAGATGGTCCAACTGATTATGGTCAGCCCATGGACATTAATGGTAAGTATGGCCAGTCTCATCACAGAGGTTACATCTCCGTGGGTTAGGGCAACCGAGACTCACATGACCATAGGCCAAGCAAATAGTGCACCGTGGCTCGTTGCAGGTATGGCTCAAATGCGTCCGAGAACCGCATTTATGGCAGATGTGGGGTTGACCAGGATAAAAACACAAACCTCTATCCCTACCTATATAAAAACTCCTGGCAAATGAGCTATACCCCTGTCATCCTGCTTCAATTGCACCTTAGCCTTCCAACCCCCTGTCCAGACAAGGTCCTCGTCCAAAATAGGACGAGGAGCCTTGAGAATGTCACAGCACTGCTTAAGCCAGTACTGAACATCCGCTATGCTCACTCCTTCATTACGAAAAAGAAGAGTAATCAATTTCACCATAGGTTTAGTAACAGGAATGAGCATAAAGGGGGTCCATAAAAGCTGTGACTTCACCACATCATATTTGATCCAAAATTTTTCTAGTGTAGAAACATTTTCAAAACTTAAATCATAAATGGATTCCCCTTTAACATGTATGAAAGCAAATAATTCACTTGCTGAAATACCTATAGAGTCACGTAACAGGGAATGCAAAATAGTTTTCCTATCAGGTGCAGTAGAGTGGTCACCAAACTATTTCTGACGAACTGCATTCCTACGTCGGGCTGGTTCGCCCAAGTTCTGAAACAGGTCACTGAGGCGAAATGGATGGTCAGTCAAAGCCTTACCTGTACTTAGAGTAGGCAAAGGAAGATTATCGAAGTGGGGAATAGAATCAGCTGTTGAAGAAGAGAGTACTGCCAGTGGAGGATGTGATACCGAAGCAGAATCCATAGCTTGCATTGGGCCCGAAGTTTCAGAAGTTGGTTGGCCAACAGCAGAAATTCATGTCGAAGTGGAAGGGTGCAGGAGCAACGAAGCTGCTGAGGATGAATGAGGCAAGGAAGTGGATTCTACAAGCTGTTCGGGGACTGTGTTTCCCCACATAATGTTCTGTGCGCTTACCGCTTGGAGAGAAGACCAGGGTGCACCAGGAAGTGGTTGAGTCCAACCCGCAGCACGCAGAGTGGAAGCAGGGGACTACGCAGAGTCTGGGAATGAAGTACCTCCATGAGAATTCGTAGAGGAGAGTTTGTCTGCAGTAGCTGAAGCGGTACAGGTAGGAGCTGTAAGTAAGTCCGTCGTCGATGTGTGCGATGACCCAGAGTGTAATTCAGCCTGGTCAGTGATAGTAGGCAGGGCGGAGTGCAGTGCATTGTCCTCCTGCACGGAGCGCCGTAAGAGAGAGAGAGAGAACGGTTTTGTTCATATAACAGTCTCAAATGTGATGGAGGCATAGTGTGAGTACTGGTCCCAAGAACTGTAGGAGAATGCTGGTCCAAAATCTGGGTGTTAGTTCCAAAATCAGGAGGAGAATCAGGAGGTGCACGAACAACTAATTGTGGCGCAGAGTCCGGTTGATTATTACTGCAAGCACTAGGCAAACCAACAGGCGTAGCAGGCTGAAGATCTGCAGCAGAAACCACAAAACAGAGAGCTGCATCATTTAGGGTTAAAACAAAAAAAGACAGGAAGTGAAACATTAGGGTTGAGCCCCTAACCCCCCCACACACCCCTCCACCCCATCCTCCACAGACTGACAGACGCCGGGGTGTGCCATTGGGGTCCTGAGGTCTAAATTTCACCCCATTCTCCTTTACTGTAGCATGTCAACATGCTTACACATGGAATGGGGTGAGGGTTCGGCCACATGACTAAATGGCACACCCTGCATCTGTCAGTCTGTGGAGGATGGGGTGAGGTGTGGGGGGTTAGGTGCTAACCCTAATGTTTCATTTCCTGACTTTTTCACTTTAACCCTAAATGATGCATTAACGCATTTTGCCATGAATATATATATATATATATACACACACACACACACATATGTGTGTGTGTGTGTATATATATATATATATATATATATATATATACACACATATATATGTGTGTATGTATATATATATATATATATATGTATATATATAGGGTGTGGCCTTGTGTGGGCACTTCAGTACTAAACCCCAATTTGCATTTTAATAACTTTGCAACTGTTCAATGGATTTGCATGAAATTTTGCATGCTCGGTCTCACTGGGGCAGATCTCTTGATGTACCGAGTTTTGTTCCGGTCAGATGTACAGATTCCAAGAAACAGAATTTTGGGGAATTTTTTTCCCGTTGGTTTGAATGGGTTTTCTGTCAACTTGACTAGTGCCCACACAGTTTGGAATTTTGGTCTGAAATGTATTGAGTAGAAAGTGTCTGGCCCACAGATGTGCCTTTTGCTTGTTTAGTAAAAAAATATAAATCTGTTCCAGAGTTATTTAATTTTGAAATTTGGAATAACTGCTTCTGAGCACGCTCAGTTAGGATCAAAAAACATCTGTATGAAATGATAAAAAAAACTTTCTTTTTCATATTGACGTCATCCTTTTTTGTTTTAAGGGAAAATCCTTTTTCGTTTGGCCGCCATCTTGTTTTCAGTTTTTACTAAAATTCAAATTTAAAAAGCCTCCAAAATGACACTCTGGAGTGTAAGCAATACATGTATGTTGGTTATCTGGATCCGGTTAGCTAGATTCTTCATTTAACTGTTGGATAAAAGGCTGGAAATGTTTTTTTAACATTTCAAATCTTTTTTCATGACTCACTTATCACAAAAAAAGATTCATTTTTTGTATTTATCCAGTGCTTCCTGACCCCCTTATTGTGTACCTTTTATGTCAACTAGCAAAGCGCCCACACCGGATTTTTTGTCTGAAATTTTCAGGGTAAAAAGGGATAGAGATGTGCCTTTTGCTGGTTTGGTGAACAAATATTAATCCTTTCCACCGTTATTAATGTTCCTTTGAAGTTTATAAATCTTTTTTCATAATTTGTGATATGAAAAAAGGATTATTTTTCATATGACAACTCATGAAAAATATTCTTTTTTGTGAGCGAAATATCCTTTTTTATGAGCCAGCATGTTTTCCCTGATGTCTAGTGGCACCCTCTATGCTCCCTATAATTATGTTTTAAATGTCCTGGTGTATAGTGGCACCCCCCCATGTTCCCATTGCTGTCCTGTAATATATTTTATTGTCCCTGGTGCCTAGTGGCACTCCCCAGCCTTCAGTCGCTGTCTCCTTAGATTTCTTATATTTCCCTGGTGTCAAGTGACATCCCCTACCCTCCAAGTTCAGTTCCCATAATAATTTCTTTTATTCCTGGTGTCTAATGACACCCCCACCCTCCAATTGCTATCCAGAACTGAAATGAAAACGGTCCCTGAATGTTTTTTTCACTTGTAAAAAAAGGAAATGGCCCCTCACCGATTTGACTACCCCACCCCTATCTCACACTAAGCACCCACCCCTCCACCCCCACAGACCCTCACTCACCTGAAGAGGTGCCGGGGTGAAGGTTCCCTCTCCCACTGAAGACATGTCTTGCTGCTGGAACTGTCGATTGTAATATGAGAAACTAAGTTAGGTGCACTTCAGTGTATTTCAATGAGGTTTTCAACTTTGATGCATAACTTAGCCATTTTTGCATATTTTGATCCCAAATTTTCAACATGGCATTTCTGCGACCCCACCTCATGAACAATGTCAGTGGAATTATGCAAATCTGGCTGCAAATGCGATTTCATGGTCGCTTGGCAAAATTACCTTTCGGGTGGGATTTGAAAATTATCACTGATCTTGTTCATGAGGTAGGATCATATGTAGGCTTCATTGAAATTTTGGGGTCAAAGTACATGAAAATGCCAATGTTATGCGCATACATTGAAATTTTGTTACACACCCTCGTAACTTTGGCAATTTTAAATATTTTGACTTGAAATTTTCAAGATAGCCATCTTTATAGACTTCAGTCAATCAATCAATCAATCAATCAAAATATTTATTTATCCAGGCAAACACCATTGAGCAAAGCTCATTTACAAGATGGACCTGGACACCTTTTCATGAATGTGACATGTAACCCCCACCCCTGCCTTTTTGCAAACGACAGGTGGTATGCTGTTGAAGCTGACAGCAGTACCAGGTGGGGACTGGATTCGGGGAAGACTAGGTTACTCGGCACAAGGGCTAGGTTTGGCTACTCTGCATAGGGGCACCCAAGTAAATCCAAACACAAGAAGCAATAACTGTAATGTCCAATACCAGGAATGGGATTCTAAAGTGTGGCTTTATTCACATCCAAACTGAACAAACAAAGCATAGACGGACCACCACTGGGCTACATTCCTGGTAATACAGGTTAAGAGAAACAGAACACTTCCTCAACATGTCAGCCCTCAGGCTCTGGACCCACCAGGCACACAGCCCGGACTTACACGCTGCTTTGGGTACACAGCCCGACTTGTACACTATTTGGGGATTTCCCTGGCTCGGCTCCCCTGCCGGCCACTCGAACACCTTCCATTTGACATGGACACATTTTCCAGTGGCTCCCTAAACCACCTTAGAGCCTTCGACTCCATAAGGGAAACTTCCTTTTAATCCCAAGTCTGGGTACTTTCCTCAGCACTGGCCAAGTGCCTGAGGGAAAGTAAAAGGGCCATAGAGCAAATCTGTAGAGCTGAATTTGGTTACTACGATGGGGGGTCTCCCACATCTCGCTTCCACAATTCATACCCGGCCATTTCTCTGGACATTAAACATATCTTTCTGAAAAGCTTGGCAATGTAGATTAAAGGGTAAATGCATAGCACATTTCCTCTACATGTCTTGGCTTTCCTCTTGTACTAGACTTGAACATACGTAAACATCTCTTTCTGAAAAGCTTGGCAGTGTAGATTAAAGGGTAAATGCATAGCACATTTCCTCTACATGTCTTGGCTTTCCCCTTGTGCTGGACTTGAACATACTTTTACTTGACTTAGCCCATTACTCTAGGCCTCTCACCTAAGCAGTCCAATCCCCACTTTACAACAGTTCAGGTGAAACAATGGCCCTATGTAAGAGCAGACTCACCCTTTGGTTGCAGGTGCCCCACAGGTGATTCTTGACAGTTTCTGGTGCCGCAGCACAACTTGAAAAATAAGGCAGCTTCTTCCCTAGCCAGAACCAGGAGGGTTGACCCTGGAATGACAGGCAAACCTTTCCACCCCCATCCCCTCAGGGATGGGGCACAGAGACCAGTAACAGCGGTCTCCACCACTTCACGAACAGCTTACTGTGTTCCTCTTTTGGCGAAAACACACACTTCTCTCTTAAAGTAGCTCTATATCAGAGCTTTAGGCTCCAACAGCCTGTACACAGACTGCTGTGCTCCTCTCTTCAAGACTGCTCACACACAACTCCTCTTCAAAACTCCCCAACATTCTAACCTAACTCCCAACTGCAGATTCCAGTGTGGCTCATGCAGCTGCAAGAGTTCTATGGTGATGTCATCCCTCAGTCTCAGCTGAGACTGAGAACAGTGTGAGACAGTGTGAAATCCATTCAACTGGAGTTTCACAAGCTGCCTTCCCTGCCTACCACTAGGTCTTACTGGGATTCTAGGAACCCCGGGTAACAGGGGGGTTACAGACAGCTGTCATTTTTCAAACCCTGGACAAACTGTGTTTTCACACCTGTGGCAGGCAATGGCATTGCAGTGATGTGGAATCATGTTTTGGCGGGATTTAAAAATGTTCATTACTGGGTTCATGAGGTGGGCAATGAGAAGGCTATGCTGATAATTTCATTCCTGTTTTTGTACAAATCTAAGGAAGGATGGTATTGCAGAGCCCAGAGAGGCCTGTGCTCCCAGACACAAATGAGGATACAATCATACTATCTCAAAAAACAAGGAAATTCTTTACAAAAACTTTGTTAATGCACTAGTTAGGATTGAAGTGACAAAAGTAGAGAAATGTGGCATTAGGTTTTCCAACACCGTTTAACCCTAACAATAATATATATATATATATATATATATATATTTAAAAACTGTGTTAATGCTCTAGTTATGGTCAAAGCCACAAAAGTAGGGAAATGTGGTGTTAGGGTTTCTAAGCCTAACACCCCACCCTGACCCTGCACACACCAACAGGTGTCAGGAGTTTACCTTGGGGTCATCAGTCTTAACACTCACTCCATTCCATAAGAAAATAAGCTGAGATGGGTACAGTATAGGAAAATGGGGTGAGTGTTAGGGCTGATGACCCCAAGGCACACCCACAACACCTGTTGGTGCATGCAAGGTGGGGGTGGTGTGTTAGGAATGGAATCCCTAACACCACATTTCTCAACATGTGTCACTGGAACCCTAACTGATGCATTAATTAGATAGATAGATAGATAGATAGATAGACAGACAGACAGACAGACAGACAGACAGACCGATAGACAGACAGATAGATAGCTAGATAGATAGGTAGATAAAATAAGGTGCGGTTGCACCCATATAGTTAGAGTTGAGTAGCCTGTTCAATGTTAACCCCCCTAACTTTGCACATTAATAGCTTTGGCACCATTTGACTAAACCAGCTGAAATTTTGCATGTGTTGTGTAGTAGGCAAGGTCTTGATCTATGGAATGTTTTGTGACAGCAGCTTGTGCAGTTTCTGAGCTTCACATATGCCATTTTCTGAAACTATCTTAATTTTTTTCCTATACGTAACATGCTTTTTTTTGCTCTCATCAACGGCCAGTTGTCATTCTTGTAATAATTTTTTGTTTCCCTGGTGTCTAGTGTCACCTTTCACCCTTTGATCACCATCCCCATAATGTTTTTGCCATTTTCCTGGTGTCTTGTGGCACCCTCACCCTCCAATTGCCATCCCTGTAATAATTTTCTCTCTCCCTGGTGTCTAGTAGCACTTCCACCCTCCGATTACCGTTCCCATAATGTTATGTTCTTTCCCTCGTGTCTAATGGCACCCCCGTCCAATCACTGTCCTGGTCTGAAAAAAAGAAAATGGTTGTTCTCTGTTTTTTTAACCTTGCAAAAAAGAAAATCATCCCTTGCCAATCTGACCCCTCCACCCCCACTCCCACTAAGCACCCACCACCCCACATCCCCAGTACAGCCCCACAAACCCTCACTCACCTGCACAGGTCACAGGGTGAAGATCCAATCTCGGATCGAGGACACATCTTGCTGCTGGAACTCCTGACTACAAAATGAGAAACTAAGATAAGTGCAATTCAATGTATTTCAATGGGGTTTTCAACTTTGATGCATAACATAACCATTTTTGCACAGTTTGACACAAAATTTTCAACGTGGCCTTTTGGGAACCCACTTCAGAAAGAATAGTGGTGGAATTCCACAAATCCATCTGAAAGGCAATTTCATCACCTTTCAGGTGGGATTTGAACATGTTCACCACCCATGTAAATGAGGTAGGGTCAAAAGAAGGCTATATTGAAAATTTGGGATAAAAAAATTGTAAACATGATAAAGTTATGCACATGTGCTGAAATTTTACTACACTCGCTCGTAAAGTTGGTAATTTTAAATATTTTCACCCCATATTTTCAACATAGCCATTTTTTCCATTACCTCATGAACGTGACAGCTGCCAGTTTTCAAACCCTGGACAAAATGCGTTTTTGCATCTGTGGTGCGGAATGATGTTGCGGTGGCTCAGAATGACATTTTGGTGGGGATTTCAAAATTCTCAGCATGGCATACATGAGTCAGGTTAATAAGAAGGCTATGCTGACAATTTGGTTGCTGTTTTGGCTGAAATGCAAGTGCAGGGACCTCTGGGCCTTGTGCTTCCATGGCAACATACTTGTACACATCTATGGAGGGATGGGAGCACAGGGCCCAGAAGGCCCTACGTTCCCACAGAGAAATGAGGATACAATTATAGTATCTGAAAAAGTAAGGAAATTCTTTGCAAAAAAACTGCATTAATGCACCAGTTAGGCTAATTTAACACCACAAAAGTAGGGAAATGCTGCTTTAGGGTTTCCCACTTTAAGGCCCCCTACCTTTCCAAGCAGCAAAAGGAAAAACATTAGGGTTTTGGGTTTGCGGGGTCTTGGCAAATCAGTGGTGGGGTCTTCCTTGGGGGCTGTCAACCCTAAAGCTCACCCCTCCCTTGTGGGCCCTGCATTCGAAAGGAGATCATGTGTGATGTTGTTTACTCACAGAATGGGATGGGCATTAGGGTTGAAAACCCCCAAGGAAGACCCCACCACTGATCTGAAAAACTCTGGAGACCCAAAACCGTAATGTGTTTTCCTTTTCTGTTTGGGGCTTTAGGGTGGGAAACCTAATGCCACATTTCCCTTCTTTTGTGGCTTTAAGTTACTTTAACTGGTGCATTAACACATTTTTTTTGCAAAGAATATACTGGTATATATTGCAAGTTTGCAGCTACTGTAATTGTTTTGTTTTTGCTAACTGTAAACTTGGACTTGCCAAAAAGACCTAAGGACATGTGTTGGAAACACCTGCTGCTATAACTGCTCCCCCACTTCCAGGACCTTCTTGAAGACTGGGTGCCAGTCTAAACACAGATATCCCTGTGTGCAAAATTCTAAAAACAGTTCCCTATACACTACAATGTACAGGCACCAAGGCTTTCTTGCATGCTGCTCCTGTCATCTAGAATTATTTGCCAGATGCTGAGAAAATTGCATTCTCCTTCCTCCTTTCCAGTCTATGCTCTGTGCACTGTGGTATAATAAGCAGGCCCTGTACATGAGAAAAAAACATGTTATTAAACATAGAAACATAGACAATGACAGCAGGAAAAGACCATCGGTCTATCCAGTCTGCCTGTAATATCCTATCAAACCCGAGACCTTTTGTCCATACAGGGTTCGAGCCTCACTACCCTCCCTCATGCTCACTGCCCTACTGTTACCACCCAGAGAACCACCCCCCCTTTACTCCGCCTCAGCTGTGCTTGAAACCATTTATGGATTTGGCACCCACCACATTAGCTGGAAATGTGTTCCATGGCTCAACCACCCTTTCTGTAAAATAAAACTTTCTCATGTCCCTCCTGCCCTCCACCTGACAGTTCCACTGGTACCCTTATGTTCTTGATCAGATACCTGCCAAATAGTCCCACACAGTTTACCTTGTTCATTCCCCTTCAGGAACTCTATCATATCTCCCCTCTCTCGTGGTCTCCAGTGAGTACATGTTTAGTGTCTTAATCCATTCCTTATAAGACCTACCCTGCTGACCCTGAATCATTTTGGTTACCCTATCTCCACAGTCTCCAGCCTGTCCTTATCTTTCTTTAGGGAAGGACTCCAAAAATGGGCACAGTACTCCAGGTGCTACCTCACCAGTGATCTATAGAGAGGTAGTAGTACCTTCTTTCACTTCCTGCTGGCAGTACCCTTTCCTATATACCCCAGTATCATGTTTGCCTTACTGTAGGCCTAGACAATGAACCTTATTAAACTGCACAATGTTAAGTGTATATGTAAGCAACAACACACAACGGGGTGTGGTTTAGTCTGGATAAATGCACGTCTAAGGCCTTACTGCACCTAGAAGTTCATTTATCCAGGCTAAACAACACTGTTTTATTGCACTTATAAAATGGGTATATGATAAGAAATTTGTAATAGTTTTAAAAAAATGTTGAAATACTTGCTAAAAAGTGCTTTTTTGTGTCAAATAGTCTCTCTGCTTGATTGTTGCCACTAGGAGTGTTGTGTGCACTTTACACATTTATGTACAGTATATGCTAATCTATGGATGTTGTTGGTGCATTTTGCCACACTTAAGCATCAGGAGGAACTTTTGAAAGCCACACAAAGAACATAGAAGTGGATGGCCAAAAAATATTTTTCCACCCTGATTTGTTTTGCACTCGTGAAAAACAAGGCAGTTTTGATGGGAAAGTAAGAAGTGTCTGATGGAACGTATTCCTTTTACCACCTTGTTTCCCCTTTCAGCTCCAGGTACAGTAAAGTGGGCACACTGCTGTGTACTCACACACAAAAGATTAACATAAGCTATTGTTCAACATGGCAGACCAGGATTGCAGGCAGTGAAGGACAAAGAGTAATGGGATCATTAGGTCACCATCAAGACTGAGATTTCCTTGCAGCATGTTTATATTTGCAGTTCCATCTGTCAAGAAACTGCTGGTGGTCTGACTGTCTGACAGTCGAAACGGAGCACGAGGGACCACCAGAGAGTTGGGTGAGGACTGGCTGGTGAGGACTGGCGAGGAGTCAGTTATACAGTGGTGTTTAGAGGGTCTGGAGGGAAAAAAATGGACTATTGTGTGGACTGAGAGGGAGTGAGGCACAGGCACAAATGAGTGGCTGTTTGAAGCGGTTATGTGTTCCTGCCACTTGGGAGGGATGAAGGAAGAGTGGTAAGGGGCGGCCCCCCTTAGATTCCAGCCCCTGAATGGGCCACCAGATCCTTTCATTGGCACGACTCCTGAAGCTAGCTGCCCAAGCTGCCAGCACCTGCCTGCCTTACAGCTCCAGCCACTCAGGGTAAGATTCCTGGCTAGGGTCGGGGAAGTGCGGGCAGCTACCATTGGTCTAGCGTTTGCTGCCTTGCTCCCTGAATGGACTCCCACTACCTACGCTGCTCCTGATTGGCACGCCAACCCTTCCCATTTTTCGCTCCACACAGTGCCTGCCTCACCAAACTCTTTCTCCTCCTCCTTCTTGTAGCTTTCTCCACTGCCCTCTGATCTCCCTCAAACTGTTCTGGCACAGCTCTCCTCCTCTCCCCGACAAATTAATTTCCTACCTTGTGGCCCTCTCCTCTCTGCTTCCTACTGTCCTCCTTCTCCTTGTCATGTCTCCCATCTCCTCCTCCCTCCCTCCCTAGTCCCTACCTCCCTTGCCCCCCCCTCCCGATCTCCTGCAACGGCACAACCTTCTGCTCCAAGGGAACTCTTTACTTCTTGCCTTGTCCTCTTTGTGGCCCACCTATGTTCAATACCTGGATACTACTTAAGGAAATAAAGCCCTGTGGGCAGGCCTGCCTATCCTTGCTTCGACTAATTGCATCACCTGACTACTACCGACTGGAACCTGCCTACGACTCCCTCAGCAAACAACATCTTAAATTAGGCCTTAAGGAACTATGCCTTTACTCCTTAAAACTGCTTCTCCTTATTCTACTGATCTCAGGCAACGTTCACCCGAACCCTGGACCATGCAGCCCAATTCTCAAACCAACTGCCGGTGCTCTTCTCCTAGCAACCCTAAACATCTGCAGCCTTCTGTCGAAATTTGATGCACTTCAAACCTTCGTTAGGCATCACAACCCTGACATCCTAGCTGTTGTGGAAACCTGACTGATGCCGAAAATACCTGTTCCTGCGATAACCCACCAAGGCTACAACATTTTTAGACTGGATTGAGTCTCTAAGAAGGGTGGGGGCTGTGCCGTATATGTCAAAGACACCTTAATGGCTCCCCCCATTGCTACACTGATGCCTGAATCCTCGACCCGGATCCTACCCATCAAACTACTCCTTGGTCTGAATCACAAAGCGCTCTAAATCATCACTGTAAACATTCCACCCCAGGGCCAAACCAACGGTCTTAAGGATGTCCTCAAGTTCATTAACTCCCAACCTCCTGACTCCGAACCTATCCTCTTAGGGGACTTTAACATAAATTGGCTCAGATCTGATGTAGCACCCTACCAGACTGGGTACTTATAACTCACCCATCCCGTATCTCTCATACCTCCGCTCTTCCAGACTCCCTCAGTGACCACTCCCCAGTCATTTTCAAATGGTCCAACAAATTTTTCAAGCCACCTCCCACTATCATACATAGTAGGGTCCTCCCTCGTGGGAAGTTCTCCCATTTCAAACAATACCTGAGTCTTCAAGACTGGCAACCAATCTACAATGCAACTGATGTCAATGTGGCCCTTGACCTCTTCATTGCCACCATTAACAAGGCCTGTGACCTCTTTGTGCCTGCTAAAAAAATGTAAAGTCAAAACACTCAACAACCCCTGGATAAACTCCAATCTTCTCTCACAATTGAAAGCTAGGGACCACCTCTGGGCAGTAGCCAAAGCCACAGACAAGCCATCAGACATTCAAAACTACAAACAAGCCCGGAATGCCTGTACCGAAGCCATCCTGCTATAACGAAGCACTCTCAAACACCTGGGGCAATGGTCGTGCTTTCTGGAACAACATCAAGGAAATCACAGGAAAACAACCCAAAAAAAACCCAGCTATGCTGATTGTTGATGGTGTCACTACGCTTGACTCCATGACAATTGCTAACACCTTTAATGCAGCCTTCACTGACCTTAGTGCCGTCCTCCCCCCTGACTTCTTTAATGACAACTGTTCCTCGAATGTCTGTGATTCCCTGGTAAACAACCCCAACTTCTACTTTCAGCTGATCGACTTGTGTAACGCGCGACAATACATCACAGCTGCCTTCTCAAAATCCAGAGTAAGTGGTGACACCCTCGACCTCAAGCTACTGTTGCTCACTCTTGAGGAAGTTCTACGCCCCTTAACCAAAATCCTGAATCTTTCTCTCCGCTCCAGTCAATTCCCAGACACATGGAAAGCTGCTACTGTCTCTCCAGTTCACATAAGTGGTGATAAGTCTAACCATGCTAACTATCACCCGATTTCTATTCTGCCCTCTCTCTCTGCAAGGCACTTGAACGCATCGTAGCAGACCAGCTAACCGACCATCTCGTCAAATACAATCTATTGTGTGATCAACAGCATGGATTCAGAAAGGGACACAGTACCTCCACTGCCCTTCTTGAATTCACTGGTGCTGTACATAGTTCCCTAGACAAGGGCCTTCTTACTGGCACAGTTTGCATTGACCTCTCTAAGGTTTTTGATACTGTTCACCATCGGCTACTGGTCAACCAACTCCTAAATATTGGACTCTCCCCGGACTCAGCACAGTGGTTCAAAAGCTACCAGGAAAACCACACACAAAGGGTAAAAATTGCCACTACTCTCTCTGATGCCTTACCAGTTCACTCTGGAGTTCCCCAAGGTTCTATACTTGGCCCGCTACTTTTCAGCCTGTTTCAGAATTCCTTACCACAGTCTTCCACGGAGAAAATCATCCTCTATGCAGATGATGCAGTCATCTTCTCATCACACAGAGACCCCGTATCATTACAACAAAATCTCCAGGTCGGTTTTAGTGCCATTGAGAAGTGGTTCTCTAACCACAAGCTCATCCTTAACCAAAAGAAAATGAAGTCTGTGCTCTTCTGCAGCTCTCAAAATAGACACAAGCTTCACCGCATAACTATCTCCACTGCACAAGGGACTATCCTGGAACAGATCCATTCCTTCAAATACCTCGGGATACTGCTTGACTCCAACATCTCCTACAAGGCTCATGTCGATAGTGTGGCTAAAGCAATAAATACACGCCTTGGCCTCCTCTACAGGCACAGACAACATTTCACACCCCTAGCTCTGAAGCTTGCCGTTCAGAGTTCCCTGGTCTCGATTATTGATTGTGGCCTTCTCTTCTATGGCTCTGCCACTAGGTCTACCCTCAGGCGCATCTCAACAGCCCTCAATAAGGCATGTCGGCTAGTCTCTGGGACACACCAACTTACACATACCTGTGATCTGTATGCTCAAACCCACTGGCTCCAACTCTCTAATCGCATTAAGTTCCTGACCTGCATAATGGCTAAGAAAATCAGCCTTTGCCTTCTGCCAACAGGAGTCACTGCCTTGCTGCACAACAACAGAAACAACCTGCAGATTACCATGGGGTCTAAAACTCAACTCCTTCAAATCCCTTGCTGCCGCACTGCTCAGGGACAATGTGCATTCGCATACACGGCTCCACTTTGGCTGAATAACCTTAGCCCTGACATCACCTCAGCTCCTGCATTTGGTACCTTTAAAACTCGCCTACAGCTTCATCTTATTGCCTCAAGCTCCAGCGACTGCAACACTTATGCTTGAGCTGGCTTGTCCAGCCGCTGAAACCTCCACATCTTCCCCCCTCCCTGCAGCTCATACCCCACTTGCTCTTACTATCCTATCTACCCCCACCACCTACCCTCCTCTCTCTCTCCTCTCTCCACCATCCCCCGCCCCTCCTCCCCTTCGCCCATTTTTCCTTTACCCCTTATCCCCTCATCTGACAACTGTCTCCAGCTGCATCTCTGTGTTCTCCTCCCTTCATTTTCCCCTTGTTCTCTGTTCTGTCCGCCTCACTACCGAGGCCTTACTGTCATTCCATAGGTCTCCTACTTGGCTCCATACTGGAGTGTTCTATTGATCCTATCTCCAATTCAAATTGTTGTTGTACCATGTCTTTATTGTTCCTGCCTCTAATCATTATATATTGTTGTACCAAGACTACTGTTCTCTTATCTTGTTGTGTATCAACCCTGTTTTGTATTTGCCTCTGAAGTGGAACCTTTGTAAAAGAGCCTTGGCTCAAAGGTCTTTGTAATCCTAGATTCAATAAATAAAAAAAAAACAAGGATAACTTGGGTTAGTAGGTCAGTGGTGCTGGTTCTTGTTTTTTTACTATGCTATAATCAAAATGAAAGGCATAGCTGACAAGGGCTGCCAGCCAATCACATTGCTTTACTGTCACTACCCATTTTGTAAACTTGTAAAATTACTGTCTACACATGCAACACTTGCTTCTGCTGCCTTTGTTTTTGCTGCCTTGGATGCTCCTGAAAGTTAGTTATTAATTTAAAGGAGGCTATTCTGGTTGAAATACAAATAAATAAATTGATTATATTAATATTTGGTCAGCTGAATGGGCTGTAATGTGAGGTAAAACCTGTAGTTATTACAGGGTATCTAGTGTTTAATGTTCTAAATGAATTCTAAGTAAATAAAAATTAAATAAGTGCTTCATTCACTATGAGCTATAGGCAATGAGTCTTTGTTTAGTGCTGATTCTGTCACCTGGAATTATCTGCCAGATGCTTCTTTTGGGTATATCTGTCATGCACTGGGTGTCTGCTAGGCTGCTAGGGCATGTAATGGGATTTGATTTCCATGTCATTTAGAGTATGCAGTATGTTCTTTTATGGAGTACCCAGTCAATGATGTGCAATGGCTAAAGTTTGATCCCCATCTGTTTTATTCATCTCTTGTATTGCATGTTCATTGAAGAGAATGTAACAGTATTTATGCCGGACCTTCACTTACATATGTCCATCCTGTTGGTATGATCTGCTGTATAGGTTGTAATGGGGTTCTACCCTATCTCTTTCAGAGTATCTTCATCCTCTTTGTGGGGTGTTTGCTGAAAAGGATGCAATGTGGTTCAAACATTCACTCTTTTAAGGACATGTCCACAGGGTTTTCACCGTTTAGCCTCTCGCAATTTTGATAGCACTTACTCCAGTTGATGATATCTCTGGACCTTACACAGATTGTTACCCCTGCTACTCATAAATACGGTCACTCTCTTGACTTAGTCTTCCTCCTGGGGATTGAAGCCTCTGTTCTGGGGCTGGAACCTGTCAGATGGTCCAATCACTGCACTGTGGGGATCAGTTTTCGCACCCCCCTTCGTAGGCTTACCCCTGTGGAGATGGTCAGGTACCGCCCTTTACGAGATGTAAGCTCCGAAGGCCTGGTGGTGGTGGTTGACCTATCGGTCCTTCCAGTGGCAAACAATGCCCCAGAGGCCTTAGTGATGCCCTATAACAAGGCCATTTCTGTGGCCCTGGATGTGGTTGCTCCTGTCCAAGTTCGTCCTCGCTCCCTTTGCCCTCGGTTCCCTTGGTTTGATGGGACTTTGAGGGAGATGTGGTGATTAGGACAAAGGTTAGAGCGTCACTGGTGGAAATCCATCCTGGATGCCGACCACCTTAGACTGATGGATCATTATCAAGTCTATCAATCTGCAATCACCCATAAGAAGGCAGAGTTCCTGTCTGGGGAGATTGCGGCTGCTCAGAACCGACCAGCTCAGCTCTTTCAAACTGTAGACAGACCGTGCAACTCAGCCTGTCTGCAGATTCGAAGAACTTTTACACAAGTAGAGTGTGATGAGCTTGCTCGATTCTTTGCAGCTAGTGTGGCTGACATCAGGGCTGAGCTCCAACCAACACACACTATGGGTGTTGGTTTGGATCAGCGCTCGGTCGCTGTCCCTCAATTTTCCTGGAGTACCTTCGACTGGCTGAAATTCATGGATGTCATGCAGGTTGTCTAGGGTATGCACCCTATGTGCTATAGTTTGGACCCAGGACCAACTACACTGATTATGGGCTGTAGTGACATCATTATCTGGTCCTAGCATGAATAGTCTGGTGCTCCTTGGAAACAGGTGAGTTTTCTAGCTCCCTGAAGGAGGTGAAAAAAGCTTCTTTGGACCCAGATTGACATGCTAACTACAGACCAATCTCAAACCTTCCCTTTACAGGGAACGTGATTGAGAAAGTAGTGGCCCTACAATTGGAGAACCATTTGACCATCCACGACATCTATGAACCACTCCAATCCAGCTTTCGAAAGAGGCACAGTACTGAGATACTGCTGGGTTGGGTGCTCAATGAACTCTTGATGGCAAGGGATCAGAAAAAGCATTCCATCTTGGCTCTTCTTGATCTCTCATCAGCATTTGACACTGTGAACCATGGAGTCCTTCTCGGTCACCTGAGGTTCATCTGTGGCCTGTCAGGTACAATCTTCAGGTGGTTTACATCTTTCCTCACTGGAATAACTCAGAGGGTGGTGTTGGGGATTCATTCTTCTGACCTAGTTCCTCTGTCAATTGGGGTTCCTCAGGGTTTGGTGTTGTCCCCCATGTTGTTTGCAGTGTACATGCTACCTGTCAGAGACATTGTAAGAAGGTATGAGCTGAGGTTTCACCGCTATGCTGATGATACCCAGCTGTACCTCTTTTTTGCACCTGACCAGGATAGAGCTGTGTTGGTATTTAAAAAATGCCTCACTGAAATCCAGGATTGGATGAATTTGAGCTGGCTGAGGTTGAACTTAGAGAAGACTGAGGTGCTGGTTGTGGACCAGGGGCGCCGGATGGGGGATTGGGGGCAGGTTTGCCTTCAGGACTTTTCCTTGGGGGCCTACCACTCCCTACCTCTGAATGGGTGTGAAACCAGGGGGTGATCTTTGACAAATGGCTGATACTGTGATCGCAGGTGTTGGCAGTCATCAAATCCTCTTTTTGTCATCTGAGGAACATCTCCAGAGTTAAGCACCTTGTTCTGTCTGGCGATCTCCGCATGCTGGTCCATGCCTTTGTGTCCTCACACCTGGATTATTGCAATTCCCTTTACCTAGGACTACCTGAGGTGGACATCTGCCACCTGTAGCTGGTGCAGAATGCAGCAGCCCGGTTATTAACTTGTACTCCCCAGTCCTGTCATATCTGTCCGGTGCTGCGCAAACTGCACTGGCTGCTGGTACAGTGGCAGAACAATTTTAAAGTCGGACTTCTGACTTATAAAGCCCTACACGGACAGGGGCTGGACTATCTGAAAGAATTTCTGGTTCCTTACTGCCCTGGGTGATTGCTCCGCTCAGCTGATGAGGGGTTGCTAGACTTTCCAAGGGTTTATTTAAAATCTTCTGGGGCTCGGGCATTCATGCACGTGGCCCCAACCCTATGGAATTCTCTACCCATCAGTTACAGGGTGCTTACGATTGTGGAAGATTCAAAACCGACTCTCAAAACTTATTTATGGATTCAAGCATATTCTGAATGATCCAACTTTGCCTTTTACCTACATAGATACATAGACAGTGTTGGCAGATAAGGGCCTATGGCCCACCCAGTCTGCCCATTTGAGCTAGTAAGTTCAGTTTATGTTTTCCTAGAAATCTTTTGCCCCTTACCCCTGACCTCAAGAATTCCTTTATGTCTATCCCATGCATTCTTAAATCCTGTGATTGTTTCAGCCCCCACCACTTCCTCTGGCATGGTGTTCCACTTGTCCACCACCCGTTCTGTGAAGAAATTCTTCTTCACTTTTCCTCTGAATCGTCCTCCCTCCAACTTCATCCCATGCCCTCTAGTCCTGGAACATCTTTTTCGCTTAAAAATACTGTATTCCTGCACCCTGTTCCTCCCTGTAAGATACTTGTATGTCGCTATCATATCCTCTCTCTCCCTCCTCTCCTACAGGGAGTACATGTTCAGTTCCTTCAACCTGTCCTCATAGGACTTGTGATGCAATCCATGCACCGTCTTTGTTGCCCTCCTCTGAACCTTCTCTACCCTGTCTATGTCCTTACGTAGGTAAGGTCTCCAGAACTGTACACTGTACTCAGGTGGGGCCTCACTAGTGTCTTGTATAGTGGAATTATGACCTCCCTTTTCCTGCTGGTGATGCCTCTGCCTATGCATCCCAGCATCCTATTCTTTACCTGCTGCCTTGTCACACTGTTTCCCTACCTTGAGGCCATCAGTGATGATAAGCCCAAGATCCCTTTCCTGCTTGGTGCATGCTATATCCTCACCCCCCAACTGATATATTGTGCCAGGGTTTTTGTGCCCCATCTGCATTATATTGCATTTCTTTGCATTGAATTTCAACTGCCAAACCCCTGACCATTCTTCAAGTTTCTGCAGGTCCCTTCTCATTCTGTCTACACCCCTTGGTGTGTCTACTCTGTTATAGAGCTTTGTGTCATCAGTGAACAGTGAAATTCTGCCTTCTAGGTCCTGCACAATGTCACTGATGAAGATGTTGAATAGGACCGGTACCAGCACTGATCCCTGTGGTACCCCACTGGTCACTCTTCCCTCTGCTTTTTATATTTATAATGTTTGTATTTATGGTTTATTTGTTTATTTCTTTGTTTTGTAAGGCACCTTGGTTTGTTGAAAGGCACATTATAAATAAATAATTATTATTATTATTATTATGTCTGCCCTTATGTGCCAGACTGTCTGTTTATCGAGATGTGATAGAGTTTGATTCAAGTTTCCTTAGACTGTTCTGCTCTCTGGTGTGGGGTGTCTACTGATGGAGGAATTATGTGTGTAACCCCTAGGTTGCATTATCCTAAGGGCTACTACCCCTGCCTGCGTGACTAAGCACAGGTTGAGGGGCCTAAGCTCATTGAACGGGTGCCTCCACCCAGAGGAATGGTGCTGGGGTAGCATAACTGCTGTTGGTATAGCCCTCTGGGATGCTATAACCCCACACCAACCCCTCTAGTGGCCTAAACAGCATAGCAGCTAAACTTTCACTTATACCATATGGCAGTAATTACTTGCTCACACCCCTTGCACTTATCACCAGGGCTGGATCGTCTGCAGCTGCCCTGAAGATGCCCTGTAAAATAAGACCTGTAATGCAATAGTTCAATGGCAGTACAATACCCCCCACCTAAAAGGTACATCGCACCCAAATTAAATGCAAAAACAACACAATCTGATTTATTCAGGGGGATGTGAATAGGGGTGGGGCATGAATCTAGAAGATAATTTATAGATCTGAATATGTCAGGCTGAACATGCATGCACAAAGAGTCCCTTGTATACAGTCACACAACCCGGGGTACCCAGTTGTAAGCAGGCTAGCCTGAAGCGATGCCCAGGGTAGGCTGGCGTTGCAGCTGTTGTTGGGGCCCTTAGGAAAGAAAACAATTAGCATGCACAGCAACCCAGAATTTGTAATCTGGAGGCAGATGGCTCAGTTCATTGTAATAAACCCAAACAAATAAATCAGATGACACAGAGTGATCGCAGCTTTGTTACAGGGAGCTACCCTGTTTTGTACTCACGCTACCCAGACCAGGAGACAAGACTGATGAAATGAATGGTGTTCTGGTTTGCTGGGGGAAAGCAGGGTCCACATGGCTCACTGAGGTGGTAGATACCTGTTCGATGGTGTTGAGCAGGGAGCCGAATCCCTGAGTGGGTCTTTCATTGGAAAATGTCTCTGCGATGGGAACAGCAGTCTAGGCTGAGATGGCAGGGCCCAGACCAGAGCAGGCAGTTCAGATTTAGTCTGTGCGAGTGCTGGAGCAGCTTCCAGCTAGCATAACACACTTGAAGGTGGGGAACCAAATCACAACCCACACAGCACATTCAGCACATTTATAAGCAACACAATTCTTAGTCACAGTTCGGGTAAAGTCTGGTTGCAATTTAGCAGAAGTTCTGTGCAAACCTCTCAATCTGTGACTCACTTTGGTATCTGGCAGGCCAATCGCTTCTGGAGCAAGTCTTTGGTCCCAAATTCAGGCAGTGATCACTCTCTTTCTCTTCAGGCTTCAGATCTCAAACAAAGGAATTCACAGGATTTCTTATGGAAGATGTGGCAGGCAGGCCAGTGCAGCCTTCCTGCTGATTCTCCTATGCTCCTATGCAGGAGCAGCTGCTTGATGGCTAGAGCTGCTCACTCTCCAAACTCCAACTTACAATTGACTCTGCTGCAGTCAGTTCTGGGGATTTCCTCTGCGATCCAAAAGGTTTGGTTGGCTGAGGGAACTGTCTGTCACAGCAAGGGCTCCCCCTCCAGGTCCATTTAGGTGCCAAGCCTTACAGATTTTCAATCCCACAAGACCTCTGGGGACAGTCTCCATTTTAGGTCCTCTGAGTTTAGATTGGTCCAACTCTGGCAGTCCAGAACCAAAATGGTGACTCTTATGCAAAAAGTCCAAGCTGCAAGAGAAGGCAGGTTAAACAAACTTCTATACTGTTATTAATAAGGCAGATCAACAGTAAATGAACACAGTTCCTAACAGAGCTCCCTCTGTGCATATAACGACTGCGGAATGGAGCAGAAATACCACTCACCTGACCGGTCACGAGCCCTAAACTACTCAGATCCAGCCCAGACTAATTTCTAACACAACATAATGGCAGTCTTAAAGAGACATTCACAGAGGCTTTCTATAGCACTCTCATTCAGACACATACAGCTACTGCAGACTCAGGACACCATCCTGATAGGGGGCATTAGGCAGCCCAGGAAGACATTTTAGTAAACCCCAATTTGTAGGGGGTTACATGTGGTTTAAATCCCAGATCCTTTAGCCTATGTCTGCTTCTGTTGTGGGGTTGTCTATTGAAGGGGGTATAGTGGGGCTTGCACTCTAATCCCATCGAGCTATGTTGGTCCCTAGCATTCGGTTTCTGTTGAAAAGGAATATGATATGGCTGTTCCAAACTCTCCAGTCTGCTGAAGGTGATTTGAAGGGATTTAAACCACAGTTCCTTTTGACTGTGGCCATTCTAGTCAACCACCTGTCACTCAGATGTGATATACGGTACCTCAAAATGTGTAAAAAGGTAAAGAAAAGGAAGGGGAAAATAGTTAAAGCATTTTTGCTACTTGTCACCGCAGCTGGTAAATACAAAATGACTTGATTAGGAGATGATTGATATATTCAGGGTATTGGTTATTTAGAGACATGTATCAAGGCTTTCACCACCATGTCGCATGAGGTGGTTGGCCATACCCACTGGTTGGCAAAATCATTATGAACTGATTGGCAGTTTGGCATTTTTGTGCCTACCAATTTGGCACTATGCTGTGCAAACATGGAAACCTCTCTATTAATGTGGTCCAGTGGAATTTCCATCTGTTAGTGAGGGACAGGATCCCTAGTCCGCTGTTAAGATTAGAGTAATGGGTGTGGTGATCACATCCTAGTATGTATTTGTAGATATTATTCTATGTGATATCTGCATTATTAACTTCCAATGCCTGCAAAACAAGGAAGAGAAGGGGTTGTAAGAGGGGCTAGTGAAATGTCTGTGATGTCATAAAGGGATTAAGATTAAGGATCAGAAGTATAAAACCAGCACACTTCCCCATAAAAATATCTGAAGTAGAATAAAAATCAGCAAAATTTAAAAACAATTTCTAAATAAATTTTTTTTAAAAAAACATAGTGCAGCTTAGACGCCAACAGAAATGGCAGTTTAACACTAGTGCTCTGTCTCGTCTCACAGTTCATCTGACAGCATCCAACCTCTGAGTGCGCCCTAATGCAGATTTATACAGTTCAGCACCCATCATAACTCAGTGAGTGTAACAATACATTTTTTTTTGTTTTTTAATCCAGTGTCTTTGAGTTTTGAGTGCTTTCCTCATCAGGCCTCCTCAACGTGCTGTCCCTAGCAGCTTCACGGTGACAGCCCCCACTCTGCCACTCACCGATATACTCACCAGAATCTGGACCATAGGGTCAATTCATAAACATTCTGAGAATGCCACACACCTGGGGTGTGCTGAACATACGGTGCGTGGGGCTTGCATCATTCCCCGGCTGGTGATCAGGATTCTCCATCCCATGTCCTGATTGCTGCAAGTTAGATCAGCTTTTTCCAGTCTAACTTGTGGCAATCTTGGGTACGATTTTTATGGGGCTTGCACCAGATATTTGGTACAAGCTACCATAAATCTAGAAAAGTGTGCCCAAATATGTGCCCAATATGTGCCCAATCTTCTTGAATCAGGTGTATTTTGTGGAGAAGTGTTTGGTGTAGCTGTGGCAAAAAACAGGTTTGATGCGAGGCTTGATACAAGACCTGCATTGTCATTTGTGAATTTGGCCCCATGTTCTCATGCCTGCTGGTCAGAATTTCAGAGATTCTCACTGCTTGCACTCAGTCTACTACCGACGTGCAGGGTCTAACTGTCAGAGTCACTGCCATGGAGACCCAAACCCAAAAATTGGAATCCAGCATTGATGAGATGAGGGGCAAGCTTCGTGATCAGGAATGACTCCTCTGCCAGCTCTGGGATAGAGTCCAAGATTTGGAGAACAGAAGCCAATGAAACAACTTGCATTCCGTCAGCTTCTCAGAAGGCAGCAAAGGCAAGGACTGCTTCATTTTCCTACAAAGGGTCCTACATATCCTTCTTCACCCGCAGGGTTCTGAGCTCTGTGAGCCAGAGCATGCCAGTTGCTCTTTGGCCGCACAACATAAGGAGGGAGACCAACCTCATCTGATTCTAGTGAGATTTTCTATGGTACCTGGCCAAAGTAGTAGTAGTAGTAGTAACAGTAGATTTGTTTAGTGCCCAATCCCAGAGGCTCTGAGCACTGTACATATATATTTTTTTTAATTTTAAAATAATCTTTAAAAAAAGAAGATTATGTAGATATCATACGAAAACAATGAGCAGATCCTCAAAATATCCCAAAATGTTGGCCCATAACCTGGCAGGGATGCTGCATTCAGATCTTCCATGACTTTTCACAGGAGCTGTCAAAATGATGCTATGCCTTCCCTGATGTCTATATAAACCACCTTGCCTCTGGACACTATGTTGATGGATAACAGGGGCCACAACCGCTGCCAGAGGAAGACTAGACAATGGTGAGCAGAAGTCAGGGGGCTTAAGAAGAAAGCCAAAAATCAGAGAAAGGGTCATTCAGGAAGGCTCTGCAGTCACAATCACAGCTCACAACTTTCATCCTGAGACTCCCCCCTGTTGTCCAAATCCAACAAATTTGCTGCCCTTCAGCAACTCTTCCTAAGCAAACTGGTAAATTTCCCACCCCTTTCTCCTGCATCAGCCTTCTCTCCTCCTCCAGTGACTCTGGCAGTGTCCTGGGCCAAAACTGAGGATGCTGCACCCTTGCTGATTGGCAATTCCTCTGCACCTGAAGACTTAACCACCACCACACCACAACCACTTGCCATTACTCTGACAAAAAAACCTGAGGGCTGAACTGATGAACTCATACATTGGACTGGTTTTAAGTGTTTGTTGTCTTTTGCTGCAAAACAGTTGTAGTAGCCTACATTAAGGTATTTGTTTCTCTTTTTAACTTTTTGGGGCTCTGTGCAATGCTCTATATGGATTTCACTCTCTTCAGTGAGAACTACTGTTCCCATCATGATCCAAGGGAGAGGAGTGGAGGGGTACTACAACTGTCATTTTTTCTCCTTTGGTGCCTATTAGACTTTGTCCCTCCACCCACAAGGTACTGTATGCGGTCAGCCCTCTGAAGATGTGCCTGATGGGCTACGTCACGGAGGACTCCTTGTGCCACTATAGATTATTGAAAAGATTAACACTTATACGGTGCATGATTGCACTTTTAACACCGGTACCAATTGATCAAGGAAAGCATTTTCCTTGGTTGATTGACACTAGCCTTAAGTGCAAACATGCTCTGTATAAGTGTTAATCTTTTCAAGCCTGTAGTGGCATAATGGAGAATCCCCCCCGCAATATAACACATCAGGTACATCATCCTGTGCTGGCCGTCGGACTATGGAAAAATAATGGTGAGCAGAGGGTTGCAGTATCAACCAGATAAACATTAAAACTGCAACCCTCTAAGTTATTAATAAAATGTCACTGCACTGCATTTAGCTCAGTGGAACCTTTAGGTCCCACATTCTTCTTCCAGGGAAGCTGACAGTTTTCACTCTGTTCTGCTGTGGGGGAGGCATGATTCCCTTCCCCCCAGTAAAGGACGGAAGAAGGGGTATCACTACTACTGAGTACTTAGGGTTCACCACTTGATCTGCCTCAATTGGACCACAATCAAAAGGTGCAATAAGAGTCAGGTGATACAGACAGATAAGTATTTCAGCCCCAGGTCTCAGTCTCTAACTTCCACTTGAAGCCTTGGTGTTACACTCCATGGAATGGAGACAACTGCCTATGGGATGGTTGGGTAGGGGATATTTTCTATTATGGCATCTGTATCTGTCCTTCAGTGGGTCTCCCAGGTGTTCTGCTCTTGGAGTGTATATAGGTTTGCATTTATTCTTTCTTTTTCTGTATTGTTGTTAACTTGCTAAAGGCAATTTTTCCACATTGTGCCGATCCATTGAATATGTGTGCCTAACAGGGAGTCTCCGGGGGAGAGTGCTCAGTGAACCTTTTTCCTGTCAGTGGCCTGCTCTAATATCATTTCAATATAATAACCAGCTATATAGCTCATTTCGTAATAAATTTCATCTCATGGAATATCAAGGGGCTTTCTCACCCAGCTAGGAGGAAAGCAATACTAACCTGGCTCAAACAGCAGGGAGCTGTAGTTGTTACCCTTCATAAAATCCACTTAACCCAGGAAGAGACCTTAAAACTAAAACATTTATAGGTAGGGGCAGAACTCCATGCTACCTTCTCAAGTCACAAGGTGGGGGGTGACTATCCTGACTCACAGACGGCTACTATGGCAAATTTTGCCCTATAGAGCTGACCCAAATGGGTGGTGGGTTATTGGGCATGTAAAGACTCCAGAAGTGGAGTTCATCTTGGGAGGTGTGTATGACCCCAAAGAGGGGGACCATTCTTTTTTCAATAATCTAGCTCAATCTCTTGTTTACTTCAACCAGAAATGCCTCCCTTTCCTACGGGAGTTGACTTTAATCTTCCATTGGATAACATTCTGGATAAAAGAATACCCACTGTCTCACCTCCCTGCCCAGCCCTAAGAGCCCTCCATGTGCTGATAAAGGAAGAAAGATTGGCAGACAGCTGGTGTCTTATTTATCCCATGGACAGAGACTATTACTTTTTCTCAGCTACACACAGGACTTATAGTTGCATTGACTACTGGTTACTGTTCCTCTGACTTGCCCAGTATTTCACATATGTATCTATTGGGAATGTGATCATTTTGAACCATGCCCTTGTGGCAGTTTCCCTGGAACTGCACCCCCCCAACCTAGGTCTACCACTTGCAGACTGGACCCCCTGCTCCTTACTGATTCCAACTTTTGTCAGCATGTTGCCAAAAAGTCTAAAGATTATTTTGAGCTAAATACTTCCCTAGAAGTCTCCCTGGCAACTATATTGGAAGCATATAAGGCATTCCTTAAGGGCACTATTATTAGTTTTGCTGCTTATAGGTGAAAGAAATGAGAACAGGAAGAAAAGGAGCTCTCAGCAGAGCTGCAGATGAAGGAGGCCGGCTTTAAGGATGGATATATCTCAGAAAAAAATATTTCAGACTTTTTACTACTCAAATACAAGCTGAACACCCTTTTGTCCAGACTAGCCAAACTAGCCCTGGTGCAAATGAAGCATAGGTATTGGGAAGGGGTGAAAGAGCCAGCAAGGACCACACCCATCGACTTGGGACTCAGCAGGCAGGCAGCCATACTGGTGCACTTAATGACCAGACAGGGTCTCTACACCACACCACCCGAGCCATTAATGATTTTAGGAAGACCTTCGCTGAGGAGCTATATAGCATCTCCAATCTCCCTGAAGAACAGGACATTCTCTCCTTCCTGTCCCATCTGCAGCTTCCCCACCTCAGCACTATGGAGCAGAGCTCCCTTGACTAACCCATCTCCACAAATGAGGTAACTCTCACCATTAAGGTCCTATCTTCCTCCCAAGCCCCTGGGGACGATGATATCCCAGTTGACACATATCGGCTCATACCTGGCCTTGTGTGTATACTAGCTGATGTGATATGTTATTATAAGTTTGATATATTTTTTTATTATACATACTTTCAAGATGAAATACTTAGCTCACATCTGCGCTCAAACACTTAGTGAAATATAACATATGGTTTGTCCAAAATCCTTAAAGAAGAACCCCCCCCCCCGTTACATGAGATTTGTTATTAACTATTTTTTTGATAAATTTGAATTCTGAGTTATTCTTTCTAATCCCCTGGGATGGATTTGCACATTTTGGCTCCCAAGTCTTATTACAGTTGACTCACCGAGGGCTCAGTCAACCCTCCTGATGCATTTTCCAGCACTGTGTTGTCCTGTATGTATTGATAATTTTCTTTAGGGAGCCGTTCAGTATGGAAACAGATAGTTCGGGAAACCGCCTTCTCTTTGCTATGGGATAAGACAGGGGGATAACATGAATATTGCTTAGTACTTAAAGTTTGAAACTACTGATATTGTATAGTTTATGTGTCCTGAATTGGTCCTAAGTTCTGTGGAAGGTATTAGTACATTAGCCCAGGTTTTACTATGACAGAAGCTTCCTATGGCTGTGTCTGACCATAAATGTTCTGGGTACGACTGCAGGTCTGGTTTGCCCTTAGAGTGCGGTGGGCTGGGAGAAAACTCTCAATTATTTGGTCCTTGTGGGCCCATTAATGCAATCTTATTTCCAGGAGAAGCTTAAGTCTGAATCTAATTCTACTAGATAGGAAATGAAAATGTGGTGTATTTTCTTTCATTAAGATATATACTTTTTGATGTCTTTCACTGCATATTATAAGGTTCAAACAAATGTTAAACTAAGAGTCTGAATACAAGTATTACTAACAAAGCCCATATAGACCTATATAAGCGTTATACACTGTTTCTTCTAATAGTATCACTTTTTAAAGTTTGATGCAAATTTTATTTTACAAGAACAGTGGCTTTATAGTGTTATTACTAATATTAATGATCTGTGTAATACTACTGGCCATGTAGTGTTTTATATATTTTAGAAATGTTTTCTAGATGTATTGTGATATTTTTCTACAAATTAATGTTGTAATGGTTTGTAAACTGAACGACAATAAACCGTGAACTTGAACTACTGTGCACTTAGTGACCAGACAGGGTCTCTACACCATAACCCCTGAGCCATTAATAATGTTATGAAAGCCACCCCATTGGCACAGTGGTTGGATTTCTGCTTGTGACATTGGTGGCCTGGATTTGGGAATGGACCCGGGTCACTGTAGGGCCGGCCGGGAGGAAGTAGTAGACCAGGGAGGGGCTGTGGACATGGCCTACCTAGATTTTAGCAAGGCATTGGATACAGTCCCACACAAAAGATTAATAAACAAGTTAGCCAGCCTTTGAGTGGGTCCTAAGGTGGTAGTCTGGATAATAAATTGGCTGGACAGCAGGATGCAAAGGGTAGTAGTAAATGGAGTACACAGTGAAGAAAGGAGTGTTACTAGCAGGGTACCACAGGGATCAGTACTGGAACCGGTCTTTTTAATGTCTTTATAAGTGACATTGCAGAGGAACTGAAAGGAAAAGTAAGTCTCTTTGCAGATGACACAAAAATCTGCAACAGGGTTGATACACAAGATGGAGTGGAAAGGATGAGAAGGGACTTGGCAAGGTTGGAGGAATGGTCAAATGTATGGCAGCTTAGATTCAATGCAAAGAAGTGCAAGGTAATGAACCTGGGAAACAAAACCCCAGGGGAAGAGTACACAATGGGGGGTGAGATACTGACAGCAATAAAAATGGAAAGGGACCGGGGGGTAATTATATCAGATGACCTAAAGGTGAGCAAGCAATGTGAGAAGGCAGTAAGGAAGGAAGGCTGGGGGATACTGGGATGCATAGGGAGAGGTATCAACAGTAGAAAACAGGAAGTTGTTATCCCTCTGTACAGACAGTTGGTGAGACCCCATCTGGAGTACTGTGTGCAGTTCTGGAGACCCCATCTCCACAAAGACATAGACAGAGTGGAGGCTGTCCAGAGGAGGCAACCAAAATGGTGCAGAGTCTGCACTAGAAGACATCTGAAGAGACTAAAGGAGCTTAATATGTATACTCTTGAGGAAAGAAGGGAGAGGGGGGACTTGATAGAAACTTTCAAGTACCTCAAGGGAATCAGCAAAGTCCATGAGGGTAGTATCTTTCAGAAAAAGAGATGTGCAAGAACAAGGGTGCACAATTTGAAGATAGAGGGGGGAATGCTCAGAGGTAATGTGAGGAAGTATTTTTTCACAGAGAAGGTTGTGGATGCATGGAACAGCCTTTCTGAGGCAGTCTTGGAGTCAAGAACAGTGGGAGAATTCAAAAATGCATGGGACAGACATAAGGCAGTCCTAGTGGGGGGGGTAGGAGGAAGTAGGCTGTTGGTTAACTAGGATCTGCAGCTTATCTGTTTGGTAGAAAAATAGGCAGACTAGGTGGGCCAGGCAGTCCTTATCTGCCATCAAATTCTATTTTTCTATGTTAGGAGAAGAGTCCAGCGTCCAATGACTGCTCGCCTTCTCCCGATGGGGAGGGAAGGGATGCAGCTCGCTGTGTGCTGCCTCCTGGAGGAGGCCAGGAGCATGACAGTTTGGCAAGCCCCACTTAACACAAGGGGCATGGTGGACATTGGCATGTGCCTTGATGTCTGTGGCACACCACACCCCTGGGGAGCAAACCGGAAAATTGCTTCTTGGTTGGCCAGATGATGGCCACTGGCTCCTGCTGCTGTGAGTGCCCTGTGCCCCCGAAGCCACCTCAGGAACTCCCAGGGACTGAACAGTTAGTGTGCTGGTTGTCCTCCCTGGTGCCTTCCCCCCTCAGAGGAGAGGGACCCATCCAGTGAAGGGATACACCAGGCTACCCCTGGGATGGCAACAATATGAGGTAGGTAGAGGGGGCTGGGAAGCCTCAGGAAGGAGCATAAAAAAAAAATAATGTTATGAAGACCTTCTCTGAGGAGTTATATAGCACCTCCAATCCTTCTGAAGAACAGGACATTCTTTCCTTCCTGTTCCATCTGGAGCTTTCCCACCTCAGCACTATGGAGCAGAGCTCCCTAGACTAGCCCATCTCTGCGAATGAGGTAACCCTCACCATTAAGGTCCTATTTTTCTCCAAAGCCCCTGGGGACGATGATACCCCTGCTGAAACATATCGGCTCATATCTGGCATTGTGGCCCCCCTGACTCCTATGTTCACATGTGCCCATGTCAAAGGGGAACTACCCTACCTCCTTGAGAGTGGCTACCATAACAGTCATACCAAAAAAGAGGAAGAACCCTATGCTTTGTGCTAGCTACCACCCCATGTTCCTCATTAACATGGACTGTAAGATGTTAGAAAAAGTGCTTGCTTCACACCTGGAGACCCTCATCCTTAAAGTAATACATCTGGTGCAGGAAGGATTTGTTAAAGTTAGGCTACAATCTGACCACATGAGATTTCTTCTCACTGTTATGGCACAGTCAGTCAGCAAGTACCCTAGCAAGGGCCATATCAAAAGATTTTAAAAAGGTCTTTGATTCAGTCTTCTGGCCATTCCTGGACCAGGATGACCAAGACAGTTTCCAGAGTGACCACTAACAGTCTCCTATCCTCATCAAGAAAGTGTAGCACATAACCTAATCAAAAATATTACACCGATCGATCATTTACAGTGACAAAACTGACAAAACAACTAGTCGCTGAAATGGTTGCGCGGGGCCTTGGAACAGCGCTTCTCCGGGTCTTGCACCCCTCCCAGCAACTTCAGCTGTGGAGGTGATTATAGTAAATCTGGGAGAGCAGGAGCACAGCCCCCTGCCAAAAAAAAGCACACTCGTGTTCCTGATGGCACAATGCAGATCACAATCACAGTCGACATTGCGTCATCACTGTAAAATCGGTCAGCAGGTTTTTCATCGAATCTGCTTGGTGGAACCTCGAGAAAGGCACCTGGCAGGGGTGTCTACTCTCCCCACTTCTGTTCCTGTTGTCTGTTGAGCCACTTGCTGTAGCTGTCAGGTCACACCCAGATATCCATGGTATTGCCATCAGTACATAGGGGTTCTCCACTCTTCTGTATGCAGACACCTCTTGGTCCTGCTTTCCTCCTATGACATGTCAGTATCTGCCCTCATACAGCTACAGGCTTTCTCTGGCATATCATGCCTCAGACTTAACAAAAGCAACACTCGGGTCCTCCACTTACTCAGTCCTGCTCATTGCTTCCCTTTACACAAGCCGGCTTCTCCTGAGCCCAGGAGGGTGTTACCTACTTGGGTATCAAAATCACAACCAATATTTCCTCCATTCCCAAGGTCAACATTCTTTCCCTGATTCAAACCTTGCAGTCCGAAAGCGACCTCTGGAAAGTATTAAAACTATCAGTGGCATGAAAGACTGAGGCAATCTGCATCGTAACTTGGGCTAAACTGCTTTACCTCCTTAGCTATCATCCCCTGGCAGTTCCTGAAAAATCATTTTTCAAAATCAACCAAATGATTGGCTCATTTCTCTGGGATGGGTATCCACCTTGCTTCAGTCATAACAAGATGAGACCCCATTGGTCTGTGGAGTGGTCTACCATGTTTCAAAGGCTACCATTTGGCACTTTTAGTGGCACAGACTCTCTGTTGGTTCAAGTCCCTCACTGGGCATTCTCCCCTCTGGGTATGCATGGACTGTCTGCTTCATTGAAAAAATCCTCAGGGGATATTTTTGTATAACTCATTAACAGGCACTGCTAAGAAGCTTCCCATGTTGATGGTGGCCTCATATCAGGCATGGCACTCCTAGGGCAGGCACTTAAGGGCAGATCTCTGCCCTCTCAAACGTGTGCTTCTCTGGAACAACCCATGCCTTAAAGGATACCTAAACAACATTTTGACAACAAACTATTCAAAAATCTGACTTCATAGGGGACTAAAGGAAAGGCTGCTGTATACATTTATGCTAAAACTACGTTTATATAATTAATAAATATGGTTCCAAAGCATTTGAAAAATGTAAAATCAGCCTTCCAATTTAAAAAAATGGCCTTACCTGCTTCCTAAAAAGCCACCAAATGTGTTAAGTGATAACATCATTGGAGCCACAGTCAGAGAACTATATGGGTCTCTATAGTGTGCTAACTAGTTCTTTTATCCCTTTGTTTAGAATTGTTTCACCAAAATGGTCAAAACCATGTACATTATTTTGATCAATACGCATGTTAGGCTATGGTTCTGTTCATTGTGTTTACTTTAACAAGCTAAAATTGTGTTTTAATCCAACCGACTTTCTCTTTGGCAAACCACAGTGCAGTACAAATCTTAAATAACCTGGTGGTCTAGTGGTTATGGTGGATCCAGGATGTTACAATGGGGGGTGCTGGGATGGTGTGCATACTTGATTTGCGTTTTTTAACATTTGTATTAAACGTTTATATTGTCTGCTATTATTCTTTTTTAGTACGTTTTTGACAGAACCTACAAGTGTAATCCATAGTTTTGAATGTAAACATTTGTACAATCAATAAATCGGACTTCTTCAACAAAGTGAAATGCAGTAGCAGCAAGCAAGTAAGTTACATTGGGGTGGGAGAGTGCAGCCGCACCCTTCACCAACCCCTAGATCCACCACTTGTTTATAGCAAAGTTCTTGTGTAGTCCAATGTCAGAGTTCATACTTTTTTGGAAATCAAAAAATATGCTTGTCTTGTCTCCTTTTTCCATAGGAAATAATAATAAGAATAAGAATCAGCATTTATATAGTGTTTTTCATACACATTGTATCCCAAAGTGCTTTACAAGCAATGCTAGACTGGTAGTGAAGTGACTGACTGTGTAGTGGCAGTCATTTCACACATTAATACCCATACCCAGCCTTGGACAGTTGCATGAACTGGTTTTATGGGAAGGGTAATGTTGGCCAGGACAATGAGGTCAGGTAGTGATCATGGTGCTGTCAGCCCCACATCTTATATCTCACGGTGATCTGCTCATACTTCTTCCCTTCTGCTTTCCCCCTTCCTGAATGTAGCAGTACCTTGCAGGAGTGGCCTTCTCATTCCCCCCTCTGGTATTCATTCTTCACTCTATCTCCCCTCACCAGGAACTGGTGAGCTCATCATCCTTCTGCATCATGAATGCAGGTAGTACAGTCCCTGGATTTTTTGACATATCAAAAATAAACAAATCTTTTCAGTAAGTCAGGCTGATAGTAGCAGGGAACAAGGGGAAAGGTGGGCTTTCCTATCCTTAAAAAATCTAGGCTGCTTTTGATTAGGCACTATTAAATGACGGGTGTGCGCATCATTATGCATGTCATTTAATAGCACCTAATCATAGGCGGCTTAGATCTTACATGGGTAGGAAAACCTAGTTTTCCCCTTGTGCCCTGTTGCTATCAGCCTGGCTTACCAAACGATCACGTTTATTTTTAGTATGTAAAAATAACATGGGAGACTGTGCTAACCACATTCATGATGCGGAAGGGTAGTGAGCTCAACAATTTTTGGTGTGGGTGGGGAGCAGGTGAGAAGAATGAATGCCAGAGAAGGACTGAATAGGCCATTCCAGCAGGGTACAGCTATATTCAGGTTAGGGGAAGACAGGATGGGGGAAATTTAGCAGATCATTGTGAGAGCGGAAATGTGGGGCTGCAAGCACTGTGATCACTACCTGACTGTGGATGAGAGCAGCCAACAGTGACAAATACTCAGAGTGGCAGGACTGCACCTAAACTGTTACTTGAATTCAGTATTAGGAGATTACCCTTGGGTGGGGGAGTGTTGACGTTTGTTAGGACAGTATGGAGGGAGTTTTGCATAGCTCATTCAAGATTCAGAAGGGTGGTTGCCAGCGAACTTGCATTGTGGAGTAGGGTACAGAAATGTACTGGAGAAGAATTGCCGGAAACTGTCCTGCGGGATTCTGCAGATCACAGGTAAAGGATTAGACTGACACTGGAAGTCGGGTGGATTCGCTGCAAAGCATTAGTATGCCTTTCCTGTTAATAATATTGTTATCCATAGTAAGTGCTGTCCTTATGAGGGTATGAACAGCAGTGTTTCTGGCGTGTCCTGATGCCTATTGCTTGGACCTCGAGGAAGACCTAGTTGTTGGTTAATGAGGTGGGAAAAAACACAACAGGGGGACTGTACATGCTACCTTCACTGTGCAGAAGGGTGGTGAGCCACTCAGTGTTTACTGTGGGAGCAGAAGTCAAACATTGAGAAAGCGGACTGCAGAGTTATTTGGGAGGCATTTTTTAACTGTGCCAGCTGATGAGGCATATCGGTATAGGTGTGCACAACTCTCTGAGGTACAAGATTACAATCTGAGGTGTGATAATTCTCTTCATGAGACTGCAAGTTCATATGCAGCCCAAGGCAGTACTAAAGACAGAGTATGGATGGTGGGGTGTTCAACAGAAGGCAGGCTAGGTGCATAGGGTTCACATGGAAAAAGACTACAAGAGAAGCTTATTTGTGGATTACAAAGAAAACATGAGCTTTGGAATTAGATCAGACCAGTACTTCGCTAGAAATTTCAGGGCATCACATACCCACTAGATAATCAGGTATTTGAAGTGTTATACTGTACTGAACTGCGGTTTGCCAAGGAGAAAGTCAGCTGGATTACAAAACATTTTCAGCAAGTTAAAGTAAACGAAATGAACAAAACCATAGCCTAACATATGTACAGATTAAAATAAGTCGCGTATTAACACATGGTGTTGATCATTTTGGTGAAACAATTCAAAACCAAGGGGGAAAGAATAACTAGTTAGAACTATAGGGAGCCATGTGGGTCTCTGCCTCTGGCTCCAATGATGTCATCATGATTCATTACTTAACACACTTGGCAGACATTTTAGGGAGCAAGCAGGGCTGTTTTTTGAAAGTAAAAGGCTGATGTTTACATGCTTCAAGAGTTATGAAACTGCATTTATGTTAAATGCAGTTTTAGCACAAATGTAAACAGCAGCCTTTACTTTACCTTGCAATGAAGCCAGATATTGGAGTTTGCAGTTTTAAAAAAATAGTTGTTTAGGTACCCTTTAAGATAGGCCACAAGTCTGTAGCATCATTAGAAGTTCTTGCAAGTGCACAGCACCCTGCAGGAATTGCTTAACCAAGCTGCTTCAAGACATCTGGCCAATAACGTGCCCCTTCAATTGCCCTGGATTCACCTTCTCAGAAGCAGGGAAGGTGTGATTTATCACACTGTGAGGGATGCAGTGCCTGACCAGACTCAGATGACAAAGAACTATTTGGAGCAGGACCTTGCCTAAACCATTTTGCAAAAGGACAGGTTCCAGTGCTGGACTACAGCCCACATGGCTCATAAGAATGCCATGAGCAACATAATACAGAACAAGGTACTCCATCACTGGTACAGAACCCCATAGGTCTTGCAAAAGCTTGGTGCCCTCCCCTCCACCCAGTGCTGGCAGTGTTTGGCATTGGAAGGGTCCTTGCTCCACATCCTCTAGTCATGCCTTCATATACAAGATCTCTGGAAAGGGATGCACTTTATATGTCAAAGATTCCTCAAGGTCCCCTTGCCTTTTTCATCTTGGCTGTACATCCTAACATTTGACTCTTTGGCATCACATATAATTCACCCCTAACTTAAGTGGATTGAGGTTGCAACCAAGGAACTCAAGCGCCTCCTTCTACAGAGATGGAGGACCACAGTTACTCCCTCACTGGCTATGTGGAAAATGGTACGGAAACACTCACTAATAATGAATTGTAGTGCCCCAAAGTATGGGGCCCAACAGAAAATAAATAAATAAAGTGGCCCCTTAGAGCCCCTTTGTAGCATGCGCAGTATGGTGGCATAGGCAGCATAGGGGCAGTGCATTGGGACCCCCCAGTAAGGTATCCTTCCCCCCCAATCACAAAACAGAAGAGCAGCACAAATTTTAAAAATAAAAAAAAAGAAATTTTTCTTTTCTTGGCTGCCAGCTCTTGCAAAGAACCCCTCCCCCACCCCGAGCAGGCAGCATAAGCCGAGGCTGTCCATACTCTGGGACTGCTGTCCCTGCCCAGCATGTGGCATTTGTTTTTAAAGACAAAAATGGCAAAGGAATGCGGGCTTGGGGTTTGGGAATGGGAACCCCGAGGGCTGTTTTGAAATCTTCCTTCCGTTGTTCTGGGCAGTTGGAGCTGGAGGAGTGAGGATGCAGAAAATGAATGGGGACAGGTTGGCTTACCTGGGTGGTTGAAGCCATCCCGAGGGCTTTTCTGGGTGCCTCAGCTTCTTCTTTGGTCAGCAGTCTCTGATAGAGTTCAGTGGGCAGTGGTCCATGGAGTGCAGCGGATCCAGAATGCAGGTGGGTTGGACTCAGTTGGCGGAGTTCAGCCATGGTGTGGGCTCAGTTCAGCCCCATCTATTGTTTTAAAAAGAAAAAGTGAAGTGTCTCCGGTCCCTCAGCAGTGGCATGGCAGAACTGTGTCTTCCTGGGAGAGAGGAGTGTCAGACATCGTGAAGCTCCGTGAGGTTCCGGAGTTGTCTTCCCTCAGCCTGCAGCACAGATGGTCCTGCCTACTATCCCTCCCTCTGCCAGAACCTCCCCCGCCTCCCAGCACCTCCATCTTCACCCCAGGCCAGGGCAGTGAGTCGGCAGCAGAACCAACAGCCAGGTGCTGACCGCCTGAAGTTTATAATAAAATAAATAAAAATTGCTTAAGGTGCCATAAGGTGCGGGACGGGCGCGAGCCTAAAGGGTGGTGGGCAGCTGGCCTAATTTAAATAGATTAATATTAATTTGGGCAAGTGCCGCCCAGGGATGGCGTTAAGGGCAATAAGGCCCTATTGTGGGAAAATTAATATTTATGAATAAGCTCCAGAAGGTAGGAGCTAAGGGCATCAGACTCTGCCATTGCAGGGCATAAATATTTATAAAAACAGCTGCCTGAGGGTTTGGCAAGGGGCAGGACATGACCCATTCATGAAATAAAAGGCAAGTCCCATTAATAAAAAGGGCAAGTTTAACCATTTTTTTATTTAAACTGTTAAAATAAATTGAGCACAAGGCACTGTGTCAGCGACTGAGATTGCATTGGTGGGAGGGGGTTCATAAAAATTCCCCAGCTCTGGACTGTACATAGAGGCAGCCATGAGCTAGAGTGGGTTACCAAGTGCAGCAACAGGACTAGTAAAGGGGGAGAGGGTAAAACAGGGTTCCCAGGGGTGGTATCAGGGTAATTGAAAGGGACAGTAGTACTGATACTGAGAATGATCTGCTGAATTGTGTTATCTGCCCTCCTCTACTGAGAATTGCCCCAGAACTGTGTTATTTGCCCTCTTTTACTGAGAATTTCCCCAGAACTGTGTTATTTGCCCTCCATTACTGAGAATTGCCCCCAAACTGTGTCAAGAACCCTCTGCTACTGGCAATTACCCTGAACTGTGTCAATGCCCTCTACCATAGATAGTTACCCCTGAACTGTGTCAAGAACCCTCTGCTACTGGCAATTGTCCCTGAACTGTGTCCAGAACTTTCAGCTACTAGCACCTTATTATAACTGGACCTTATTATGATCAATGAGTCTTGGCTCAGAAACATCACTTCTGACCAGCAAATCGCCCTACCTGGTTACAAGCTTTATAGGACAGATAGGGCAACTGGGTGGGGGGTGGCGGGATGGTCATTTACTCCAAGGACAAATATAATGTCACTGACATCCAATGTATGACTAAGCCCAAAGAATACAAACTTGTGTCCTTAAAGTTTCATCTTCCCTCCACTGAAAGCCTTACTATTATTGGCTACTACAGGCCCCCTGCTGGTGGTACTGATATCCTCACACCCTTGAACTCTCTTGTCACCTCTACTAACAACGAAACTATCATTTTTGGGGACCTAAACTTGGATTGATTCTCCTCCAAATCAAACGGCCTCAGATGCCTCTGTGATGAGCTTGTCTTGTCTCATATCATCTCTGAACCGACGAGGACAAACACTGCTAATAATGCCAATGGCTCCATTCTTGATGTCATATTAACAAATCATCTTCATAAAATCCTGCAATCCACCATCTTCTATAACGACATGAGTAATCACGGGATTGTGGTCTGCACCAGGGCCTATCATAATGCTCACTCCTCGCCCGGGTCATTTCAAAAAGTTTCTTCTGTAAGTTCAACCCTGAGAGCAACCTGTCAGACCTTAGTAATATAAATTGGCAAAGCTTCTACTTAGCCAAAACAGTAGATGAGGCAGTCTATATCCTCAACTATAAACTTACCTGTATTGCCAACAAACATACCCCCATCGTTAAAGCCCAAGTGCGTAAATTCTCCCACCCCTGGTTTACACAGGACCTCAAAGCTGCTCTCACAAACCATGATAAACTCTGGTCCAGAGCCAAGCATACCAAGAGCCCTTCTGATTGGCAGGCATTTAGAGTAGCAAGGGATGCTTGCTTTAAACGTGTACGTACCGCTAAGGCAAATTACTTCATCGCTTCTCTCAAACAGGCTAGTGGGAATCTAGTTAAAATCTGGGGAACCATCAAGTCGGTAGTGGGTTGCCACGCTGCCCCCTCCAAACCTACTAAGATCAGTACTAACAGAATTACAATCAAAAACCGTGACCTGATCCTCGAGAAACTTAATTCTCACTTTGCTACCACCGGATTGATTTTCAGCTCTTCTCCATATGCTGGCCTTGTCAATCCTACCCAGGACAACAAATCCCTCCAGGCTACCCCCTCACCTCACCCTTTCCAGCTGCAGCCTGTTTCCTACAAAGAAGCAGAAGACCTCCTCTCCAAATGAGACATTAGGAAGGGTGATGGTGAGGATGGGCTACATCCAGTTTTCCTAAAACTAGGTTATTTCCACCTTATTACCCCCATACTTCACATTTTTAACCTCTCCATTGGCACCACCTCAGTACCTACCTGCTGGAAAGTTGCACATATCATTCCATTATTTAAATCTGGTGACCCATGTGACCTAAATAATTATAGGCCCAATTCCGTCTTGCCTATATTATCCAGAATCTTCGAAAAATTTATCTACTTCCAGCTAAAACACCATGTTGAAAGCTACTCCCTCCTCAGCCCTGCCCAATCCGGTTTCAGGCCCAACCATAGCACCATCTCTGCCCTTGCTAAAGTAACTAATGATTGGGTTACAGCTCATGATTCAAAAAAGGTCACAGGTGCCATTTTCCTTGATCTCAGCAAGGCCTTTGACACCATCAACCACAACCTTGTTATCAAGTCTTGTTAAATTAAGAGCCACTCACTCAACAGCCCAGTGGTTCACCAGCTACCTCTTAGGTAGAGTACAGAAAGTCAAAGCAGATGGCCTATTCTTAGCATCTCTCCCTGTCACCAGTGGTGTTCCCCCAAGGGTCCATTTTAAGCCCTATTCTCTTTTCTATCTACATCAACAACTCAACGCTAATATCACTAACTCTAAGCTGCACTTCTTTTCAGATGATACAGTTCTGTATACATCCAAAGCAACCATGTCTGAAGTCAGCAATGAACTTCAAGCCGACTTCACACAACTCAAAATGAACCTCACCAACTCAAAGCTCCTCCTAAATGCCAAAAAAAACAAAGGCCATGTTTTTTACCCTCAATAACATCCCCTTCTCTTCTCCAAACCTGTTAAATATCTCTATTGTAACCTCCCTAGGTGAACCTCTCTAGGTGGTTTCCAAATTTAAATACCTGGGCATATGGATAGATAGCAAGCTCTCCTATGACACCCACACTGACAACCTGACTAGCAAGCTCAAAGCTAGGCTAGGTTTCTTCTTCAGAAACAGGTCCCTCTTCTTGACTGAGACTAGAACTAGACTTGTCCAGGCCACCTCCCTTCCGCTACTTGATTATGGTAACTTCATCTATAACTCCACCTCATCTACCAACCTGAACAAACCAGATATCCTTTGTCATCGAGCCCTCCGCTTCATTACCAAAGCTCCTTTCCATACACACCATTGCAACCTATACACAGCTGTTGGCTGGACTTCTCTCTCAATCAGACATTTGATTCACTCTGGAATCTGGACACTTAAAATTCTGCTGAATAAGCTCTCAGAATATATCCTCACTAATCCACATCTCCCATTGCTCGTACACCCTTAGGAAGTCCGACTTTATCCTTCTTGAAGTTCCTATGATTTGTACCACCTTTGGTAAGCAAGCGATCTCCTATGCCCTCCCTGCAGCCTGGAACAAACTGCAGTATGTCCTTAAACTTTCCAGCCTTGTTTATGTTAATTTCTTTTAAACATTAGCTGCAAAAAACATGAAAAATATATGCAGTTGCCTCTAGGCCTAAGCCTTGACTTATGTCTTATATCCATTGTCTCCTCCATTTCCCCTCACCCTCCCTGATATATCCCACCTTGATTCCTCTTTCTATTCCTTCATCCTTTTCTATTCACCAGGACATTGCATTCAAATTCTTGGTTTGGCAGCCTCCTAGTATACTAGGTAATTTATGGTGTTACTTTGCAAATATTGTATATTTTGTTTATTTTGTGTATATTGCATATACTGTATCATGTATAAATTATACCTTGGCACTGTATGTTAATTATGTTCCAAGTCTGTTTGTAATATTCCCTGCCATCTCTTTGCATTTGTTGCTGATTTATGTGTATGTTACTGATTTATGTTCAGAATATCCTTGTGAATGAGCCTGCTCAATGGAGTAATTCCTGAAATAAACTTGACTTGACGATTGCCCTGAACTGTGGTCAATCCACTTGAGAATTGGTCTTAGGTCCTGCACCGCCAACCACCATTCTAAGAATCATCAAGTTGCCTAGACCACCTGTTACTGAAGCATCGCACAAATGAGCTCCCAGTTTCGTTGCACATGTATCTTTCCTGCTTGGGCACCTTGTCGACTCATCGTAATGTGCTTGTCTCACCTAGTTAGCATAGCCATCAGCTAGGAGAGGCACACCTGTTATCCCGTTTCAATTTCGTCCCTATCCTGTTAAGGTGCTCAGTAAGCATAGGAGCTGCACTGGCTCACTAGTAAGGGACTATCCCATCCAACCCTCTGAAGATTCAACACCCCATTTGTTATTTTACTTTTCTTTCAGATACCACTTGGCATTGCTGTCAAGAAGCCTGCAGATTAAACTGGTGTCCAAAGACTTTCAGCATGGCTTCCCATTCAAAGTCCTGCACTATACTGGTTGCATCCCTGTTTCTGCTCATAGCATCTTCTTCAACTCATGTCATCCCTGCAGCCCAGTGGTGGGTTCATGCCAACGCATCTTCTTCCATTCTTCTCATTCCAGCAACCCATTGAAGGTTTGTGCAGAAGCATCTTCTTTAGTTCATCTCAGCTTGTCCCGCCAGCCCAATGGAGGACTTGCACTGGAATCTTTTCCTTCAGTGTTCCTCATCCCAGCAGCCCAAAGGAGGGCTCCCTTTGAAGGATCTATTCAGTTGTTGTTGTTTCCATTCAGTTTTCTTGTCCCGACAGCCCAAGAGAAGGGGTTTTTGCTGATGAGCTCATGGCCTGTTTACCAATCCTCTCTTAAGTCCCAGTGGCCTTACGAAGGCCTCCACCAAAGTACCAGTTCAGTGTGCAACCAAGATTACCCTGTGTCCAAGTACCTTCTTTCCCCCCTCTGCCTGAAGTCTATGTGAATGAATTACTGCTGCCAAAAGTGGACTTCAAAGTAGACTGAATTCTTGAACCCACTGTAGCACTTCAGTGTTCAATAGCTGTCTAAAGAGCTCTTAGTGCCATTGGTCGACCATTTTTTGTTTATTTAAGAGTATTCTGTTCAACATAGTAATCCCATAGGCCACTGTACACCTTTTAGACCTAGGATTAGTTATTCATGTGTATTTACTGTTTAGGGAGTGATCATTCTGTTCATTCATGTAAATGGCCTGAGGGTCATTGTAGGTCACTCCGTTGTGGCTCGGCACGATCAGTGTTTTTCTATGAGGATACATACTGGTGCAGGCATTTTATGCTAGCGTGTAAACACACTGCTCTGCCTCCACTGGTACAGCCCACAGCACCCCACACCAGGCAATCCAATAGCATGATGACCCATCTACGAGGACCAGCACCACGCTTTCCCAGTAAGCAAGAGGCATCCCCTCATTCCATCCTTCACCAGCAGATATGAACAGCAGTCATGTGAATGGGAGCGTTCCAAGAGCAATGGGATTGGACTCTCTCATTGAGAACTGGAGCATGCCCACTGGTGTTGCCAAGTTAAGGAACTGCAGAGCACAATCCTGGAAGTGCTGGGTGCAGTACTGCCCAGATCTGCACTGATGCAGATGGGCAGAAGTTTAAATGCATGATGGGAGCACTGCAGGAGGAGTGGAATGGGAGCAGAGTAGAGCAATGCTACCTTCAAGGTAGTATAAACTAGCCTTATGACTGCTAGATGATCTGATGTTTCCACTACCCTTGCAGTGGAGGTGTTTACAGTCATCTTTTCAGAAATAAAAAAAAAAATTAATCCTAGTGGCTAAGTTATTATGTGTATATGTTTCCCCACAAAGAGGGTGGATTGTACAATACCCATCTTTCAGTCTTGCCATTTTTACCATATCTGACAAAAAGTGCATGTCTTGCCACGTGCAGCTGTTGTATGCAGGGGCTCACCACAATGAAAATCTCCACCCATAATAATAGTTTTATTAGTGCACAAATGAGGTGTGATTTCTGTGAACAAAGAGATTTTGAGGTTTTGGTTTGAGGTGCGTAAATACATAGGAATCTAAAGGAGGCATTACAATCTTCTGCATCAATCATTAGGTGGACTGGGTGGGCCAAGCGGTCCTTATCTGCCATCAAATTCTATGTTTCTATGTTTCTAGGGCTCTGCCTGGGGAAATTCCCACCTCCTTTTTTGCTGAGAAACTTAGTTCCCTGAACAATATACCTACCCCATGTTATGTGTCTATCCCTTGTGACCAAAATTAAGTATCTACCACCTAGTGCTTAATTGCTTGTTTTACTTGGTCTTTAGTCTAGTGTCCTGTAGAAAGAACGCATTCCTCAATAAGGGGCCCAGAAGAGCCAGTGCAGTAATTCTTTTCTTGAATGATTCAATGGTATTAGCATTCAAAGATATTGTCGTCAAAGTGTTTCTTAGATACATGTGATGGAGTTATTAGGAGTAGGAGTGGCTAGTTCTTTCTGGTAGTAGGTCTAGGATGACTTGTTACTGTCTTGGCCATAGAGGATTTGGAAGCTGGTCCCTCTATGTCCAAAGAAAATTCCTTTAGAAAGGAGGACACAGAGGTCTCCTCTTCCTCCTCTTCCTCCTCCTCCTCCTCCTCTTCTTCCTCTGTGTCCTCCCATTGCCTTCTCTCATGCAGCATAAGAAACCTGTTTTGCAAAGTTACTTGCCCAGAAGCTCTAGGCTTCTATTTCTTAGCTCACCCTCTCTTTCTGGGCCCAGCCATGTTCATCCTATCTTCCGGGGGGGGGGGGTATATTTAAATGCTCGTCTATTGACTGATCCCTGAGGAGGAGGGGCCTGTACCTGCTCCATCAGGTTTAATCTGTTTTCTACTTGTGGGAACTGAGGGTTTGTATTTCTTCCCCGAGTCTGTGTGTACAGGGTTTTTTTGTTTTCCTTGGGTGTGAGAACCCTAGCAGGAGGTGGAGGCTCACTGATCTCCCCTGGCTCCCCTACCCCAGTCTGTGATTATTCCTCTGCAGGAGGCATTTGTTCTTTTCTAGCTGCTTCAGTTTTTGTGGCTGACCTCCTAATGGACTCATGTTTTTGGCTGTCTGAAGTAATCTGTTCCTGGTCTATGGTGTTGTCCCTATTGTGTGAGGCCCTGGTGCACTGGCGAAAGGAGTGCCCCTGTTCCTCACACAAACTGCAGCAGAAAGGGTTTGGACATTGTGGCTCCTTATCTCTGTATTCAAAACACAGGTTGTCACACACAACACTCAAATGAGATCTTTCCCCACACTTGAGGCAGGACTTTGGCTGCCCTTGTTAAAAGCACATTCTACGGTCCTTCCCTAGGGAAAAGCTGCTGGGTAGATGTTGTAGGTCCATGTATGTATTGTGCAGCCTTACCTTAACATTCCACCCTCCCAGCCATATTAGTTCTGAATCCAAAATAGGAAAGAGTCTCTCTAAGACTTCACATTTTTGTTGTAACCAGTACATAATATCAGTTCTATTAACCCCTTCATTATGAAACAGAATGGTAGTGTGTTTCTCAGTAAGTTTAGTGAGGGGAATGGCTACAAAGGAGGCCCATAATGCCGTATCGTTCAGTTTCTTGTACTTTTCCCAGAATCTCTGAACATAATCCGCCTTCTAGATACTTATGTCATATATCTCTTCCCTGGACACATGTATGAGCGGATATAGCTCTGTGGCAAAGAACCCCACAGAGTTTTTTCTGCAGAGCTTTAGCTACATGTATCCTATCTGGGTTTTTTTCTAACCCATCATTATACCTCAAACAGATCTCATCCTGGCACTGTGCCAGTTCCTCTCAACCCTGGAACAATTTAGCCACCCTCGCTCTGTTGTCCTGCATAACCTTTCTAAGTTGTCCCTGTGCCACCCATGTTAGGTCTATGACCACCTGTATCGGCAGAGGCCCTCCATCTTGTGGCATCAAAGCTTCCCCTCTGTTAGGGACCAGGTGCACTCAGACCTGCTCAGTCTGGGCCAGCATCAGAACCTAAAGGCCTCTCCTCCAGGGCCTCTGTATCATAGGGTTCCCGCCCTGGAGCTGGGGGGTATGCCACCCCGACATTGACACCAACACAGCGATATACCTTGCTGTCAGCAAACTCGATACTTTGCCAACAGGTCACTTGTTGGTGCACCCAGGACAGGGGCACACTGTCTCCCAGTCCTACACACCCTCCCTGAATCAACTTTAACTGGAGTTGATAATCCAGAGTATGGGGGTTTGGTGGGGTGAAGCCTCCCCGATAGAAAAACAAGACCAGGAGACATATGGGATTTATGTCTACCACAACTTGCGGTCGACATAAATCCCGTCGCTGAGATGCCAGTCGACAAAAGTGTTGTCAAACCAGCATTATAGAACCTGTTAGTGGTAATGGGATAGACAAGGGACTTGTCTGTTTGGGCTCTTGTAGAAGAAGAGTAGGATAATTTGTCCCAGCATCATGGCCAACATTCCCCCATCAGGCCATTATTAACAAAGGTGCATGTAAAACAGCCCCAAGGATGCACACAGAAACAAGCTAATTCAGCTTAGTATGCCTTCCTGGTCAAAAATGTAAAAGGAAAAAAAAATTCCAGTTACAAAACACAGATTCTCTGAGCATGGACTAATTCAGTCTGTTCACTTAAGGATCCCCTCCTCACAGTGACACTAGACACAGCCAGGTATTTGCCATTGCTTCTGAATATCTATTCAGATGGGGGATACTGCAGGCTGCTCAGGGAGCTGCTCATATTCCCAGTAGCTAAAGACGTGCTCCTGTAGATATGTGAATAGGAAAGTTTATCCAGGAGATTCATCAGCAACTGCTGGGGGTTCCATTGTATGCCGCCAATGATTCATGCTATGTAAACAAATCTTGTAAAATGTCACTTTGTGTTTGCTATTAATATTTAAATTAATAACGCAAATTCCTGGGAGCGTTCAGTGCCCAAACCTTGTACTGCCGTGGCTAACGCAATAAATCAGGACAGCACCTGATGCATGCAATAATTAGACCATCATCCTGTTTGTGCAAGGCACACCCTGCACACTTTATAATTCATTTAGGAGAGCACCGAGCTGATCATTTCCTTCCTTCCCACAGTGCATTAGCATGCCAGAAAAATGCATGGCACAGCAGAGGATCTAGCAGACAGAGGCAGTCGCGCGTGCACTTCTGCAGCTCAGGGAGATTCGTGCTTAGCTCACCAGTGGAAGGTGGGCATCAGTAAATGAAAGTGCTGCACATTGAATTCTTATTCTTTGTAGATGATGCAGTAGATAGCAAGCACATAGCCCACATTCCTCCTTGCCGGTATTGCTCACCCTCCAAAAGCCCACATACCCCCACTCAATGAGCCCTGTCCCAAATGCAGAGACATCCTCAAGGTCAACAAGTCATGCAAATGACAGAACACCATCAGCAACTGTTTTAGAACCAACCACCTTGAATAGGCTCTTTTTTATTTTTTTTTCTAGAACTGTGTGGTATTTTCATTACTAGGTGTTACTGCAAAAGTATTTCTTAGCAGAAAAACATTTTATCAATATATTCATTTTTCTTTTCATCATATTTCCTCCTGAACTGAGAGGTGGAGTTTTATCATTTTTAAAAGTACCTGTTCTCTGGTCATGCCCACTTTAAATGAAATAAATATTTTGGTGTGGCGTTGTGCTGTTTACCATCAGAAACGTGTGCCAGCACCCTCTTAACACATCCACAATATGAATCCAGTATGTAAAGTGAAAACATAACCTTATGGGAAGGGATTTTGAAAAAGGGCTAGTGGCAGCCATCTTTAATGGATTATGTCATTATTATAAAATGTGCAATAAAAGCTGTTTTAAAGACATCAGAGAGATTTAAAAATATATTGATCATAAATCTAATTATGTCAGAATTTTTTTATTTCTAAAACAACTATATACAAACATATGAAAACTGGCAGTAGAATTTAGGGGCCCGATTCCAAGTTGGGCAACGTTGGCGTAAGCTGAGATACATCAAACTCTTTGGCGTATCCCGTGACTTATGCCAAGCATTATTCCCACTGGTATTCCAAGTGTCATCTTGCACCATGGCAGCTGTGGGCTACAACAATCGTGGGTTACACCACCCACTATGCCGCAGCCCACAACGCCATGGCACAAGTACGGGTTATAGCAGCAACATCACCCAATTTCAGGAGGGTGGCTGTCGTAACCCACTGGCACAATTACAAAAGCCACACTTGCATAGCTACCTTACAGCAACTCAGAGCTGTCCTAAGGGGGCAGCCAATGGCTGGTACCATCAGATGCCACCATGCAGTGCCATGGCAACAGCGTCATAGTGCCCCACAAGCCCCCACAAGCACACTCCTGCCCCCACCACCCAATCGTCAGGGTCCCCCAGGTGTTCAATCTATGGTGCACCCCCCGGATGCCTGTGCCAACTGTCCTGCCCCCCAATGCCCCCTGGTGTGTGCCATGGTAGTCCATGGCAGGCGGGTTTCAGGGGGCTGCCTGTCACCGGCTGCAATTTGCGACATGTGGGGCATATACACCATATGTATGGTGTTAACCTCTGCATGTCGTATCCCACAAGTCGCAAGTGCCGGGACCCTGTTGCTCTTGGAATGCGGCATAGGGTTCCCGGTGTAGCGGCGATTGTCGCAACTTGCCTATGCAGGTGAGTTGTGTCAATCCTTCTGGAATCAGGCCCTAGGCCTCAAGGTCTATCTAGTCTGCTCAAGTGTGCAAGTAACACCCTACTTTGCAGCCACCCCTCCTCCACCTTCCCAAATACCCCTCCTCACCCTGTCCCATCCCCTCTTGAAGCTACCCACCATCCCAACAGGATAGCACCTCCTCTAGCAAAGCATTCCAAACTGCCACTACTCTCTCTGTGAAAAAGTGCCTCCTCATTTCCCTCTTATACCTTTCTCCTTCCAATCTAAGTATGTGCCCTCTTATGTCCCTCCCCTTCCAGATCTTGAATATCTCTTCAGTACCAGACTTATTTATTCCCTTTAAGTACTTAAAGGTCTCAATCACATCCCCCTGATCCCTTCTCTCCTTCAGGGAATATGGCTAAATGTTTTTCCCAGCTAACAAATACTACTGCTTTTTTCCATGAAGATGCAGTACTAGCCCAATAGGAGTGTAAAGTAATGCTGGTACAGACAGTATTTATGAGGCTATTATGAATAGGGATTGGAGAGTCCATTGTGACCCGACTCTGATTCTAACTGATCTTTTTCTAAAAGGTTCTAATTTGCTTAGATTTATTCTGTTTTTCTAGAACAGGTACATTTCCAGACCAGAACTGGGTGAGAGGCAGATCTGGATCTGATCAAGTGACAGAGCTGGTTTCCCCTTCACCAGTTTGTCATTTTTAACAGGAATAAAGATTCAGAATCCCTTACATTATCTGAACTGAGTTAGAACAGGATCACTGGCAGATCCATCATAAAGTACTTTGATTTCAAGAGTTGAGCCGAGGCAGACTGGTCCAAATGCGATGGGGAAGGAGGTTGTCCTAATTTGAGTCAGAGCCTGTCTTCTCATCCCTAGTAATGAATATTTTGTACGGAGTGGCTAAATGTAAATAATTATAATTTGTTTATCAGACAAGCTTCTTTCTTTTACAATCAAATCCATTTAGGGCTACTATCTGGCATAACAGCCCCACTACATGACCCTCCCAGCAAAATAAGATATATCACCCCCAAAAACAACCGCAATGCTGGAATGCCCTCCAGGCCCAAGTGGGGTAGGTTGGAGGGCTTTACACAAATACTTTCCCTTAAGTGGATCAAAGATGGGTGAAAAGCTAGTCCTACTCACAGGTCTATGGCATAACATTTAAACTCTTTTCCCACCTGCCCACACACCAGAATAAAGTGTTTTAAGAAATATCTAGGGATTCTGCCCCCCATTCCCAAAAACCAGGAACCAAGATAATCAGTTCCACTACTGTACCTATCTTAATTAGAGGTCTTCAGATGTTCTGACTTCCTCTTCAACTGCTCCCTCCCCCAGCCTGCTCCAATGACTGTTGTGATGTAATCAGCTCATTACTTTCAAAGATTGTTAGCAAAAAAGGTATGGTTTTCCTAAACAGCAAAAAAGAATTCTGCAGTTTTTGCATCACCGTCGGGTACAATACGTTTCCTCCATGAAAGTGACTTTTTAACCCAGTGACTGGATCATGGAAAACTTTATCCATACAGTACTTATCTGTCTATCTATCTATCTGTCTATCTGTCTGTCCATCTCACCCTTTCCCTGGTAATCTAATTTTATAAAAGGCAGTAACAAGTATTTTCATATAGTGTTGCTTATGCAATGGTATCACAGAATGCTTCAGAGATAAAAAGAAAATGGGTTCTGCAACAGCCTGACTCAGAATATTTATTTATTTATTTTATCTATCTATTTATTTATTGGTAACTGGGAAAGGGTCACTGCGACAAAGCTCATTTTCTGGTGCAACTCTACGGAGGGGGAACAAGAGGGTACAAAGTAGTAGTGAGCTGTGAGTGAGTTATGTAAGTCTAGACCTCTAAAACATTATAATTAGGTAACAAGACATACTGTAATACATCAGTAACAAAGTGATAATGAAAGGATACACACAATAATCATAATATTTCCTGTGAATGAGAGTTAAAGAGCAAGTACGCTGCAAGAAATTAATCTTACATTTTATATATAATCAGCTATGGCTGGCTCAGTGGCTTGGTGGTAGAGCTGCCACCCACCACACTGGCAGCCTAGGTTCAGAAGCAGACACGGGTTGCTGAGGGTTGGCTGGGAGGGAGAACTGCTCTCTTATCATGGAGAGGGGTGGTTCACTGCTCTGCTGTAGACTGCCACCTGGTAGAGGCCTGGTGGCAGTGCTAGTTTGAGTGATGTGAAGTGAGTGTTCGTGGTTTGATGCAGTGCATGTGTGTCTCCACATGGCATGCACTGATGTCTGTGCCACACCTGGGGAGAAAATGGAAAAGGCAGCATGGGCATCATGAAGCCCTGCCTGCCTGCCCCTGACCTGCACCATCAGTCAGGATGCCTGACCCAGATTCTGCATGGGGTCTCTGGAGGGGGTCAGCCTTGGTCTCCTCATGGGGGAAATCCTTGGGGAATCCTGCAGGACCAGATAAGTGCCGGGGAAGAGAATCACCAGTCTGTGAGTGGTGGGGACAGGGTTGACAAGCTGCCTGTAGCTGCAGAGAGAAAATGATTTATGGAAAAAAGTAGTCAGCTATTTCTGTATCTGGAGCACTTTTTCTTTTCTCCTTTACATAGGAACACAATGTAAAACATAGAGGACTGTGTATGAGCAATCATACATAACAATGCTGTTTTTCAATAGAGATGTTTCCATATTAACAAGAGACCTCGAGAGCACAGCTCAAAAGGTCTTGTTACCACCGAAATCTCAAGATTGAAAAACAGTATTGTTTGTGTATGATAGCTCATACAGAGTCTTGTACAGCATATGGGCAACCATCGTTAACCCCGAGTCCAAAAAAAGGTCCTCACGCTAGCAAAAGGGCCCTTCTTTACCATGGCTGTTGGCAATTCCTTCCAGTGCCATTCGCTTCCTAGGCAAGCTGTCACCACTGTGGCTGCTTCATCGTGCCTGAATAAAGACATTCTATCTTGTTGTGCTGCAGTCATGACGTCACTAGTGCAGCACAACAGCATTGGGACTTCACTACTGCATCACAACAATGCTGTTCCAGGCATGGATTTCCATACAGAACAGCTTTCCGCCATACATTATACAGAATGTTACTGGCAGAAAAAGATTGGCAGTCCATCACCATCCTGAATCACACCTCAGGTGTACCAGTGCAACACTAGTCATGGCAAAGCTGAACTTTTCATAGACAGCTCTGCCACATTCTCTGACTACAGCACACACCCCTATTACCACACGTATGTTTTCACCAAACCTCTGTGTCTCTCCCACCCTCTTTTGAGACTAGCCACTCTTTTCATGTACCGCTTCTGTTGGAAAACAGTTCTTCACCTTTGTTCTGAAGTAGCATTTCTCTGTGTCTCTCCTAAACTCCCCAGCACACCAGCTTATAGTTACAGCCTTTTGTTGCCATCTTCCCGTTGCACCTGAACAACTTTTGGCAGTCTACCTTGTTTACGGGCAACATGAACAACTCCGCTCAGTGCAGGAAGGTGGCAGCTAAGGCCAACAAGGTGCTAGGGTGTATTATGAGAGGAATCTCATCCAGAAATAGGAATGGGATTCTGCCACTGTACAGGTCACTAGACAGGCCAAATTTGGAGTACTGCGTGCAGTTCTGGGGTCCCTTTCTAGCAGAATGCTGAAGGGGGTGCACCGTAGGGCAACAAAGATGATCCAGGGGCTGGAGGGCAAAACAAATGAAGACAAACTGACTGAGTTGAATATGTATACCTTGGTGGAGAGGAGGATCAGGGGGGTATGTTGATACCTTCAAATATTTGAATGGGATTAACAAAATGGGCACAGAAGGGAAATTTAAGCTGAGGAGAATAAGGGACACCAGAGGGGATGGTCTCAGGTTGGAGGGTGGAAGATATTGGGGAGAGATGAGAAGGCATTTTTTCACAGAGAGGGTGGTGGAGAAATGGAAAACTTTACTCAAGGAGCTAGTATCCTGTAGCACAGTGGGTAGTTTTAAAAGGGCATGGGACAGGGCCCGGGGGGGGGTAAAGGTGAAGGGGGAGAGGAGAGGAGAGGAGAGTGGGGCAGCTGCAGTATAAGGATGCTAACTGTGCATTCTAGTAGACTAACTTGTTAGACAGTAAGGCCTGTTTCTGCTGGCAGATTCATATAGTTGTATGTTTGCTGCAGGATCTCAGAAACCACATAAACTAAAATCACGTAACTTCCTACATCTTGAGAACTTGCCTCTCAGACAACACATGCCTTATTTGGGTCAATTTAGTGAAACACCGCCAAAGCTATTAAGGTCCAATTTTAAATTAGGGTTATAACAATGAGCACTGTATTCAACCATAACTATAGTAGTATTACTGCACCAGTAATCTGACTATATATATATATATATATATATATATATATATATATATATATATATATATATATATATCTTTCTATATATATTTATATACACATATATATGTATATATATATTTTTTTTTGCAATGCTTATGAGCATCTTAAATGGCACATTTCAGTGATATTTTTCCTTCTCTGGGACAAAGAGTGAGAATTTAAGAATATTCTCACTCTAGGTCCCAAAGAGGAAAAATATACTCACAGTAGGTAGTGATTGGAGCTAGCAGCATGAGCAGCAGAATTCAATTTTGTAACCTCAACTACTCACTCACTCACTCACTCATTCACTCACTCACTCACTCACTCATTCACTCACTCACTCACCACCTCCCACTTCAGCACTTCTGGTGCAGCTCTTCAGCCTCAATAAAATATTTGAAATACAGCTGTGTGGAACGGGAAAATTCTGAATCCGTGGCATTTCAGTGAAATTTCAAAACATTCTGCAAAATTTTGTGGAATATCATTGGAATTTCACAGAATTTTTAACATTTAGTTATTTGGTTATAAATCAGCTGCTAGAGCTCTGAAATGTAGCATATATACTTTTTGGTTCAATGTTCGCTAATGCGCCAAATATCCTGAAAATTGGATGGATAGTTTCAAAACTGTAGGTGCTCAAATGTTGTCATTTTATTGTTTGTGCAAAATCTCATTAACATTTTTATCTGCATATACAGTAACCAGATATTGGATCAGGAATCTTAAATTTTACATTATTTCTTGGTGATAGGTGTTCTAACAATGTACCAGACGTCATGACAATATGATGCATCATCTCAAAATTATATGTGCTCAAAATCTGTCATTTTATTTTTTTCAGGAAATGTCATGAACAAATTTTATCTTCATATAACTCAGGCACCTTTGGAGCTAGACATGTGTAAATTAGTATGGATACCTTTTTTTAATGCTTATAGAATGATCTAAATATGGAGAGAATTAGATAAGAGATTTCTAAGTTACAGGGTTTCAAAACGTTACTATGTAAATATTTGTAAAACTTTGTGAAAACTATCAAAAATGTGGATGTTTGTAACTTCTCTGCTCTTGCATGCATAGAGTTAATATTTGACATGCATATCCATAGTCCATGTATCCTGGTGTCTAACACAACTGGATAAATTGGTTAAGCAGTTTTAATTTTGCAGAAAAAAAATGATTAGTAACATTTTCTCACATATTTATGGTAGCATATACTGTAGATGAAACATCCAGATTTTTTTGTGTGGAATTTAACATTAACAATGAACATTGAATGAACAGCTAATATTTTTCAAGTCAAACTACCTCTGGCTGGAAGCTGCAATACTGAACATAGGATTTGCAAGAAAGCAAGTTGTGCTCACAACAGAGGGAGGTGAACCTTACAATTGTCTTTGGTTTGTAGCAGATATTCTGCAGGTGGAGGCTACTTCTAACTGAAAGGTGAAATAAGGAACTTAGAATTATCAGGAAAAGACAGTCTTTGTTGCGAGTCTTAAGATTTTCAGTGCAGGAAGAGTTTAAAACTTGGGCTAAGAATTTGTCATAAATCCTGAAATAAGTGCAGGTACAGGTTGTGTATTTGACCCAAACAAGTGCCCTAGGGGGTGGAAACTGTTTTTTGTGTTTATCTGTGTGTGCCTTAAAAGGAAACTCCAGACTTTAGCAGGAAGTGCTTACATCATAGCTACTTATCAGCCAATAGCTTTGGCAACAGACCTGAGAACAATAGTATTATAAGCAAGTGTTTTATGGCAAACTCATCAGAACAGCTAATATTTTTCAAGTCAAACTACCTCTGACTGGAAGCTGCAATACTGAACATAGGATTTGCAAGAAAGCGAGTTGTGCTCACAACAGAGGGAGGTGAACCTTACAATTGTCTTTGGTTTGTAACAGATATTCTGCAGGTGGAGGCTGCTTCTAACTGAAAGGTGAAATAAGGAACTTAGAATTATCAGGAAAAGACAGTCTTTGTTACAATTCTTAAGATTTTCAGTGCAGGAAGAGTTTAAAGCACAGCTGACTTATTTTGGGGCTGACTGCTTTCAGAGCACAAACCGCCAGGCTGTTTTGGGGCTGGGGAGGTTTTACCTGTGTTTGACTTGGATGTCTGGATTTTCTCTGTTTGATTAACAAGGTATTTTCTCTGTCAAATTGTTGTGTAGGGTATCTTGCTGACAGGAAGGCACTCATCGCAGCGGTGGGTCAGAGCTCTTAGCTGTTTGTTTTGTGAGGGCAAGCTTTTAAACTAGTCAAGGGGGGAGGCACTGATAAGCAGCAGGAAAATCCCAGCCTCTCCCTACAAAAAGGGTACTAAATGAGAAAAAGACCAAGGTAGAAAGGTCAGTGGGGGATGCTGCAACAGAAGGTAAAGCCATCAAAAAATGGAGAGCAATGAGTACCAATGCCCATAGTCTGAGTAACAAGCTTCCTGAATTAGTGGCCTTGATGGAGGAGGAACATCTGGATATCATAGCAGTCACAGAAACATGGTACACACAAAACCATGACTGGGACGTAAACATACCAGGATACACTATCTACAGGAGGGACAGGGAGGATAAAAGAGGAGGAGGAGTAGCTCTTTACATAAGGGAAGGAATCAAAGCAACAGAACAAAAGGGAAAACAGGGAGGAGAAGATGCGCTGTGGGTAAATTTGGAGACCGGCAATGGAACCACAATCCGCACAGGGGTTGTATACAGACCCCCTTCTCAGGGGGAGGAAATGGACAAGGAAATGATAGAAAGTATACTTAGAATGGCAGAAAAAGGGGAGATATTGCTGATGGGTGATCTGAATATGCCAGATGTTAACTGGAGTGCAGTTGCAGCAGCCACTTTGAAGAGTGGGGTTATTCTAGATGCCCTACAGGGGGCATGCCTTAGACAACTAGTATTGGAGTCCACTTGAGAGGGAGCAATCTTAGACCTGGTTCTCTCAAATGGAGATGAAGAGAGGATCATAGATGTAGAAGTGGGTAGCCATCTGGGAACTAGCGACCATTGAACAGTATGGTTCACAATAAACACAGCAATAGAGTCAAGTCATACAAAGGCAAAAGTACTGGACTTTAGGAGGGCTGACTTTGCCAAAATGGGTGAGTGCCTAAGGAATGCACTAGCAAATGGGCAGGAAGGAGGGGTGGAAGAACAATGGGGAATAATAAAAACTGCCATCACAGAGGTAACAAGCCTTTGTATGAAGCAAATAAACAAAATGAAACAATGTAAGAAACCACTATGGTTCTCAAAGGAAGTGGCAGTGAAGGTTCAAGAGAAAAAGAAAGCATTCAAGAAGTACAAGCAATCACAGAAGGAGCAGAACAGACAACTGTATCCGTTAAAGCAAAAGGAAGCTGGGAAGGCAGTCAGAACAGCAAAGGCCCAAACTGAGGAAAAGATAGCTAACTCGGTTAAGAAGGGGTATAAAACCTTTTATAGGTATATCAGGGAGCAAAGGAAGACCACGGGAGGGATAATGAGGCTTAATAAAGGGGAGGGAGTGTGGGCAGAGGGTCACTGTGAAAAGGCAGAGATACTAAACAAATATTTTTGCTCAGTATTTGCAAAGGAAGAGGGGGTGTACCTAAAACAAACAGTAGAAACACTTTGGATACAGAAGTTGATACCAGCCCATTTACAGAAGAAAGGGTTCTGAAAGAACTCTTAAAACTGAAGGTGGACAAAGCAATGGGGCCTGATGGGATTCATCCCAGAATTCTAAAAGAACTAAGGGTGGAACCACTGACTACCCTCTTTAACAAATCATGGGAGGATGGGGTGGTACCCGAGGACTAGAGGAGGGAAGATGTGATTCCTCTTCACAAAAGTGGGAGCAAGGCAGAAGCAGGAAACTATAGACCTGTTATTTTAACCTCAGTGGTAGGGAAAATGATGGAATCACTTCTGAAGGAAAGAATTGTTGAGTATCTAGAGGCCAGAGGGGCACAGGACCCTAGGCAGCATTGATTCACAGTGGAAAGGTCATGCCAGACGAATCTGATAGATTTCTTTGACTGGGTGACCAAAGTAGTAGATCAGGGAGGGGCTGTGGACATGGCCTACCTAGACTTTAGCAAGGCATTTGACACAGTCCCACACAAAAGATTAATATACAAGTTAGCCAGCCTGGGAGTGGGTCCCAAGATGACAGCCTGTGTAAAGAATTGGCTGGAGAATAGGACACAGAGGTAATAGTAAATGGAGTCCACTCTGAAGAAAGGGGGGTTACTAGTGGGGTACTGCAGGGTTCAGTATTAGGACCGGTCCTCTTCAATGTCTTTATAAGCGACATTGCAGAGGGACTGGAAGGAAAAGTATGTCTCTTTGCAGATGACACAAAGATCTGCAACAGAGTTGATGCACAAGGTGTGGTGGAAAGGATGAGAAGGGACTTGGCAAGGTTAGAGGAATGGTCAAATGTATGGCAACTTAGATTCAATGCTAAGAAGTGCAAAGTAATGCACCTGGGAAACAAAAACCCAGGGGAAGAGTACACAATGGGAGGTGAGATACTAACAACAACAAAAATGGAAAGGGACCTAGGGGTAGTCATATCAGATGACCTAAAGGTGGGCAAGCAATGTGAGAGGACAGCAAGGAGGGCTGGGGGATACTGGGATGCATAGGGAGAGGCATCACCAGTAGAAAACAGGAAGTTATTGTCCCTCTGTACAGACAGCTGGTGAGACCCCAACTGGAGTACTGTGTGCAGTTCTGGAGACCCAATCTCCGCAAAGACATAGACAGGATGGAAGCTGTCCAGAGGAGGGCAACTAAAATGGTGTAGGGTCTGCACCGGAAGACATATGAAGAGAGACTTAAGGAGCTTAATATGTATAGCCTTGAGGAAAGGAGGGAGAGGGGGGACATGATAGAAACTTTCAAGTACCTCAAGGAATCAACAAAGTCCAAGAGGGTTGCATCTTTCAAAAAAAGAGGTGTGCAAGAATAAGGGGGCACAATTTGAAGATGGGGGGCAGCTCAGAGGTAATTTAAGGAAGTATTTTTTCACAGAGAGGGTTGTGGATGCATGGAACAGCCTTCCAGAGGAGGTTGTGGAGTCAAAAACAGTAGTGGAATTCAAGTATGCATGGGACAGTCATAAGGCAATTCTAGGAGGTGGGGGCAGGAAGAAGTAGGCTGCTGGTTAACTAGGATCTGCAGCTTATCCATTAGGTAGGAAAATGGGCAGACTGGGTGGGCCAAGTGGTCCTTATCTGCCGTCAAATTCTATGTTTCTATGTTTCACATATCACTACTTTATTTTATAAGCTGGGCTGAGCTTTTTGTAGTCCTACTGTTCCTCTCTGGGTGACTATTCCCTCACCCTTCTTTTCTGGCATAGCCAGATTCACTCAGTAGAACTACTGATCCCACTGATATCCACTTTGTTCTTTACAGTGACAAACTCCCTTAAAACATAAGTCACCTACTCCTTTTCCTATCAATCTACCCTGTTGGAATAGCAAGAATTATTTCATCCTGCTGCCCAAGACATGGTGAAACTGTACATCTAACTCCAGAACCTGGTGATCACCTGGACTACCTGCCTCTTATACTCCTACCCTTTAACTAGAATCCCTAGATAAGGCAGAGCAAAATAAGAAAATTCCAGCTTTATGGAATTTTTCATGAAATTCTACAATTTTCACAAAGACTCATGGGATTTGACTTTAAGTACAGATGTTACTTTGCGATTTCTCGCAGCAAGCAATTAATAACATTGAAACACACAGTCTCCCTGTAAGGTCTGAAAACCTGCCAAATTTAATGGTATTACATTCTCTAGTTTTAAAGTTTCAGGGATTTATAAATTTGTAGCTTACATTCTTGCAAAATTAAATTTTTAAATGTTGTGGAGGTTTGACTACTTTTAATTCAATCCTATTTAAAGTTGCAAATATGAACTTTTTTCAGAAATGGCTATGTGGTATAGTAGTTTAAGTGCTTCCACTCTGGTTAAATTTGATATGTAGTTTTAAAATTACAGGGGACTAACCAAAATTTGAATTTTGGCAACATGTTTGGCAGGCTATAACTCAGGCCCATTTAAAGCTAGAAATCTGAAACTATGTGCATATACAAATTTAGCAATAACCTGTATACCTGTCAATTCTTGTAATATTTCAATGAATACTATCAAAATTATACTAAAATTACAGAAATCCAAATGTTGGCAAAATATTTGGCTACTTATAACTCTGCTCCTATTGAAGGTTGAGATTTAAAACATGGTACATATACACATTCTATGTGCTTCTCTAAATCCTGATATTGTGGAGAAATTTGGATCCAAACGTTAAAAGTATCTCAAAATAGCAGAAAATTAAATTTTGATTAAATGTTTGGCCACCCATAACTCTGCCCCCTTTCAATTAGCAACTCTGCTATTTGGTACACTCTTGAAGCCATAGGGTATTGTTTAATTGCCACATTTGGTATTATTTGGACATGTATATGTAAAATTATAAAAAAAAAAATTGAAATTTTAAATATTGTGAAATTTCATGGAATTTTCGTGATAATTCTGTGGAATTCCATGGAATCAGAACAGTCATTCCATGGACAGAATTTTGTATTCTGCACAGCTATAATTTGAAACAATTTGTGACATATTTCTGCACTAAAGAATTGTCTATGGCACTTGCTTTCCCCTGTGATAACTCCAGAGTACAGAGTCCCTCACATGCAGTGCTCCTATCTCCCTCCACAGCAGTAACTGGTAATTTCCATAGTCTGGACTGGCATTGCATTAATCTGGCCACTGAGCCAAGGTCACCAATGCAGTCAGAGCCCACAAACTGCACCGCACCTTCACAGGGCCATATCCTCTGATGCAAGCTCAGCGTTAAACTCTCTTTCTTCAGCTGTACATCAACGTCAAGACACACTGGTGCAACATGAGTAAAAAAAAAACTGCTTAGTCATACTGAAAATTATGCTCAGTTATTTGAAAACAGGCTAACACAGAAAGTAAGCACAGTAAAACTAAATAATAAACAATGGACAGAAACTTGTGGTGTTGCATACATGGAATATGTCATGCACTCATTGAAAATATCCATGTTATTTTCCCCTCAAGCAGTTTGACCTTTGACATTACTTGTAGCTTCGCCACTCATTATCTCATAAGGTCAAACTACACTCGGGAAAATGACATGGGATCTGGATAGTACAAAACCTGAAAAGTCACCATTTTTTTCAGTTCTTTCCACATTGCCTTGCACCCAGACGGTGTGGAATTTTGATGTGATTTTTTATGGTAGAAACAGCTTGGATAACAGTACTGCCATGCATTTGTTTGGTGAAAAAATATTAACCTATTGCAACATTATTCCATTTTTAAGTTCCCATTGTTTTCAAAGGGAAGATCACTTTCCAGGATAGAGGGAGAAAGTTCAAAATAAGGATTTGGTCTCACAAAAAAGGATTCTTTTTCATGTGGGGCCAATCCCTTTTCACCAGAAAAATCCATTTTTTTGTGAGCCGCCATTTTGATTTTTTTCCGTGAACTAAAATGTGTGGAAAATACATAAAAAGGTTGTCATTTTAAAAATCAAACACCAGAACCTAGCTAAACGGGCCCCTTTTAGCTAGATTCTGGTGTTTGTTTTTCACAGTTAGGTTCAAAAATACTTTTTCTGGGTACCCCAAATCCCGTGAGCCCAGCTTTGTGAGAGGAGTACTTCCTTCTCATTCTCTGTATGAGAACGATGGATTTTCTTGACTTCTGCAGCCGCAGTTGTACTTTTGCTGCCAGCTGCAGTGTGGGCTGTGAGCCCCCCTTGGTTTGGTGTGTAGTGGCACCTCTCACTCCCTGATCACTGTCCCCCTAAATCAAAGAGATATTCCCTGGTGTCTAGTGGCATGCCCCCACCCTCCAATTGCTGTCCTCATTATTTTTATGTTACTCCCTGTTTTTATATTTATATAATCCAACAGTGGGATGCCCACCCCTGGTGTTAGATGGCCCCCACTGTAGCCCATTGTTTTATTGATAGTGCTAAAATCAGGGGGTCCAATCCCCAGGTCAGCATTACAAACCCCCCCAGCAGTGTGGGACACCGGGGAGCCCACACTCAGTGTCCTGAAATATTTATTTACTTTGATCCTGTAAAAGGAAAACAGTCCCGCGACATCTTTTTTTAAACCTGAAAAAAAGAAAATGGTCCCTCATCATCCCCAGCATTCCCTTCCCCCCATCCTGACCCTCCCACTGAGCACCAAAAATCTCACCCTTCCTTACCCTATACTTACCCCCGGGGGTTGTATGCTGTCATCTTCTGTGGACTGAGATGTGTCTGCACTCTTCAAAGCCAAACCGTGAACTGAGGTCCCAAAGTTAGTGCCATATACTATATTTCAATGGTGTTTTTATTTATTTTGGTTTTTGGAAATGCACCTTTGAGTCAGGGACTCCTTTGCAAAGATTACACATCATACATACATTAGGAGTTACATCAGAATTTAGTTAAGAATACACTGGGAATTAGAAATACAGTAGAAGATGAGCAAAAGAAGTAAATTGGGTAGAAACAAACCCATCGTCGGAATTTAACAAGCTAGGATACAGATACAGCAGTTATTACCTAAACCAGCATTGGGTAATTTGCAGTTGTAAGACACTTAGGAGTTGAAAAGAGACATGCAGTGGGTAAGTTGCAAGTACATCAATGTAGAGAGAGGAAGGGGAAGACATAGGGTCTAGGTGGGAAGGATAGTGAAAGCAGAGAGAGGGAGGGAGGGAGTGGAGGAGGGATTGAGGGCAGTCACAAGAGGATTATGATAGAAGCAGATTTTTGAGATGGGTTTTGAAAGGACCCAGTTTTATTTCATGCAGGACAGGTGTAGGGAGCTCATTTAGACATTTTAGGGCCCAGCACTGGAAAGCCCTTTGGCTGAGGGAGGTTCTACAGTGGGGGACTGCCACGAGTGACTTGGCAGTACTTCTGGTAGATCTGTTTATTGGGGCAGGTTGGATAAGGTGGACAAGTCACCTGCTCGTAACTTCAGAAATGTTTAATTTTTTGACCCCAGATTTTCAACATAGCCTTTTTATTACTCTACCTCACGTATGTCACAGCTCTCATTTTTCAAATCCTGCCCAAAATGTGTTTTCACACCTGTGGCTCAGTCTGGAATAGTGTTGCAGTTGCAAAGAATTATGTTTTGGTGAGGATTGGAAGATTTTCTATAGTAGATACATGTGGTGGGGTAATAAGATGGCTATGTTGATAATTTGGTCACTGTTGTCCTATAAATGGATGCACAGGGCCCCAGGCCCTGTGCTTCCACAGCTGCATACATACGAGCATGTACGGAGAGCTTGGAGCCCAGAGGGTCAGACGTGATCTCTTTTCTTCAAGCAGGGCCTGCAGGGCCCTGCATGAAGAAAGTTACAACACATTCTTGTGGTAACATGTGGCGAGACATACTTCTCTGCCATGTTGAAAATTTGGTGTAAAAATAGTAAAAAAATGACAATGTTATGTGTAAAAGTTCAAAAGCTATTGATGTACCTTAAACCACACTTGCCTAATTTTCTCATATTGCAGTCACTGGTTCCAGCACCAAGATGTGTTTTCCATCAGAGAGTGGATGTGCACTGTGGGACATGTTTAGGTGAGTGAGAGTGTTGTGGGGTTGGGGTGTGGGTGCTGAGTGGGGAGTCAGGGTGGGGTGGGTAATGGTGTGGGGGAGTCAGACTGGAAAGGGGCAGTTTTCTTTAATACAATCTCAACCTTTCAAAAAACAAATCAGTTTTCTACATTTCAGAGGACTTTCTGACAATGGTAGCTGGGCACCCTGGTGTTGGGTTTCTGTTTAGCAGCACCGGGGATGGGCACCCCAATGCCACCATGTACAGTATATAATGGGAAGAGGCAGGTGACCGGGATGGGAGGGGGTGAAGAGAAGCAGTACCAGGAAGGACACTCCGGTCTGCTTATTAAACTTAAAATTAAGCATGGGAAACAGGTAGAGGGCAACCTGGAGTGAGGGGGGGGCAAAAGAAGCACTATGGGGTGGAAGCCCCGGTCCACTAGTTATCTGAATAGATAGATAGATAGATAGATTGTTAGAGAGAGAGAGAAAGAGAGATCACAAACACCATTGCCATCACCGTCTCACTGTTGCAGCTGAAGCTGGCAACACGACTCACAGCTGTAAGTTAAGAAAGTCCTACAGTTCTCATACACAGAATGCAGGTGAATGTCTCTTTTCAAAAAGGTGGGTAACCTTGATTTTGGTGAGCCCAGAAAAGATATTTCTGAACATTTTTGTAAAAAACAAACACCAGAATCTAACTGAACAGATCCCATTTAGTTAGGTTCAGGTGTTTGTTTTTGAAAAATTAATACCTTTTCTACATATTTCTCTTGCCATGAGACCGAAGGCCAAGTGTTTTAATGCACCTGGGAAGTGTATTTAACATCCTATAATGTACACCCTGGAAGGGCTTACTACACATAAAACAGCTCTAAGCAGGTCTTTTGGGGGTGAAAAATGAGATTTAGCACGTGACTATGCATTTATAGAGATTTAAGCATGGTCAGGTGATATCTCTCAGCCAATGAAATTTCTAGATTTTTTCTTGCCATTTTATAACTATAAATAAACATGGCTATGACATGGGGTGACAGTGACAATAGAAATATCTTCATGAGCTATACTTGACCTCCTGACCTCATGAGTGGCAAACTAGTGAGGTCAGAAGAGGTCAAGTATAATGAGTGAAGGTATTTCAGCTATCTCACTCTCACCTGTGTCATATTTGATTTGTACAACTACTGTTTAAGTGGTAGAAATGATAACAATTTACAAACAAAAAAGTAAAAAATGTAAACTATGCCAATCAAAGCATCTTCACTCTCACTCGTGTCAGTTTGATTGGCACAACAGGTGTTTAGGTGGTTTTGTGATTGAATGATTAAAAACTTCAAAAGGAAAAAAAGTACAAAATTTCATTATGCCCATCAAAGCATCTCATATCTGCTCACTTCAGTGCTGCAAATGGCTATTGTGATGTCATTAGCATTGTTAAAGCTGCTCTCTGATTGGTTCAGTATTGCACTGTGACATATCAGCTTGCAAAATAGCACTACAATCTTCACAGCAGCCTGCATTCTTATTTTTTTACTTGCTCAGATGGTGGGTCAAGGATTACCTTCCCCGATTTTGGCTGTGTCCTGGTGTTCCAGGATCCCTACCTTTCATGGCTGGGTTCAGGCATATCAGGATCCTGGTGTCACACTGCTCGATAGCAAGGTCTTTTGATTTTTTTCCCCTGATCCCAACAGCTGAAGATGCTGGTGCAAAGGATGCAAGTCCAAGCTGTCAATGTGCTAGCATATGTGGCAGCCAAGTGTCTAACATCGTCCTCTCCTCCCAACTCCACAAGTCTGGTACTACTACCCATCCTTCCACTGGAGGCAGTGCTAGGGTGCTATGGCAGCCCTTTTATCCCTCCGCACCTCGAAGGAGGAAAGCATCCCGTGGGGTGCTCAATTCTTCTCCCCCGGCCAGCTTTCAGTGATCCAGGATCGTTCCTGAACTGAGGTCGCCAGTGTCAGGAGTGGTAGCTCTACCATTGTAGAAGTGGTATCCTGATCAGATTTAACCCATGCCTGTTGTATAAGGAAGGAATGTGCCATTCCCCATACAGAAATATCTGATATTTCTCCTGAATGTATTCTGATCTTATGACATCACAAGTGGCAAAGCCACAAGTGATGTCATAGGTCAAAGTTACACAAGGGAGAAATATCACCAATATTTCTGTATGGGGCATGGTGCATTCGATTTACCCAGAACTTGTTCCTTTTTGTGAGGTGCTTTTGTTTTGTTTTTGTGCATTTATTTGCTGTTTTGGAAGCCCTTTGGATGGCGAATGGTGATTCAGGATGACTGAGTGGTTATTTGTAAGGTCTGATGTACTGATGCTATTGTGTGAGTCACTGCATCATGTTGTGAGTTGCAGATGCACAGTTCTGTGTGAGAGATCTGATTGGTCATTATGAAAATAAGCAGGAGAGGCCTGCTATTATTTTGACCACTGAAGCGTGTTTGGCTTCCAGGAATCACACTGAAGCTTCTTTGGTGGAGGATCCATGAGAGAATCACCAAGAACAAGCTGGATCCCAGAAGACAGGATGGTGCAAGCAGGATGAGACAAGCAGGAAGAGCAGGATCCAGGATGAAGATCAAAATCCTGCAGTGTCCAGAACAAGAAAACAACAAACCGGTGGATGCGGGCACACAATGGCCACATCGGACTCGACTACCAGTGAACGACTGGGAGTGACAGACAAGGTTTCTTCCAGGATGTTCCACTTCCAGGCTGACCAAACCATGAGAAGACCAGGAATCAGCATTCGTGAGTCACACAGGGTTAAGCCCGTTTCCACCAATGGCGAACTACAGGGAAAGATGTTGCTGTGAAGTTTAGTCGCCGGCTGGAGGCTGATTCAGTGAAGAACTGGCTGTGAACACCCCTCCAGAGGTGTTGTGGCAGACGATTGAGTCGATACACATAAGTTGGTAATGATAAAACTGGCAAATACACTTTCAAACTTCACCAAGGTAATTGTTCATTGCTGGGGAAATTGGCCAGGAACAGGGGCAAATAACCAGAATCCGGGGCAATTGTTCATTGCAGGGGTAATTTACCAGGACCTGGAGAAAATAACCAGAATCTGGGGCAATTGTTCCTTATAGGGGTAATTTGCCAGGAACAGGGGCAAATAACCAGAGTCCGGAGCAATTGTTCATTGCTGGGGCAATTTTTCAGGAACAGGAGCAAATAACCAGAGTCCAGGGCAAATGTTTGTTGCAGGGGCAAATAGCCAGAATCCCAATAACAACACAGTCTTGGTACTTTGTAATAAACACAGAAGTTCAGAAATTAGAAAACAATGCACATTTTCATCGGTTGACAGTCACCAGATAGCAGTTGTGTGCTAAGCACTTTGTTTTTCCCTCACTGGCCCTTTTAAAACTACTGTACTAGCAGGGCCCTTCTAAGCTCTGGGCCTATGGTGCCCTTAAAAGTATGGGCTGATAGTATTCTGGGCCCTCCTTATACCAGGACCTGGATACCCCTGGGCTTGATGCCCTTCTTCCCCTGGGCCTTCCTTGCCCTTTTAAATGTTGGGCCCCTTTTAAATCTTCAGCTGGGGATGGCCAGGCCCCCTTTAAGCACTAGGGCCTATGCTGCCCCTTTAAAGATCTTCAGGCCTGAGGTGCCCCTTTAAGCGCTGGGGCCTGTGCTGCCCCATTAAATATGTTAGGCCCAACCTTCTTGTCCATCAACCTGAGCCACCCCGCCTCTGCTCCCCCCTTATGAATAATAAAATTAGTCCCCTATGGGCCTGTATGTTGGGTGTCACTGCACCCAAAATATTCAAATTAGGCCTGGCCCTCCACCTGGTCCTCTGATAGTACTCTGAGCACTAAAACAATAAAAACTTTTCAACCCTTTTATTTTAAATGTTCAGGCAGTCAGCACTCTTCTTTCGTGCTGCCGCTGACTCACCACCCCAGCCCAGGGTGAAGGAGCTTTAGTCAGGAGGAGGGAGGTTTGCTGACAGTGGGAGGGAACTGCGCAGGGGCAACAGGCAGGCCGGTGGATGGCAGGGGGCCTCTGAAGGGCCAACGACTCTTCCTTCTCTGTGACACGCTCTTCAGTGCCGCCGATGAAGGACCGACTGAACACGTCAGGGGCACAGTAACCAAAAAATGGGGCTGAGCAGAGCCCACACTGGAATGCAGAGGACAGGAGTCTTCTCTCTCACTTGCTGTCTTGGAACAGACCACCTGATTTGACCGCACAACGGGAACAGGAGCAATATGAACAGCACCAGTCTTTCTTCTTCACTTTGCTGGTGGAGCAGGTGTCAAGGAGCCCAGACAACCTAGGGAATGGCTTCAATCCCTCAGGAAACCCTTTCATGTTCCCTCTGTGATTTCTGGTGTCCTTCACCTCTCCACACCAGCCCTATCGTCCAGAGAAATGGCTGCCCTTCAAATGGAAGCTTGGGGTTCTCATTCTAGAACTCCAAGCCTGTGCCACTGGCAATGATGGAATTTTTTGAACAGGGCACCATGTGATGGCCAGAGACAGCAGCCCCAGTACGTGGGTGCCCACTCTTGTGCTGCCTACTCCAGGGGGAAGGGATTGTAATGGAGCAGAGCAGGCAGCAGCAGGGAGAGAACAACTTTTATTTTTATTGAACTATACTGTCCTGCCTGGCGCATCTGGAGGGGAAACATATTACAAGGGGCCCCAGTACCTACCCCCCTTACTGCCCTCAAGCCCACCACACAATGGGGACCCATGGCACTTTATTTGATTAATTAAACCCCCTACTTCTGTGTTGCCCCCATACTTTGGGGCACTACACATGCCTATTATGATGCCATTAGCCTTGTTAAAGCTGCTCTCTAATTGGTTCAGTACTCTATTATAATGTATGGTAGAACGCTGTTAACCTTAGGAAATCATCATTTCCTAAGTTGTTAACCTATCAATGTGACGTAGATATGTTGTTAACCCATCGATCCTACGTCACATCAATAGGTTAACAACAGCGATGGGTCTGCGCATGTGCATGTTTTTTTCAATGTGAAACCGACGCATGAACAGCAGCGGTTAGGGAAGGACTGAATGGCCATGGTGGTGACTAGTAATCAAAAAGTAAGCAGCCTTTTTACGTGGGACCATACACTATAAAAAATAATGTATGGTCCCTCTATCGGCAACCGGTCAATTTTAACCATCTCGAGGTTGCCATGGTGACGTAAACCTCTCGAGCTTCGCTCTCGAGGTTTACACGGTCACCCTGGCAACCTCTCGACTGTTAACTGACCGGTTAACGATAGAGGACCATACATTATCCTCTATGTGATACACCCAGTTTTGTAAGATAGTAGTTTATCTTAGAATCTGTGAGATAGTAGTACTATCTCGAAAGTTGGTCATAAGATAGTAGTTTTATCTTGGCTAATCCAGACCCATACCTGCTGTATAAATATATTCATACAACATACATTTTGACATAACTGGCCAGATAGAAAGTGCTATCTCTCTTAACGTGAAAATATATCAATATTGTTTCTTGATACATTATGTCATAGTGATATCCTTCCTTGTACCAGTATGTCATAGTGCATTCTTAAATAGCTAGTGCTGCCAAAACAGTCAGACAGGAAAATAATACAAATTTCAAGAAGTAGTTGTAACTTTTTATTTCTGAAGTATTTTTCCTTTTTCTTTTGCACATTAGAGAGTCTTCTATGTGGTAATATTGTGCTGGATATGTGGCACAGCTCTAAGCCTGGCTGCTGACATATCTATCTCTATCCCTCCCACTACATCATCAGCATTGTGATCTCACTGACAGTGACATCACAGGTGACTGACCTAGCAGCCACTGAGTGGCTGTTTCTAAGCAGCAGTGATGTCACAGTCAGTGAGGTTACGATGCTGAATATTAGTGGGGGAACTAGATACAGATTTGTGAGCTGCCAGGCAGAGTTCTGTCCCACACATCACACATATTAATATCAGGTAAACAATCTTCGATTTAACCAAAGGGAAAAGAAAATGTACTTAAGGGATAAAAGATAATGGTTGACTGCTTTTGAAAACTAATACTAGTTCTAGGCAGCACGCGAGCTCTTTAACTAATTCAGCCCAGCTATCAGCATTCCATCTCGAGTGCTGAAATCCACTGCAAAACAAGCACTTCCGTGGAGGTTTAGAATGTTCAGACTCAGCAGCATACTAATCATATTCAAATGCGAATAACTTTAAAACAAAAAATTATAGCATGGTACTGTGAGTATGAAAGTTGTTCAGTACAAAAATATCTACACAGTGAGTGGCATTTCATTATAGAGACCATTTAGATTTTTTTATAATCAGAAAAAGTGGCAGAAAATTCAGTCTTTTTCACTTTTCTGACAAACAAATGCCTCCCAAAAAACAAATGTGAAACAACTGTTCATCAAACGTTTTTTGTTATGTACAGACCATAATCTAAAGCTTGTGTTTGTCAAGTTTTGGGTTGATGTGACTTGTCTGATTATGGTAAAAATAAAGAAATGTTTGCCTTTCCCCAATTTGCACTAATTGCAGATCGCTTTAGGGATCAGAATGCCGAGCAGCCAAACAACCACTACACACCTAAACCTGAGTATCTCAAAAGATATAGCTTACAGCACCCCTCTACCAGCACATAATTTACTAAGAACACATATCTATAAAATTAGTCACATTTCAAGCAAAAATAAACACCAATCTTTGTACCAGACAGCAAAAAAGGCAGAAAAGGCTGAGATCTTATTTTCCTGCAAATCCCAGAATTTCATGCAACTGACATCAGAGCAGTAGGCAGCAGATGTTTTCTGGTCCTGCTTTTCTTCAGGAGCTACGTACTGTCCTTTGTGACTATACATAGCCAGTGGAGGACAAATGGACCAACAAATAAAAGATCAGAGGTTATATAAAATCTAATATGCATTGCAGGCTATTGAATCTTCTCACTGCTGCCTACTGCTCTGATGTCATCTGCAGGGGATTCTGGGATTTGTAGTAACAGAAGATGTCAGCCTACAACTAAGCAAAAATTACTTTGATACAATCTACTATACTACAGTAAACAGTAACTAAACAAAAATGTTTTTGCAGGCACAGTGCACATTGGGACCAGCCCCACACTTGAGTGTGGGGGCCATTATTGGTAACTGTTCCCCTTTAAGTTTGGCTCAGGGATGATTCTTTGATAGGTGGCTTTATTGAGAACATTGCAGTTCATGACCTCACATATTTTTCATAAGTTTTTTTTCCATGACAACAGTATTTTCCTGTTTCATGAGGCTAAATTAATTTTGGTGTGATACGACTACCATTTCTGTGAGCGTTAGTGCTCACAAAAGTGCGTAAAGGAAAAGAAACTGCACATCAAAAACAAATAATGCTTGGAACTGTAGTCTGAAACATGTCTGGTTGACAAAGTGGTGTGTAAGGGTGATTCTTTAATTTTTTTTTTAAACAATAGTTTTTTTAAATTATTAACGAAATTAGTCTGTTGAAAGGCACAAAAATGGTATCAGTTTTTGTGACTGTGAAACCCATTTTTGTGAATTTTAGTGGTCATGAAAGTAACTAAAATTTGAGGAAACTATGCATTAAAAAAACGCTATGTGAGGCAGTCAGAAACTTGTGTAGTCAACTGTGGGGGAGGGTGCAAGGTTAATTTCTCCATACTTTTTATATTATTAACAAAATTATTAATCAATGATGTGAAAAGAGTGCCTGTTTTAGTGACTTGTAAACCAGTTTTCATGAGATACAATTTAAAAATATAGATGGCTTTTCAGGGCCATGTGTAAAGCAAGCTACACATCTAGGGCAATATTTATGATGATGCAGCTGCTTTGCAGGTAGCCTGCAGGCCCACATGCTGTCTGCTACAGGTTCAGCGCCATGCATATGGTGATGCAACTACTTTATGAGTGGACCACAGGATCACTCTTGAAGTCTACTACAGGTCTGGTGCCATGCTTATAATGATGCAATTGCTTTATGAGTGGACCACAAGATCACTCATGAAGTCTGCTACAGATCTGGTGCAGCATGAGTGTTGATACAGCTGCTTCATGAGTGGCACACACAGCCACTTGCAAAAGAAGCTACAAGTCTTGCGCACTGCATATCACAAAGAAAGCTACAGATCTGGCGCAGTGAGCATCAATATGCAGTGTTCATCATGAGGTGTAGAAATTACATATGGTTTGTCTTTGTTTTTGCATGGAATTCAGTGTCAACCAGAAAACTGTTATACCATTATTCTGACATCAACATGCTGTTGTGCCATTGCCCCGATGTTAGATCGATGGTACCACAGCAGCTGCCATCAGAGGAGCTTGCACTGCACGGCAGTTTCAAATAGAAAAAGCAGGTCTTTCACTTTCTCCTGACAGCACAAATCTGACAAGCTGCAGTCAATGTGACAGTTAAAAAGATTCAAGTACACAATGTCACCAAAGAGAAGACAAGTCAACATGATCGTAGGCTTGGACAGTGACTCTGAGTGAAACCGTCAGCAAACCAAAGTGTTTTTTTTTTCTTCCTGCCCTTTTGTTCAGTTGCAAGTGACTAGTTAAAATGTAGGATTTCACAGTTCTGTTTACCTGTGTTGAGGTAGTTTGGATTTTTAGATATTAAATTACTTTGGCTCTTTACATGAAGAACCTTAGGATTTACAAACTGAAGATTTACTTGAAGCCTTCAAAGTTGCAGATGGCTACTGCAGAGTTCACCTGCGACCCATAAGTACAGAAATTTATTTTATCTGCAGTGATGGTTACAGCGATTAAACAAAGACAAACCATATACAATAGAGAATAATATATGGGATGGTGTGTGTAACGAGATTTTACACACACCCAAGTTGTGGGATGCTACATATTATAAAAAGCATCCTACAACGAGTGTGTGTAAAATCGAGTTTTACACACACAACTCCATATTTTATTTTTTATAATTACTGGTGTGAGCTTTTTCACCTCAGCAATTATGAAAAATAAAATAAGATTGTTGTTCAGTAAGCCACGGAGCAGTCTGCATTCTGTGTGGTCTGCGGTCTTCCTAGTTACAGTACTGCACTTGTTGGGGGAAAAGGAAGTGGATATTTTCTTTAAAATATACAGAAATGTTGATTTTCTTTTATAAAAAAAAGATAAACTTACCACTGAGTGGCAGTTGTAGCGTCCTTCCTGGCTTCACAAGGCAGGGACAGTCTGTGCCATGCACTCAACTGCGATCGCATGCTGATGGGAAACATGGCACTAGTTTTACTTTTATTTTTCTTATGTTTCCCTGGGTCAATCAAGAAAGAGTTCATTTAAAAAAATAAATAAATAAAAAAGTAAATTACCACCGAATAAGAGGGACCCGAAAGTGTGTTTCGGGATTGCTCCATGGAATTTGAACATCAGAGACTGGGGACTGCGCATGGCTGCACTGAGAGAAATCTGGAGCGTGTTTGCCATTATAACCAGCCCAACTGGTTATAATGGCAAATTATAACTGGGTTTCCCTATGGGAAAACACGCTACCCAGTAATTTTTAAAAAGTAGCAGATGGGCTCTCCAATGCACAAGAAGCATGGGATTTCATCTCAGGGTTTTGATGAAAGCGATAACCACTTGGGCTTCATTCTCATGGCCACTGATTTCGTCAAAATCCCTCAATGGAATCCCACACTTGTTGTGCATCAGAACCCATCCACTGTTCTATTTAAGAGAAATGTATTAGTTGTTATTTATCTTTTCCATAATGTATGGAAACAAACAGCAAACAGTGCGGCGAAATATTGTGTCATGCGTGGTGTGCCTGAAAGAGCCACCGACTGGGAAGTGCGAGCTGGCTATTGCCAGTGCAAAAGTTTAAAGCACTATGGCATTTGTGAAAGGTACAGATGCTGCAGTGGCTCCAACACAGGAAGGGTGTCAGAAAAGAAAAGAAAACATTTAAAAGAGTGGTCTTAAGCGCTATTAAGATAAAGGGAGCCTGCAGCATTAAGAGCAGCCATGACTGCATGAAAATGTATAGCTCTGCCTGGCGCCTAGGGGGATAACAAAACGGAGGTCACAACAAGGCAGGGGAAGCCCCTCGCAATACCTACTCTGCCACTGTACACCAGGGTAGAGGGGCTACTACAAGACTATGGAGGTAGATAAACTTAAAATAATTTAGTTTGGCAAATAAATTTAAAAACTGAAACTGAAAACTCACACAAACTATGTGATCTCACCATGCAGAGTAATGATTTTGCCCTTTTGCTTTGTGAATTGATTTTGCTTCTGTCTACTATGTAATGAGTGGGAGCAAAAAGACGCGGAGCGAAAGGTGGTAGGGAGTGAAATGACAGGAGCATACTGTCAGGAGCTGATTTTCCGGGCACGAATTGTCTGGTGCGAATTGACGCGTTCCCTGAGAGCGAATATATTTCAGCGAGTGCAAGTTCAGCGAGTTTTTAATAGTGAAGCCCATTTCAGCGATCAGGAAGTTCAGCAAATGCGTATTCAGCATGCATCTTTATATGTGCTATTGCAAATTAAAGGCCACTCCTTGCAAGTAATCCTACTGTCAGTGTGTGCTGTATTCCTGAACTCTAAACATGTGGTCAATCGAATCACGGCTTCACACATTGGGACAGTTACAAGTGCTATCAGAAGTGCACTTACAATAGGATAGTAAAAGAGGTATGGACTATTGTGTTGCAGGGGGGTTACGCACCCCTGCACCCCCCCGGGGGATATGCCCCCTGAATCCCCCCTATTTCTAAAATAACATCCTCCGAAGTGCACCTGGACCTCAGAGGTAGGCTATTACCATATAGTCGCTGAAACTGTTCCATGCTGTAATGCAGCGATCGCTATTATTGCAGTCGCTATAATAGCATCGCTGTAATTGACTCGCTGAAATTGCAATGCTGAAATGACGTGCTACCATATGCAAGTGGAGACTGTGGTAAGCAAATCCAGGTCAGTTTATTGCACAAAGCTCGTTCACAGCTCATTACTCTAACCTGCAGGCTATACTAACAGCCATTAGTCACCACTGTCAAAAGGGTCATTATTAGAGCTGGCGTGGAATATCAAATTCTGCTTCCATTGGAATTCTGTGGAATTTCAGAAATTCTTCCCATTTCCATAGAATTCCATCAGAAGTGAAATTATGAAATTCTAAAAGTGGAATATTCACAGCAGAATCGTTTTCCAGTTTATGTAAACTTCAGATACATTTTCTCCAATCACGTACCACAAGTTTACATAGAAATGCTTTCCAGAATTCCACAAAATTAAAAAAGAAATTCCAGAAAGCATTTCGGAAGAGGATTTGTTATACCACTACAATTCCACTGGAGAAATGTCTTATTTTGCGCTGCTCTAGTCACCACCTTAACAGAAAGGAGGAACATAGCCTGCTTCCTTATGATATGCCCTCCCCGACAGCGACACCAACACAGTGACCTACATACCTGTTGACAAAATCAACAGTTTGCCTACAGGTCACTGTGTTGGTGTGCCTAACATAGGGGCACACTGTCTCCTGGTCCTGTATCCCCTTCCCAAATCAGCTCCGACTGGAGTTGAGAATCCATAGTTCGGGGGGTTCGGCAGGCAAAGCTCCCTGATGAAAAAACTGGACTGGACCAGGAGACAAACGGGATTTATGTCGACCACAGCTTGTGGTCGACATAAATCCTGTCGACGTGATGCCAGTTGACAAAAGTGTTGAACCGGCATCGTAGAGCCCTTCCTTATAACAGGTACAACACCAGTAATTATGGAGAAGTAAAAATAAAGGTTACATATCTAGCAACTGCAGAGACACCAAGGCTCAGAAACATAAGGTGGGACTCTCAATGCCACCTGATACTAAGAGAAGATGAGTGACATACAGAGAAGCAAAGTGAGTGTGGAGGAGAGTGTAGGTGAATAAGATGTACTAAGATGTATTTCCAGTAAGTATTGTAAATAAATTAAAGAGCAGCTTCATACTTTGTCCCCCCACCCCAAACATATAATGAAGGTTACCTAGCCCAAAGTGGTTTGCAATATAAAACTGAATATATTTGTGCCATTATACATGGAGGAAAGGGATCCTACTTCCTTCTGTGAAGCCCAGGGGCAAAATGCTTGCTCTTCCTTATTGTGAGATGCACCCCCATGCTGGCACATTTTATAATGTCAGTGAATGAGGAGAGTGGGGGTGTGCTAAATAGAGTAGTATAGGATTGTTTTTTCAGTGGCTTTTTATTAAACTTATGAGGGCCACCACTCAACTAACAAGGTCCTTGGGAGCACGCCTCCATGCTCCTCGTTCACTGGTACCACAAAATGTGCCAGCGTGGGTGCATGTCTCACAATAAGGGAGAGCCTGCATTTTGCCCATGGGCTTCATGGAGGGAAATACGATCCCTTCCCTCTATACATAATGGCACAAATGAATTCAACTTTATATTGCAAGCCACTCTGGGCCAGGTAAGCTTCATGACATGTTTGTGGGGGAAGGGAAGCAAACTGCATTAGTATGAAGCTGCTCTTTGAGTGCAGTTTTAAACTGAATTCAGAATTTTATAGTCAACCTTTCGTCGTTTGGACAACAACGTAGGGCAGTGACTAGCAAAGCAAATAAAACAAGTGTGCATCAAGAGAACTTTGTAAGCAGAATGAGTTCTCTTTTTCAGCCCTTGTAGACCTCGATACAATGCCTGAACACGTGAAACCGTGGTGGTGCGGACTGGAGTGGCTGCCACTGTCCTTTTAAACTCTTTGTTTTATTGAATAAAGCATTTTTTAACCAGTAACTCAGAGTGGTGTTCTCTGTATCTGCATGATAGTGAGCCCAGCTTCTCTCCAGATATCCTGTAAGTACCCTGCCTGTCGTACTGATTTATGGGACTAGTAGCTGCCTCTTAACATGAGTCACTGTACTGATCTCTAGTCAGAACCCATCTTGAGTATTGTGTGTAATTCTGGTCCCCATATCTGAGGAAAGATATGATAGGATTGAGAAGGCATTGCAGGACGTGAACAAAGTAGAGTTGTGCGGAATGTTTAAACTGATGAAATGGACTTCCTGGGATTTCAGAAAAATTCCACAGAATTCTGTAGTAGCAGAATTCTAACATTTCACATACAACATTTTTTTTTTATTATTTTTTTCCCTCAATCCACAGATCAATGTTCTGCAGTTTATGTGATCCACAGAAAACCATTCTGTGGTTTACATAGAACTGCTGTTTCGAATTCTGCAGAATTTAAAATGAAATTCAAAAAAAGCATTTTGAAAATGGGATTTCCATTCTGCACCAGTTCGGATGGTGGAACTCCGCATTCCATGCAGTCATAACCAGACTCAAGGCTTGGAAGTCATGGGCCATGAGGATCAAATGGCAGAACTGTATCTGTTCTCCATGTGGAGGGGTTGTGGGATAACAAATGGACCAGACACCAAACTTCAGGTTCAACACACAGTCTCTGTGTGATGTTTATTCAAAATACAGCACATAACCTTAAGCAATGGCATATCCCTTCTTCAGTATATCAGTCTGCAGCAACAAATTATGTATGTCCTTTCTCTGCACTTAGCCAGCACCTACTGACACTGATCTCTGATCTAACTTAGCAGTTGAGATTCAGCCTCCACCCCTTTGCAGGCTTTGTTTGCTTGGGTGGTGGGGGTTCAAATAAAAAAAAACAAGCTAAAGACAAAGAACCTCAGTGCAGAAGAACTAAAACATGGGTTACCCCAAAGACCATTGACAATAAGCCAATTTTCAAAGAAAGACAACATCACACATACTTCCATAATGCAAAGCATCATGGGATATGTGCAAATCACCATGAAATTTCAGACTTGTTCAGTTTACAGCAATTTACATGCATTTTAAATAGCACAACTAACTTAATTTTTATGATAGTCACCTAGTACTTTTTACCATTATCAAAAACACCTAGTGTCATGGTATTTTCAACATTTACAGGTTTCATACACATAAAGTATATACATCAAGGTATTTTATGACATAGTGCTATTACATACTAAATCCAACAACGATAAACACAACCTGTTTTACATACGCTTGGAGGTCACCACAATAACCTCCTTGTATGATGACCTGAGAGGGAAAAGGAAAATTAAAGAGGACACTATAGCATAGTCAAGAAAAGGAAGGGGGTGCCCATAGGTGGCCAACGTTATGGACTAGAAATTGTAAAGAATAGATTAGGCTAAGAAATAGAAGAACTGTTGCAACAGATTTAAGAAAAGGTCAGTCGTCAAGAGTGGCAGGAGCTCCCTGTCACACTCCATAGAAAAGAGAAAAGAGAAAACAAAGTGTTGACATAATTACAGTATTCAGGGATCTGAAAGGGATAACACCATCAGACCAAATGACAGATCTGCACTAGAAACAAATATTAATTCCTGAATACCACTAGTAATGAGGTACTTGGGTCCAAACATTTTTATTTTATTTTATAGTTTTTAGCTGGGAAAGGTACACTGAGCCAAAGCTCATTCTCAGGTGCATCCCTGGTGCACAGGGAAGTTGAGCGACTTGCACTAGGTCACACAGACCCTGTACACACTGCACAGTGTGTAAAAAAAAATGTTTTAAAAAATGCTTTGGAATCCATGTCATATCACGGTTGTTAGAGCATTCACACTGCTCTCGGACACCTAGCTAGCCTGAGCAAGTTCACAGGCATGACTGCAGTATCAGCACAAAACATTGTGGGTACTGAAATGCATGCTGGGATATTCACAATTAGGCATTGGTGCAGAGCGTGGTACAATGAATGATGCTTGGATCAAGAGCTCACTAGTAGCAAAGGTACATGAGTGATGTATTTGTTTAGCGTCTGGTAAACCAATGAGTACATACTATGCACTTTACATGCTCATTGACAATTCAGTCGATGGCTGGCCATGGTGGTGTGAGGAGGGCTGTACCAGTTGCTGGCACAGGTTGGGTTGGGGGGAGTGGGTTGGTGGGTCATTACTGGCTGGGGTGAGGAGGTGGGGGGGCCACTAGACTACCAGGGGATTTACTTCTTTAGGTTGGGATGGTGATTGGAGAAAAAGGGGGTGGAGGGACCACTGGACCACCAGGGATATCAGGGAAATTTATGTGAACAGGGATCGGGGCTGGGGTGGGACACTAGACCACCAGGGATTTCAGGGAATTATATGTGAACAGGGATCGGGGCTAGGGAGGGACACTAGACCACCAGGAATTGCGGGGACATTTATGAGAACAGGGATTGGGGCTGGGGAGAGACACTAGACCACCAGGGAGTTTTCCAGCATTACCAGGGAAAGGATCAAGGCTAGGGATGGACTGCTGAACTGCAAGGGTACCCAGTCCTTGACGTTATGCACATGGATCTGCACACTGTTAAAGGGTTGGGTTTCAGAAGCATTAAACAGCACTGCTGCTAGCAGTCATTTAGCTATTCCGAAATCTTTCAATATTGGGCTGCACCGCATATGCATGAGGGAACCCTCATTTACATAGCCGCAGCACAATATTGTGTGGGATGGTGCTGTCAGGGGTGCGTTGCACATCTGTGCCCTTTGAATATGGGCACGCCCCTGACAGCTGGCGCTATTCCAGGTTAGCATGGCAACCTGGTTTGTGCCATGCTAACCTTTTTGAAAATGGAACCCCTAGTGTGTACAGGGCTATAGTATGCAAGTGGAGACTGTGGGAATCAAACCCAAGTCTGCTGGCTGTACCAAGCTCATTCACAGCTCATTGTTCTAACCTCTAGATAATTGCCATTATTCAGGATATTTGACCCTGGAAATGCAACAAAATAAAAATGAAAATGTTTAAATCCTCTTGCCCAAGTGTCCACGTTTTGTTTCTTGGCCACAACCTTGCCAACCCCAGTCATATCTGTACTCCCCTTTCTACTGTATAAAAAAGTTGGCAGACTCCTGACATGATGCCAGGAGTCTTCAACGTCTTTGAATTGCATCCCATCTCTAGCCCAAAGGACCTAAAGGCCCATTAATAACAAGAAGGTCACCTATTGATAACCAATCCACGATTTGGGGTGCTGGTAGTATTCAAAATCCCACTAGCCCAGTTGCCCTCCACCCACCTGCAGCATGCTTTTGCATAGATGTCAGCCTGTTATCCAACTGCAACAGCACCAGGTGTGTGTAACTGGTAGGCTGGGACAGGTGGAGCATTATGCATCACTGAGGAAGGATGCTTAAACTACAGCCTCTCCTCCCATCCCCAACCAAAATCATGGTTGAGCATGACATCCTGATCCTGTCAGATGACTGGCTGTCTTCTAGGGCTGGGCAAAACTGCCATACTTTGCATTTACCTAAGTTTGCACAATGCACGAAAAAGTTCCAAGAAATAACAGGTTGTGAAATGATTTACAACATAAAGGAAATTTCAACATGAAAAGATGAAAAAAAACCTGTGACATGATAAAAAAAATCTGTGAGATGGTTATGTAACCCCTAGGTGGCACTATCCCACAGGCTACTACCCCTGCCTGCTTGGCTAGTAGCAGGTTAAGGGGCCCTAGGTTCTGCAATGGGTGCCTCCACCTGGAGGTCAGGGTTGGTAGTGGTCAAACTAACCTGCGCACAGCCCTCCGGGACACTGTAACTCCCTCTTTCCCTTCTAGTGGCCTGAGCAATATACAATAATCACTTTCACAGTACCCCTTGTACACCATACAAGTACCCACACTGCTTGCACTTACCACCAGGGCTGGTTCCTCTGGCTCGACCCTGGGAACCCCCTGTAAAATAAGGTTATGCACAGCAAATAGCAACAGTACAGTACTCTTGGCACAAACTGGAACCACAGTCAGGTTAAATGCAGAAAAAGTCAGATCTGATTTATTCAGGGGACTTGAACAAGGAAGGGGCATAATCAGGTTGATTGGCTTAAAGGCCATATTAATGAAACAGTTATGCATGCGCTTCAAGTCCGCACACAGTCACACCTCTGGGTACCCAGGTAGGGAGACGATGGGCTAGCCAGGAATGTTGCAGCTGGTTGGGGCCCTGTGATGGAAGAAAGCAACATGCACAACACACACTATTTGTAATCCAGAGCCAGAGAGCTCAGTTCGTGAAAGAAAAAGTAACCAGACAATCAGATGACAACACTTTAGATTTATCTGTTGTTGCAGGTGCTATCCTGATGTTTACTCACAATACCCAATACTGGACACAGGCAGGACGAAATCGAGACTACAGGTTGTTGAGCTGGAGTGCCCGGAGAAGTGGGGCCCACAGGAATCACCGAGGCATTGTTCCTGTTCAAGTGTTGAGCAGGGGGCTGATCCCCAGGCAGGTCTCTCATCAATGGCTTTCTCTGTGCAGCAGGTAGTCAGGCTGGGCCAGTGTGGCAAGGCCCAGGCCCAATGGAGATGATTTTGGATTCAGTCCGTGGGGCTGGATGCAGCTTCCAGCAAGCAGAATACAGTTCACACCACAGTGGGGAACCAAATCGTGACCCACTAGCAGCACATAGCACATTTACATGTAAGGAAATTCTAATGCAGCTTCCAGCAAGCAGAACACAATTCATACCACAGTGGGGAACCAAATCACGACCCACTATAAGCACACAACACATTCACATGTAAGGAAATTCCACTGTACCAGGCAAAATGCTCTCCGGTCGCAATTACAGAGTCTCTGCACATTCCGGGAGTTCGAAGGTGGCTGGGAGTCCTTACAGGCTGATCGCATTCAGCAAATTTTGGTCTTTTTCCGGTTAAAACCTGGTCACAGTCCAGTGGCTTAAATCATTCTTACAACTCAGATTCAGTCCAAATAAACTCTATTTTCCCTCTCAGGGATAGCAGGCAGACATGCAGGCCAAACTCAGGCCTTTCCACAGTTCTCCCACGCGAATCCTTGCCGGGGCTGCTCCTTGAATCATTCAAGCTGTTATCTCTTCACTTCCCAACTCAGAATTGAAACTAGCTGCAAGCAGCTTGGGAATTTCCCCAAGATCCAAAAGACTCGGTTGGCTGATCTGTCTGTCAGTCACAACAAGGGCTCCCCCTCCAGGTTATTTTAGGTGCCAAAATGCCAAAACTACAATTCCTACTGGTTTTGACCCCACCAAGCCCCTGTAGGCAGGCTCCATTTTAGAGTCCCAACAGTACTGATTGGCCCATTCTGACAGTCCCGGGCCAAGTTGGTGGAGATAAACAGAACAGTACTTGCTGCAAAGAAGACAGGTTAGAACAAACTGCAATATTATTACTACTCTAACAAATGATCAGCAAACAAGCACATCTTCTAACAGAGCTCTCTTTTAGATTGTAACATGGCTAAAATAAGAGGACTGCAGGCAAGAAAAACGATTGGTCCAACCGCATCAGCTGCTACAAGAGCAACACAGCATTATTCCTGCAGTAATGCTGTGTTGAGAGTGTGAACGCGCGTAGAAAGGTATGTTAGTAATGTGTTCAGTAGCGGCAGTCTGACCAAAGGTGGCGTGACTAACACAGACCATAAAACCGAAGCGGGAGCCCAGACAGAGAGCGTAGTAGATGTTCCCGACAATTCACCACGTCAACAATGTCAGATAGAAACGAGCAGACAGTGACACAGTATCCGAGTAGAAGTAGCAACTTTGCAGGTGTTATCAGTATTTTAACTTGATCTTGATAGATAGAGCAAAGTTGTAATGAGTCACAAATTCATGGACACTACAGTAATCGATGTTGGCTCTGCAACGTGAACGCGCACGCTTTCACTTACACAGAGCCTTACAAAGTAACAGACATGAACCAGAAGTGTGGAATTGAAAGAACTCTTTCTGGTCAGTAGTGTTGCATAGCAAGTAAAAGAGGATCTAACTAACAGTAGCCTTGCACTTGCCATGTTACGAGAGCATTAAGCCACTCCGAAGGTGGCATCTAATGGGGAATTAATACATGGTTTGGTCATTGTAGGCACTCGGCCTGCAGCCTTGTGCCACAACGGTCCCAACCAGGCATTAATTCCCTATTAGATGCCACCTTCATCGTGGCTTAATGCTTACTTAATTAAGACTGCAATCCAGGCAGCTCTTAAAGAGACAGTACACAGAAGCTGTACAGGCACTCTCTGGCAGTACATTTAATCTACTAAAATGCAGAACACCAGCCTGGCAGTGAGCATTTAGGTAAGCTCAAGGAAGACTTTTCGAGAACCCCCATTTGTAGTGGTGTTACAGATACTTTTGTTTTTCACTGATCTTTGGGGGCAGATTGTGTTTTCCAAAAATAATGAAAAACATTTTGCAACAAACCATTTTTTTCTAGAGTAAACTTGATGGGAAAACAAGGCATTTTGCCTGATTTTGCAAATTTCTGTGAATGCTCAAAATAAGAATTTTCATGGAACTCAAAGGTTGGAAAAAAGTTTGGTTTGCCCAACTGTTTTCTAATGGAAAGGCACCCCACAAGTTAGTGACGGGGAGTGACCGAGCCATCCAGTTTTTAAATACTAGATTTAGGAGTGATGCGAAGAAACACTTTTCCAAGGAGAGAGTGGTGGACTGACCTGCTATGCAAATTGGTGAACACAAACACTGTTTATTTATTTCAAAAGTTTTAGCAGGAAAGACATACTGAGCTGGTAGCAGCTCATTTCTAAATGTATCCTGTTCATGGTTTTAAGATGGGATGGGGCAGACACAAGCTGTGGGAACTGGGCAGGAGAGGGGATGAATCTGTAGAACAGACTGAACTCATAGTAGGGCACTCAGTCTAAGGCCACACAGCGATAGACTGGAGCAGGTTTTTTTTTGTTTTTTTAAGATTTTTTTTTTGCTATGTGTGTGAATTTAGTGCTTGTGAAAGGTCCTGGATTGATAGCACTGGAACCTGAAGTCCTCTGCTTATCCACATGATAGCTACAGCATGGGTGATCACAGTGCAAGCTTCCCCACACTGCTGGATTTGAACCAGTGACCTTGAGGTGAAAGGCTCCTTAACTTGCTATCAATACACTGTACCATCCAGTTCTGAGCTGAGTAATTTTAACGGAGACTAAGGGCAGACTCAATACATTGATAGTCCTTTCCCGCCTGTAAAGTTTCTGTGTTTCTATGACTCCATACATGTCATTTTGTCATTTGGCAGACCTGTTGCCACACAGGTCATTGCTGTTTATGTGTTACTTGCTACCACTGAGATTTGTGCACCATTATACAATGGTGTGTGAAAATCCTGTAACCTCATTGGTCAAAACATGTCACATGACCGCAGGTAAATCCTGCATAACCCACGGCTGAGGAATAGCATTTGTAAAAAAACATAATTAAACCCATTTTTAATTTATTTTACACATGGGTCCATTGTATAATCGCAATAAGGCACTCCAGGGTGTGAGTTATTGGGGAATTATCCACTTTTGTGGTTAGTCACTGCTGCGCTGTGACACACCACACAAGGCGTAAACTCACAACCTACACCCTGCTGTGCCTATTGCTTAAATATTTCTCCATTTACTTAAGATTCAAAGCAACTTTCACACCTTTGTTGCTTTTTTAGAAAATGTTTTTCATGAAAATGTTACAACTGCATAAAAACAGCATATTATGCAGAAAGAATACTGTGCATAAAATCACCATTTTCAAGCAGAAATCATGGATTTCATACAAAAACTGATATTTCAGCTAGAAGACGAGTGATTTTTTTTTTATGTGAAAAGTGTGATTGCAACACAAGTGAGTGACTTTTGCTTGCTGTTCACAAAATGTAGTCAATGTGTAAAACTGTATTTATTATTTATTTATTGAAATGTTTCACCAGGAAGGGCACGCTGAAGAACACATTGCTCGTTTCATGGTGTGTCCTGGGGGGAAGGTAATGAAAACATAAATACAGGAAAACGTAATACAATAACATAAAATATATCTGAATAATCAACATAATGCAAAAATGACCAAATCCTTCCAATACATGTGATAGTACCTATCATGCCAAAGTGGGGTTTTGTTTAATTTTTACTTGCAAAAAAAAAACAATAATAATAATAACAATTCACCCAGTACTATTTAACACCCTTTAGACAGCCCACTAATTCTGGAGAGGGTTTTGAAAAATTCTGTTAATTTGCTCAATTTGCAAGCAGCTCTGAAATCTATTTTGGGAATCCAACCTATGAAAGTAAAAGGCAAGAGGCCCGATTCACAAAACTTTGTCCTGGAACAAACCCAGTTTGAGCTGTGCCAACTGGGTTTTGCACCAAAGTGGTATTCACAAAAGCTCAGTTTGCACCCACAAACTGGGTTTGCACCAGGGCAAAATTTTGAGGGGGCCGGGACCTGCATATCGGTGCAGTCATATTCACGAAGTGTTTTCTATACACTTTGTGGGGTTCCCTTGCCTGGAGGAAATACCACCAAGGAAAACCTCCTCTTAACTCTGTGCAACCCTAGTGGTTGTCAGAGGTAATGCAAGGTGCCTCCCCGACCCACAACACCATGTCCCTGGTTGTCCAGTGGTCCCTCCCCCCTTCCCTGATGTCTGATTGTCATCCCATAATCATCAGACAAATATCACTGGTAGTCTAGTGGTCCCTCCACCCTCTCCTGCTGTCCAGTCGCCATCTTGCAATCATCAGACAAATATCCTTGGTAATCCAGTGGTCCCTCCTCCCTTCTCCATTCTCTGATCACTGTCCCAATATTAAAAAAAAATCATTCCCTGGTAGTCCAGTGGTCCCTCCCCCCCTCTCCCATTCTCCAGTCACCATCCCAATAGTAAAATAAATTATTCCCTGGTAGTCTGGTGGTCCCTTCTCCTCCCCTGTTCTCTAATCTCTGTCCTGATATTAAAAAATATTCCCTGGTAGTCTAGTGGTCTCTCCCCCTTCCCCAGTCACCGATTGCCATACAGAGTAAAAGAAAACAGTCCCTCCCTGGTAGTCCAGTGGTCTCTCCACCCCGAACACCCACCCAATAAACATATATAATTTTCACTGGTGTCTAGTGTACCTCCCCCCACTTGCTCCCTTGGAAAAAAATGAAAGTGTCCCATTTCCCTGGTGGTGTAGTGGAACCTCCACCCTCCTACCCTGGCAGACAGTGACCTACCACTGTGCTCCTCTCCCCATCCCAAAACCTAGATGGCGACCAGCACAGCCTTCCTTCCACCACCCCGGCTGGCTGCTGACTGAACTGTGAATGAGCAAGTACAGTATAAACTACACACTCACTGCCTGACACTGTCAACCAGGAGAACAGGGGAGTTGAAGGCTAAACAACCAGGGAATAATTTATTTTAATACTGGGACAGCGATTGCTGAACAGGGGAGGGGGAGGGATCATTAGACTACCAGGGAATGATTTTCACATGAACAGATGGCAAATGGAGAACAGGGAGGCAGAGACCACTGAGCTACCAGGGATGCATGGCATAGCAGGCCCAGTGATCAACAAAGGGAGAGGGCACTACACAACAAGGGATTACATTGACTTTATCTTGGGCTGTTGGTTGGCGATGGGTGGTGGGGCCATGCTACACTCACCACAGGCCATGCAAATCAGCCCATAATAGGCATGCAAATGGCCACTTACTGCCTTGCATGCCCAATGGGCTCATTTGCATGCCTTCTTTTGGGAATGGCAAACAGCACACCTGCACTATTCATTGTGGGGCCATTGTCCTGACAGTCTGTGGGGGCAGTGCTACTGGGTGTAGCAGTGATTTCCCAGGGTTAGCGCTGCCCCCTCCAGCCCCTATTCACAGTCAAATAGAGCAGTGCACGGTGGATGATGCAATCCAAGCCATGAGAGGAGAGTAGTCCCTCAGACTCTCAAGACTCTCAATACTTCCACCCCCCCAGCTAATCTCCAGTGACATGAATTCACTCCTGAACAAGGTTGCTTGTGTAGTGATCAGTAACTCTATTGTTGCGCTAGTGGGCCTGATTCTGCAAGACTTTTTTTGTTTTCTATAACTAGGTTACCCAAAGTCATGAGCTGCTGGCTACACCATGAGGGTGTGAGTGTGTGTTTTTTTTTTTGGAGTTTGAGGAGGGCGTGAGCAACTGCCTTCATAGCCAATATCAATACCATTCATGGGTCAGCCAGCAGGAGGTGCATGAATATTGAATAGCATAGGAGAACTGCAAAATGTTCTGCAGTTCTGCAAGGTTCTGCTATGCTATGAGAAGTTCTGATACAGTACTTATTTTTTAGTTTTTTAACGTTCTAAAGTACAAAGCAGATGCTAAATTAATTTGTACTTAAAAATCATTGCCTAAGGGGGGGGGAGGTTTCATGCACCAAGAGCTGGTTCAGTGTGTATGAGGACCACCCCCACAGGCTGGTGTGATGTCTAGTGTGAAGGGAAGAGCGATACCAGGGAGACAAAACCCACCCATTATTAAATGATGGCCCTTTGCCCATTTGGCAAGCACACTGTGCAGTCTACCACCTTCTGGACCCTGTTCAACATTATCCCTACCATGGGGACTGAAGCCATGGAACAATACAATGGCTAGTTAGTGGTCAATGGGACTTCATGGTTACTGGGGATCAAAGCAAGATGGACCTGAGATGTGGCCAGGGATACAAAGCTCCATAGCAGAAAGATAAATCAGAGAGCAACTGAAATGTGGTTCTCTGAAAGATTATTTCTGCTGGAAAAGCTCTTCAAACTCTGCACTCCAGAGCTGGCAGAAACCAATGTGTAACACAAAGTGCTGGAAATATTCAATGCACTGGTGTACTCCTCTCCTTTGGTTGCAGGGAAGGGTTCACTCCTACCTGGATCAGAGGCAGCTCCAGGAATTATGGATGACCAGGAAACACACAGTGTTCATTTCTTGGCATGCAGGGTGAATTCAAATCCAGACTACATTGCCGGTTATGTTTCCCTTCTAGGGCATAGCTTGAGCACAGCAGCTTTTTACCAGGGCGTTTGCCCTCTCCAGCCCTGTTCTGGGGTCACCCATGACTTGCATTAGAGAAAATACTGCATCTTTAAATGCATGGGATAGATTAAATGAGGAGGTGGCATTTTATTTTAAAATGTAGGCAGTGAGACTGACTAGGGGACAGCAGGCAATACTATGTGCAACTCCTTGTTTATGGTTTATGTATGTCTATATATACCGCCATTACATGCTTCATTAATCTGTCAATGCATTTTTTTCATTTTCTTCTATCCTATGATTTGAAAGCAAGGTTGGGGGAGGGAAGGTTGTTTTCTTCTTCTGTCTCACTTGCCACACTTGCCCTGTCCTACATGTTGACCTCTGGTCACTCTGCTGGGTCCTAACAAGGAGACTTTATATCCTCCCCCCCCCCAACAAACCAGATCTCTTAATGAAAATTAATTCATTCTTCATTTAATATAGTTTTCACCGCCCACTCTCCCCTCCCCTTTCACCGACCCGTATGCAGTGACAGAGAAGTTTGCCACAGTCATTTATCAAGTGCTCTCTGTCCATTGTGGGGCCTGGCTGTCCCATTGCTGCCTGCTGCTCAGGGGAGCCAGTATGCAATATGTGCAGTTTGGAAACCTCTGGTGGGCTGGCCAAAAAACACAAAAGTGCTGATCTGCTGAGCGCTGCTGAGTTTGATCGATTTGTGGTTGTCAGTTGCCTCAGCCCTGTTCCAAACACAAGATGAAAAAAAGACAAAAGGAATCATTAACTCTTTTGTGCTGGGCTCTGGATTTTATAGGCTTCAGATAATGCAGGAGTAGATGGGGTACAGATGGGGTCGGCCTGAACATTCTGTCTCCCTGCTCTATGAGTCAAGTGTTGTACAGGGCTACAGAAAAAGCTAATTGCAGAATGATTTACTGACTGCTAAGATCCAGTCTTTTAGAACCTCCCAGATGGAGGGTTGGTTTGTCATTAACACACACACACACACACACGCACATATATATACTGGTCAATAGAGGAGTCAGGATGAGGACATTTTACAACAGGCTAATCATCTCCCATGATAATCAATCAGTCTGTACCATTTTGCCTTTAACCAGGAATCCATGCTTGCAGCTGGGTCAGAGCAGTTCTTTCTTGTTAAACTTCATGCCCGAAGCTCAGGCTTTCTACCTGTGTGTTTCAGCATGATGAAATCACAGTACGAAGGCAAGTTACCCATTTGCTGGAGAGGACTGTGTCATGTGAGCTCATTAAACCCCATAAAATGACAACAGGAAGAGGTAATGAAATACTGCTGACCCCAGTCAGTTGTGGGAAAGACACTCTTTTAGACTGCGAGACCTGGCAGTGTCCCCAAAACATGATACTATCCAGTTCACCATCTGCACTGATACAATTCAACACAGTTCAATTTTTACAGTGCACCTTTCATTCAAATATCAGTATGCTGTTGTTGGGGGGGGGGGTGTTGTAAGCTGCTGTCCGTCAGTACAGTATGCAGTTTGTGTGTGGTCTATCCCACATGAGGTCAAGCGTAACCTGAGTGCAGAGCTCTTGGATGAATAGGAGACAAGTAAGACTTTTGAAAACCTGTGATCCCATCCATTACTAGTTGTAACTTAAATAAGTGGAAACTGACCTCAAATGACTCGCTTCTCCAAGAGCAGTAGCATCAGAACATGATGAACCCATGACTTCAGGGGCAAAAGAAACCAGTACAGGTTGATGTTTGCATAACCCCCAGTTACAGCATATTCTCTAAAAATAGCAAAGGAGTGGCACTCTCATTGGTAGCAAATTTAGCTGCTTACCTGCTCTAAGAGCTAGAGGACTGATGTGGTCAGGTAGGTTGCCTTGAGAAGGTGTGTATGGGTGGTGGGGGGGCGCATGGAATGAAGAAAATAATCTTATTATGTAATACTCTCCTTACCCAGAGTTAGACAGAAAAATAAATTTTATGATGGTGGAACATATCCAGTAGACCCCGCCATGTCATCCACCCTCACATTTATGTATGTGTGACCCTCATGACGCAGTGACCATGTTGACACCCCTGCCTGGTGATGGCACAGAGCACACCAGGGTGAGGGGTTTGGATTTGTTCTTTCTCCTGCAGTGGAGTGGGGGGGTTGTCCCAGAACAGATAATAAATAGCACGGTACCTCCACCCAGAGTGACTAAGTGGGCCAAATGCTGTGTGCAGTACCACCCTCTGGGATGTAGTACCTACCCACCTCCCTACGCTGAACTGAACTGACCAGGGACCACAAACAGTTATTTACCTTCACCAATAAATGCATTCAGTCAGACTGTACAAACTGAAGCACGCCCAATAGTGAAATTCAAACAATTAACACCGCCTTTATTTGGTAACACAGGCATGGCAGCTGGGAGAAAAGGAAAAGGAAAAGTTAAGTGATTGCAAGACACAGTAAGCACCCCCACCATATATTCAAAATACATTAAACCCTTTCAAACCTCATGCAATTTTGAATGCACCCATCCAAGCAAGGGGACAGGCCAGAGAACTAGTTTACAAAGGCTGCAGTATACTCTTTAAGTGCTACCAGTAAGAACACTATAGATTCAAGATTCAACTTTTTTGACTGAGTATTTTTGTGAATTTTGTTCTTACGTTTAGAATGCAAGTTTGTTATTTTACTTACTAATTATGTGTAATGGATGTCTGCCTGCTTTTTTATGAACAAATGTATGGAACTCCGTAAGTTTTTTTTTATTGAGGAATACAGAAACACCTTGTGAAATAGGGCACTGCCCTAATGGAGCAGTAAATGAATTGTCATTTATATCCTGTTAAAAAAAGAAACATTTTTACTACTATACTACTACTACTGCTACAAAGTATAACACAAATACCAAATGGACTGTAGATACCCAAGAGTTACACTAGAGTCCCGGTGCAGGCCTGGTAGTTAACCTGCTCGGGTTCTTTCGGTGGTGCACCTAAGGAAAGTTAGCAGATTAACCCCACAACAGGGCATAGTGTGCTGACACAATTCAGAAAACTTGTAGTTCCAAATTGAGGACTTGAAACCCATTGTAATTCAAACAGGGAGAAGCACAAAAATCCAGCCAGCAATGCCAGCAGTCACGTGAACGTCTGATGCAGCAGTTCAGGCGAGGCAGGGAGCAGCACACAAGAGCAAGATAAACGGTAATCAGGAGCTTTGGATTCTTTCAGACAGGCAGCAACAGCTCAGCCCTTCTGGCCCACACATCTCGGGATGCAGCTTTTCTGGATCAGCTCTTAACCGCAGGAGCACTACGCCACGACTTCCCGGTTCCCAAGGAGCCCAGACTCAAAAGCAAGTCCACTCTCTGAGTCCTCTGTGGATCAAGAGTATACCTGTACCCAGACACGCGCCTGTGGCTCCCTGATTCACCCCACTAAATAAGAGCTAGTAGGCCCCTTACCTGGGTCCGAAGTAGTCTGGACAGGATGCAGGTCTTTGTTCATGCTTGAATCAGCTCAGAAACATTTGGATGCGACAGTGGCACACTGGTTCACACTGTCAGCAATTTCTTCCATGTAGTGCTCATCTGAAACTCTCTGGATTGGATGAACCCAGGAAAAGGTTCACAAAGGGTTTTCTGCTTGAACCCTGCAGGGTGCTCACATGATTCTTTGGCCTGGCTAGGCCTCCTGCTCTCTCTCACCAGCAGCAGATCTGCACTCTTCTTACCCCCCTTTTGGACTGACCCCTGCTTCTCAAAGGCTTAGACCCTTCTTCTCTCCCATTCAGTCCTTATTGGACAAGCAGGGCTGTCCATCAGTCCTTCTGCCCTACCCTCTGATTTGCTCAAAAAGACCACCAGTCCATTTGGGAGGATCCTATCACATCATTCCTCTCATGATCCCTTGTGATGTTAGCTGCTGAGATCCATGACCTCCGACTGGCTGGCAGCCAGGTCAGGGGTCGACAAAATGGTGGCTGTCCTTACAGCAAACAGAGCTTCCCCCTTAAGGTTTATTTTATATGCCACTGCCAGCTTTTCTTATTTATATTGGCCCCATGGTTCGGTGTTAAACACAACTGTACCTAACTATCCGATGGTGATGTGGCGTCAACTGGGCTTTTGCATTCCCCTTAGGGAGCTCCATTCTCTGCTCCCACCCCTTGCAGGCAGATTCATGTGTGGCCAGCAGTCGATTCATTTTCTTAAAGGCACAGTGTGCCAAAGTCGACAAGTCCAGTTCTTTTTCTTTCTCTTTCTCCACCTCCTAGTGCCTCTGAGCCCACTGGTGTCTCTGGGGCCGGAGCACGCTAGAGGAAGTGCTGTGCTGGCCAACAATCTGGTGTTTCTGACTGTGGCTGATACTCCCAGTGCTGAAAAACAGTTGAGCTGCAAAGTCAGCTCCCGTGTTCGAGCAGGTGGCTGCTAGAACATGTGCACATTCCTTGTGCAAATGTGCAGCGATCTTCATGCAGCATCTCCTCCAGTCCCCTTCAAAGCGGCAGTGCTGGGGCCAAAGCAAGCAGGAAGACAGAAGGCAGAGCTCCAGGAGTGGCACAGTGGCATCTAGGTAAGCCCCCTCCCCAGGAGGGGGGATATATATAAAAGTTTTTTATTATTTTTCCCACACATGGCTCTGCTGATTGGAACATCCATAAGCTTCAGCAATTGCAACTTTCCCATCCCAAGAACCCCTGATTGTTTGGCATGCCCAAGATGCAAGGGCAACACGTGCATTCACAGCCCACAGTAGTCCCTCCCCATCGCCCCTCAGATTGGTCCCTGCCTTCTGCTCCTTGTCAGGCACTACCCCACATCCCTGTGACCCTCTCTGGTTGCAGAAGTAGTGGGCCCAATGATGAATGAGGCTAGGATTGCAGGCAGTAAATCCTATACCCAATTATCCCCCATTTTTCCCCTTCCTAATCTTCACCCTCACCTGATGAGCCCAGTAGCAGGAAAACTGGGCATGTACTGAAAAAGAAGGATGTTCAATCAAAGGCAGCAACATGTACTACATCAGGAAAAGCAAGGCAACGTAAAACCATTAACTCAAATGTTAACAACTGACAGTTGACTGTGAGAGGTGCACGCCATGCATTGCAGCTCTCATCTTGGATGATGAAGAGAAAGCCCTTATTGACTCACCATGCTATGAAGCCTTGTTTTGTTAACATATCATCCAGCACTCCTGCACAAGGCCAGGACCGTCAACCATTATGGTTCTCCATGCAGGGGTGACATTATGGTCACACATTAAAGTGAAATATGTGTGGGAAGAAAAGTTGGAACTGGTCTGCTGGGCCTAAGTTTCTCAGAGCTTTTTCCTCTTTTGCAGGGCCAGGAACCAGGACAGAGAATAATATTATACCACTTTGTGCAAAACCACAACACATGAACTAACTCTGGGATGTGACTGGCACGAGAAAGGAATGGACATCATGGGGCACAAGGCCTGGTGGTTCCCATAATTCTCAGAATCTTTCTGCACTGTAAGTTCTATGAGAGGGCTTGGAAATTATGATTTTGGGGTCTTTTGTGTCTCTGCAGCCCACCCTTTCTCAGAAAAGAAATCATCTTCCTCACTACCTACCCCCCCTTCCGATTACAGCTCTCTCTTTCGTTATATTTAGAGATACCAAATCATCTCACTTTCTTATTGTACTTTAATGAAGCACTGTTTGTTCTAAGCTTTTAATTCTTTCCATTCATTATGTTTAGACAACTCATTAATGATCATTTGTTATCGTTAGATTCCAATTTTGAGCTCCTTTTCCCAAGAGATGCTGTGCAGCTTTTTTAAACATATTTGCATCATAAACAATTTTTTGAAGTCAATCTGCAATCTGTTTCAATATTAACTATATACATTCTATTTTGATTAAAAAAATAATTTGGACAGTCTTTTGCTACCTATAATGCTATGTGTCATTGACTTCCTTCTCTTCCTCCCCCTCTCCCAGTATATGTGCCTGCAGGCAATGATGGATGTGCCTAGTAAGTGGCTACCATGAATACTGTGATTTGTTGCACTCAGAGACAGGCAGTGTGGTTGTCCATACTAACTTCATTCTGTTTCTAGGACCTCAGGCTTGGCAAAGCTGTTCCAGGTGGCATTTAGCGGGCAGTGCTTTACTCAGCATTTCAGAAGGCTAATGAATTGAAAGGCTCTGGAAACATGTTACTATATGAGGAGTAAGGTTGTACAAACTGAAGCACCAGTCGTCCACAATAGAATAGATCATTTTCCAAACCCAAGATAGTAAGCAAGGGCCTTGACAATCACTAACTCCCCTTGCTGTCTATAAAGTGTGCGCATTGGACAACAAACACACGGTAAGTCTGGGGCTTCACTGATATCCTGGAAGGATGACATCTCCAGTAGCATGAGTTCTGTACAAGCATCATGCTGCTGTGTTTGTGGGATTTAAGGCAATGGGTATTGTTACACAGTGAACTTGAGCAAGCACTGTGACATTATGAATTCAGGGAGGGGATTATGAGACTAAGATCTTGGGTGGGGGCAGGGGAGCATGACACTGAGATCTATGGCAGGGACTCTGCATTGAAATCTCAAGCAAGGGTCCATGACACAGTGATCTCGGGCAGGAGACTGTGACACTGAGATCTGTGGCAGGGGACTGTGACACTAAGATTTGTGGCAGAGTACCATGATACTGTGTTGTTGGGCAGGGGCTGACACTGTAGTGTCAGGTAGGGTCCTGTGAAATGAAGATATTGAAGAAGGGGCTTTGAAAAGGTGCTGGGCAGGGGACCGTGACACTGCAGACAGTGGACTGTAACACGGTGATCTTGGGCAGGAAACTATAATAAGACCATGGCCTTATCAGGAAGAGTTTATCAGCGTTACTATAATCTCAGAAAAGGTATTTGGTGTGGATTGAGAAGAGTCATAGTTCATTCTTACTAAAAAAATATATTATATTTATAAGGCAATATAACTATGTTCAGATTAGGGTTGCTCTGATTCTGAGACATGTAACTGGAGTCATCAGATTCCAACTTGATTTTCAGAATTAGGGATGTTTGGAATTTCTGTCTGAAAATCTTAATTCTGAAGTTAAAGGGTAAGGCATTCTTTTAATCAGGAAGTTAGGATTTAGAAATTAGGATTCCAAATCCAGTCCCAATTCTGATTCTGAGGTCCTTTTTGGAATCAAAATAGGAATCGGATTAAAAATTGCTCAATTACTATGAAGCCCATTCAGATGGGATTTGGCCAATAGTGAGCATCCCTAGAACAAGTAATTATAATTTTGCAGAGCTGCTTTTCTAATCACTCTAATACAGATACTGTCGTTACTGTAGTTAGCTGTAAACAAAAAGGCTCAGCCAGTTGGACAGGAGGTGAAATCAACCAAAGTTCAAAAACTTGTTCTGTTGAAGACAACATTCTGATAAACTTGGGATGGCAGTATAGCACAGAGGTTAGAGTAACAAGCTGTGAATGAGCTTGGTACATCAAACAGCCCAGGGTTTGATTCCAACAATGTCCACTTGCACATGGCATGAACCTAAGCAAGTTACTTAACCTCCCTAGTATTCCCAGGTTGACGCAGAAAACGGGCATGGTGCCTAGTGGGCCTTACCTGGTTACTAAAGAAAAAAAAAAAGCTTTTTATTATGGTTGCTCAGATTCTGAGTCATTGATTTTTCAGGTTCCCCCATACCTCTCAACCTTTTGTCCCCCAAATGTGGAACATTGCCTGTCACAGGGTGGAACAAATGGGCAAAATGTGGAACACTTAATCAAATCTTTACCTAAGAAGCTCAAAACACTATTAAAATTTTGCATTTATGTTGAGAATGTCTGTTATTAATTGAATAAGTTATTTTTTCTATCATTTACTATAGATATTTGCTTTAAAATGTTGACTCTGAATGTGGAACAAGTCCTCACAATGTGGAACAGTGACCTTTTCTGAAGTAAAATGAGGGAACGTTCCTCGTAATGTGGTACAGTTGAGAGGTATGGGTTCCGTCCTGATTGTTTGAATTAGTATTTTCAGAATTGCAGTCCTTGTACAGATTGTTAGTGAGGGCACATCTGGAGTACAGTGTGCAGTACTGGTGCCCATACCTTAGAAAGGACATCAACCTGCTGGAGACAGTCCAAAGAAGGGCATGAAGATGATCATGGGCCAGCAGGGAGAACATATGAGGAGAGGTTGGAGGCCCTGAGCATGTACTGCCTGGAGGAGAGGAGAGGAGAGGAGAGGAGAGAGAAGATATGCTTAAGACCTTCAAGCATTTGAAAGGGATAAATAGGGTGGACAAAGAGGGTCTCTTAAAGCTCAGTGGAAACTGAAACATGAGGGGGACACAATCTCAAGTTGAATGGGGAGAGGTTTAGGAGGGAGAGGGTGGTGGCAGGATGGAATGTACTTCCAGAAGAGATGGTTTTGATGAAGATGGTGAGCAGCTTCAAAAAGGCTGGGCTAGAGTTAAGGGGAAAATAAGAGAGTGGCAGAAGGGTGAGAGTGGCGGATTGGGGGAGAGGGGGGCAGGATCAGTAGCTTAAGCTGAGGACCCTGCAATACAAGCAGACTAGATAGACCAAATGGCCTCATTCTGTTTGCTTCTTCTTATGTTCATAAATCCTAATTCCAAAATTTAAGGCCAAAACATGCTTTCAAATGGGTTTTTTGGGGTCCTTTTAGTAATTGAATAGGAATCGGATTCCTAAATTCCTAAACAGTCTAATTGGACTGAAATCAGCCAATTCCAAGCATTCCTACTTTACAGCCTCTAAAAGCTCTTAAAGATACAAGAGTAAGTATGGCTGCAAGTGGAATCCCATGCAGAGGCATGTTATTGCTATGGCTATCTTACCTAGAGGACTGGGATATCAATGTGATCCCACCCATAGATGCAATACACAAGAAGAGTGATTATCTTTCTGTTTACATTGCATGCTGTGATGTGTAGCACAGGCTTACCGTGCATCTTGCAGCAATTCAGGTGCGTCCAAGTGTGTCCAGACCTTTAGGCTCCTGCAGCATTGCCAGCTCTCTCAGTGTTTTCCATGATGTCAGATGTGAAAAGAAGAAGGGCAACAGATGCTGTTGTTGTGATGTGCCCATCCTCCGAAGTCTGTGCACTTCCTATCTCCAACCAGCTTGGCACTGTGTTCTTTTTGCTTTTGTAGTTAGTGATTTTTTTTCCTCCTCAGCCCCAAGCTGCCCTCCAGATGCTGGCCACTCCAGCTCCACTCCCCCGATTTTACTCTAGGACTTACCTCCACACTAATGCAGTGTGGCCTGGGTGCTCATTGGGGTGCATGGCTACGGGGTGGCTAGGGTCAGTGGTAGTTTGGGAGACCATTTTTCCAGTTTCTTCCTCAGGGGTGGTGCGCAGTGCCACCCAGACATCCTCAACCATGCTTCTGTGCATGGAACATCGGCAGCTGCCAGTGTGCTGACAATCCCTGTCTGCTTTACCCCTGATTCACGCTAGAAGCCGGTGAATGCCAGACACTGAAACCTTCCCTCTCTAGAAGAGGAGAGCAGTCCTCGAACACTCTATCCTCTCCCTCTCTGTCTGACCACCTGCAACTACAGTCCTCATCTGAACCCAGGTCACCGGCATGGCACGAGGTGTGGTGTCCAGTGCCTCAAACCTCAGTGCCACTGGGCTGTCTTGACTGTGGTTTTTTACACTTTCTTACCTTCCCTTGGCAGGACCTCAGGGTCCTGTATGACTGACCATTCTGCCCATCTGGGAGCTCTACTACCTGTGCACACTCCCCCTGCCCTGAAGAGCAGAATGCCACCATTTTTGGCCAAGCATCTCCCTGGCTGATCTCCCAATGTAGTTCTCCCTCCTTTCTGCATGATTGACACTTACTCAGTGGGATCAGTCAGTATTCAGTGCCTGCGTTTAGTGGCAGTGGGTAGCGGATGGTACATTTGTATGTCCATGGGATATGGTTGACACTCAGTTTCAGCCCATCACAGGACCAATAGGATGTTTTTTTTCCCCCCACTTACAGTATGTGTCCCATCCACCTCCCAATGTATATGAGCGGGCACTCGTGACTGCACTGTGAGATTTCCTACATTACTAAGTCACCCACAGCATCAACGGCACCATCGCCAAGCCTCTTGCACTTTTTACTAGTTGAGCAAGCTCAGAATCCCACCCCACTCACCCAGTAGGAGAGAATCTAGATAGATAATAATTTTATTTATGAGAAAAGTATATGCCATTGAGTCAGAGACTCATTTTCAATGGTTTCCAATTTCAGTAGGCTCTGATTACAATTTGGAGGCAGTACAGTTTATACATTATAACTCAAGAACAAACAGATTTCAGAAAAATTATAACAATATTTAACATTTAACTTATTCCTCACATGGGATGAGACACTTAGTACACAGCTGTGACACAACCACAGATCACGACCATGTATGTCTCACGTGGAGAGATGAAATCCCATCATATTGATCATATGATATTGATTAGTGTCTTGGGTAGTCAGTCACACCATGGGATCTCTGAGCTTGCTCAGGTACAGGGGGGCCTAGGCTTTGAGCCATACAGAATGTGCTATCCATGTCTTGGGCCAAATGTTGTGGGGTGACATGGATTGGATGCTGGCCAATATGCAGGCTGCTCCAAGTTAGAGGGCTGCATAGGAAAAATAGCTGAAGCCCTCTCTGGTGTTCATGTGAGGGACAATATATTGTAATCCTGCAGCAGATCTGAAACCATCTTGGACTAGTCTGGGCTCTGCCAGGGCCAGGATGTAGTCAGGCACCTTACCTGCAGTACTTCTGTACACAAGGTGTAGTAGAGGATGTTTTATGTGGTCACCTAGGCTCAGCTAATTCTATCTACTGTATAGTGTACAGTGGTGGCTATCATGGGGTGCATTTAGTAGACAGCGAGCAAGCCTGTTGTAGAGAACAATTATCTTGCTTAGGACAAATTTGTTGGCCACACAGAATAGGATGTCCCAGTAGTCCAACAGAAGAGATAACCATTTGTTGGTTAATGCATTAGAGTTTCCTCTGGGACCCAAAAAACTATTATTTGGGGTTTGTCTGTATTCAACATCTGATTATTTTCTTTAATAAAAGATTGGCTCCTTTCAACACCTTGCTGTAGGGAGGTTTGAATTAAGAACCTATTCCTCCCATGTGTATGTAGGATGGTATCATCTGCACATAGGTGAAAGCTGACATTCTCAGACACAAAGCTTAAGTTATCGATGAAGAGGATCAGGCCCAAACACAGAACCTTGGGGGAAACCTGATACAAAAGGCTCGGATTTTGATCTTACTGCATTAAAGGATATGATCTGGGCCTGTCTAAGAGATCATTTTTGAAACAGCTTATCAAGCAACTGTTTAGGTGCAGCACATTCAGATTACTTACGAAAAGCATGTGGTCCAGGGAGTCAAATGCCATTGACAGGTCAATGAACATGGCATCTGTCAGTAGCCCACCTGTCCATGGCCGTTTGGATGTCACTTGAGGCATTCAACAGTGCTGTAGTGGTACTATACATGGGAAGAAAGACAGACTGATATCTGTGTAAACATTTTTTGGGGTAGTAAACTTGTTTATATGAGTAACTATGAGTTTCTCCAAGATTTGTGCAACCATAGTAAGTGAGGAAATAGAGCGATAGTTACCAATTATTTATTAGCATCTCTTTTGCATCTATGGGTGATCAGAGCCTGCCTTCATTCAGTGTGAAGTACCCCTTGGGTTCGCGACATATTGAATATGTGTGCTAAGAGATAGGCAATAATGGGTGCACCAAATTTTAAATCGTTTGCTAGGGATGCCCTCCATACAGCCTGCTTTGTTTGGGTTTATTGCAAGTAGTACCTTCATCACTTCGGATACTGTGATAGGCAGGTACATATCCCTGTGTGATTTTCCATCTTGGGCCATGGGGGTGTTATTATTGGGAGGGGGCAGATTGCTTGGCTTACCTTGTTCACCAGGCCTACCATGTTTGCTAATCATTTGTGGGTGGTTTACAGAGCCCATTGCTGCACAAAATGTATTAAAATGGTCAATGATTTCTGGGTCAGTGACCTGCACACCATCAAGTGAGAAGGAGTTGGGTAGGGCAGAGCCAGCTGAGTTTTGCAGACTTTTGACTTGGCTCCAGAGGCCCCTTGGGTTACAGTGCTGGCTTACTGTGAACTTGATGGATAGGAAGTGTGCCTTTGCCTTTTTTTTTTTTACCTCTCAGACATAAGAATACCTTCAGCACTTAAACCTGTCCCAGTCAGTTTGGATATTGGACTGTTTACTTTAACCCAGGCATTGTTTTCCTGTCTCTGTAGTCGGTATAAGGCGGCAGAGTAAAAGGGTACTGCACTACCTCCCTTGACTTTTTTTGTTTCAAAGTCGTGCATGTCTTGCTCTGCAACCTCCCTGTAAGCCTCCACTCCAGCCATCCTGGGCTAGGGCACTAATCCAGGCTTGGGGCCCAAACCTGGGTCACCAGTGAGCCAGAGTGGCCCCCCAGCCCCGAACTGTCGCCATGTTTCTTTTTTAAAAAGAAAACTCCTTCAGCATGCTCCAGCCTTTCAACAAGCATGGATCCACGAGGAAAAGGTAAGGAAGTAGAAGAAGAATCAGCATTTATATAACGCTTTTCATACATCCCAAAGCGCTTTACAAGCAATGCTAGACTGGTAGTGAAGTGACTGAATGTGTGGTGGCGGCCATATCGCACATCATCACCCACACGCAGCCTGGATAATTGCATGAACCGGTTTATGAGAAGGGGAATGTTGGCCAGGACACCGGGAATGCTCCCTGCTCTTTGCGAAGAGTGCCCAGGGTTCTTTTACTTCCACCTGGACACCCACCAGGACAACACCAGGATGGGCAGAAGGAACCTCGGTTTAATGTGTCATCCGAAGGACGGCACACCCCAGCAGTACAGCACCCCCCAATACTGCACTTGGATGCCAGCAATTTTTCGGTGCAAGTCCAATCCCAGTGTGGGATGAGAACCCATGACCTTGTGGTCTGAGGCGGATGTGCTACCAACTGAGCCACGCTGACACCTATACATATAGTACAATAAAGAAACAAAAACATGGTACCAATCTGGTTGAAATGAGGGAGCATGGAGACATCAGAGGGTGGGCATATCACAATGTCAGCATCTGTTGCCCTTTACATCTCACTTCTGACACCACTGAAAACACTTGGAGAGCAGATGATGCTGCAGGAGGTTAAAAGTCTGAACACGCTAGGATATGCTTGGATCTATAAGATCAGACATTCAGTTATGTAATTTTAAAATGTCATGAGCTTAAAATCTGGCAGTTTATTTCATATGCAAAATTTTGTTAAAATGTCTAAAATATTTTGCTGCTTATAACCCAGCTACTCATTGAGCACTACATCAGCAAATGTGCATGCATAACATTTTGGAAGGGTTTATGAAACCATTCAATAGGACATTTGATTAAGTTATTTTTAAGCTATAGTATATTGTAATGGTGTCTTGTACATGGATTTCCAAGGCTCTCAAATGCTGTTGTACCATAGTAGTGACATCAGAATCTCATTGTACCATAGTAGCTATGTCACTACTGTGGTACAACAACACTGGAGTGCTGATAACCCTTGGCCACGTGTGCCCTCATGCCAACCTGTTTCTCACAGAACCTCTGACTGGTACAGCTGTGTGGAATGCAGAATTCCATTAGTAGAATTTGTGCAGAGTACTAGTTCCACGTCTGAAATGCTTTTCAGAATTTCTTTTATAATTCCATTGAATTCCAAAATGCATTTCTACGTAAACCAGGAAATAATATCCCACAGATTGCGTAATCAGCAGAAAATGATTCTGCAGTTTGCAAAAAATGTATCCACAGTTTAGAGAATCTGTGGAATACTATTCCAAGGTTAACATTCCACTTTTGAAATTTTGGAATTCTGACTTCACCAGAATTCCATTGACTGAGGTGTAATTTCCAGAATGCTATGGAATGCCAGTGGAAGCAGAATGTGAAAATTATGCACGGCTCTACTGATTGGGCAACAATGCGAATTATGGCTACTGTGTTTTTTCAAAGCTTTTATCCAACTGGCAGCAATTTAACGGCACAAACAACTCAGTGGATCCAGTTACCAAGTTGAAAATGTGATGGAACACGAACTTTTCAGAATATGAACTTTTTGATTGCTCAAACCAACTGTATCCTTTCTGAAACTGCACATTGTTTGTATATAGTTCAAATGAAAACAAATGTTGCTGTTACTTAGACTCCCTTTGAATAAAATGTGAGTTTTATTTGAGTGAATGTATGCTATATAAAACTAGAAAATAATCTGTCCATTCTTAGAAAGAACAACCAATAGTATCTTCCAACCATTTCACTAAATAAACTGTTACAGTGTATAGTGCAGCATTGTTCTGTATAAAATCCCATCCCTTTCAAAATGCTGCTGTATCACAATTCAAAGCTCATCAAATGTGATTGTACCCTTCTGTGGTTCAGCAACATTCCTGAAATCTCTAGATACTGCACAAGTCAGTTTTGTTCTGAAAGTGAAAGAACCACCACACACACATAGGGGCAGGATGTAGTCCAAGGTGCTCTGCAACAAACAAGAGAAAGAGTCCAGAGAGTAAGAGCCACACCAAAGGCTACAACATTTCCACTTCAGGTAATAAGTGTGCCACGTAGATCCTCTGTACCCTAAGTATAACATGGGGGGGGGGCCTTCCTGCACCTCACATTAACCTACCCTAAAATCAAGGGATTCTGGTGGGCCATACACCAAGTAATAGAAAGTGCCCTGAAAATGCCCCTACCCTTCTTGGCACATCAGCTATTGCTGGCTGTGGACTCCCCAACATAGTTCTGCAAGGAGAACCCCATCTGGGGTCTATCCTTAATCAATGCCAGGAAAACTATTGCTCAACACTAGAAGAGTGCGTCAACCCCAGCCTTAGTGTACTGGGCAAGTAATATGCTGAACTGCTTGAAAATAGAAAGAGCGTAGCCCAAGGCAAATGACACGGCATGAATGTTCGACATTACATCACAACCTATTATGACTGTTACTGATGATGACACCTTTTCTGCTTGGCATAAATACCCATTCTACATCGGGCCTCATAGCTAGCAAAAAGACAGAGATGCTGTCTTCATACAGATGGTAACTTTAGGAGGCACCACAAGGTTAAGCTGAGATGTCCTAGACTAGGGTGGGGGAGATTCTGTGTAAGAGGGCCCTGGGCCCCCTACCCTTCACCCTGCTCAGGCACATAATCAGGCAACCCTAGTAGGAAAATGGCTATTTGGTTCCGATAAATAAAAAAGATACATAAACAAACAAGAAGGGCACAATGTCTAACAGATATTACAAGATTTGGCATTACATATGTCTGCTACAAACAATATTACCATAATGTGCTATATCAATTAGAATGATCTATTTAAATGTAACACCATTCTGAACATGTACCTCATTGTCAAAGTGTCAATTAATTGATGTGCTACCATGTATGAATTAGATAAATTTCAATAAAAATATTTGACAAAACAAGTGCGTCACATAGAAGGCTTATGAGACACCAATGCAACATCTGAAACTGCCTAGGAAACCCTGGACAAGACATTATATGTCCTCAGAAGCTCCAATTGTAGAGGTAACAGGACGGTAGGTTCCACCACAACATGCCAGAACAGAGGGAACTAAATTTGTTTGGGCCAGAAGAGGGCCATAAGTATCAAGGTGTCCCCATCCTCCCTATACATGACTAGTAATTGCTAAATCAGAAGGGCTAAAGAAAAAGCCTACAGTAACTTCCACTTCTAGGAGAAGGACAATGCATTGCACCTAAAAACAATAGGCTTGTGAACAGGCAATCAGAAATGTGGTAGTTTTGTGCTGTCTGGATGATGTCATTGGGCAAAGAGGTCTAAAACCACATCATGCAGGAGTTCCCTTTCATTGTACTGAGCAACTGACTTGTTGAGAGAGTCCTCCAGGTTATTCAGAGAGCTGGGCAGAAACATGGCCTATGTCATGTGCCAAGGCCCAATCCCATGCCCTCAAGCTTTCTCTGCTGAGGGTGTAGAAGTGGGTATGCCTTTGTTGAGGTAGTGCATGAAACATTGGTTGTCCATCTGCACCATCAGAGGATTGCCCTATGTGAGAAGCAAAGGTCCACAGCCAAGAAGAACAGTCCTTATGTCTAGACTGTTGATGTGGGGAAAGTGGTCTGAAAGGGACCACACTCTGGGTATTTAGGGAACCCAGATTATCTCTATCCCATTCCAGAGACACTCATGATGAGGACCTCCAAAGGGGATTAAGGGAGGATCTCCAAAGCAGATGTGAGCAGTCTTGCCACTAGCACAAGGCTCTGCATGAGGGGTTCATGACCTGGATTGGGTGATCCAAGGATTGGGTAGGCTGAGCACACTAAGCAAAAAGTATACATTGGAGAATGCACATGTGACCCAGGAGCTAAAGCATGAATCTTGCAGGAACCAGGGTGCTGCAGGCTACCAATGCCACTTGAGTGATTATAGTGTCCACTTGGGGTTCTGTAAGAAATGTCTGCACAGGAATCTTGTCCAGCACAACACCTGTAAACTGAAAGCACTGACAGGGGGTCAGGACTGATTTGGGTTTGTTGACTAGAAAACACAGTTGATCAAACAACTAAGAAATTCAGGACAAGGGCTGTATCACTGCATCCCTGGAAGGCGCCTTAAGGAGTCAGTTGTCCAGGAAATAGAATAAGTAGAATGCATCATTGTATTAGGTGGAGGGGGTTGGCTTTAGGGTTCAGAACTCCAAGGAACACCACACCACTGATTCAACCAAGACTCCAGAGGCTCCAATCCCTAAGGTTTTTCATTTCCTTTCTTTGTCCACCCTGAGTTCTTCAACCCTAATGTTTATATTAATATAGTTTTTTTGCAGTGATCATATATACATATATTGCAGTGAGGTGAGTTCTATAAAGAGGTACACTATAATGATGCTCAATGTAATAAGGAGTTCATGAACCGTAACCTTATATTTGGTGTATAACAATATAGAGAGGTGCATGTTATAAAGAGGCAAACCTTAACAGGGCTCACTGTAGATGGAACAGTAGGTGTAGCCTTTTATGTGGACTAACATTGTAGCAAGGAGCATGTTATAAAGGGGCAAAATATAATAGGGATAAATGTAAACTGGAGTCTGGGTACTGGAGCCCTCTATCAGAGGAAACCTTGTAGTGAGGTGCATGTGTTAAGGAGGCGGTTCAATGCATACAAGATGATATGAACCTCTGAATCTGTGTCCTGTTTGTACATTTTGAGGACAAGTCCCACCATTACATCCTGAGAATGGGTCAACCACCATTAAAATGAATAAAAAAGGAAAGAAAATATGTTGAGAAAGTTAAGTTCAGTCAGATGCCTTAGCAGTGGAAACACATTAGTCACTGAGAACATTACTGCATAAACAACATTGATTAATTAGCAAATCCAGTTTCTAAAGGATGATCAATGTAAACGCCCCTCATTGTCACTGCACTTTCAGAATTTTCAGTCACAGCAGGAACTTTTTAATCATATTTTTTCCAAAAATTCATCATTTTGATTAAGTAAAATTAAATATTTTAATACTGATTAATCTGAGGGAGATAAAATAGCTGAAATAATTTAAGAACTTTATTTAGAATAAATATACAACATTATTTTACATTAGATACATGAATGTCATAATGTAATTTTTTTAATGAATTCATTTAACTTGTTAGTTTTGTCAGACGAGTTCCATGAAATAACATCAATATATTGTAACAGAAGAGTAGAAGGATACTGTTGGTTTATTTCCAGCTGAAGCTGCAGAATCCCTTTTTGCAAGGCTACAGGGTGTGCTTGCCATTACAGTCCCATACAAATTTTGTTTTATGCAGTATCTTTCATTCAACCCCATATGTAATAGAAACAGGATTAAAACATTTTCAGTTTAGGAGCAGCAGACATCTTTGGGAAAACATTGGAAAACATAAATATTTAGACATAGTTCAGGTTGTTATTTCATATAATTTCTATAGATATCTCCTCACCTTTATTTGTTACTGAAGACATTTCCCCAACAACATGATACTGATCCCTCAGAGCTCATTTGCCTCTATAGCTTATTCCCTACTTGAAATTATAATGTTCTGTTGTGACATTAAAGTCTACTGCCATGGGAATAACTGTGATGTCACAAGCTGAGTATTATGAGATCTAGGGACAGATATTTAAAAACAGGTTCAAGCGGGAAGCAAAGCTTTGTACTGCACCTGCACCCAAAACAATGGCTGCTATATTCAGTCAGATAGCAGACTGGCACTATTCGACTGATTATTGGCCCTTGTTGGCACAGCACTTAATCAAACTGCGTTGCCCTGACTTGGACCTGGGCTGCATCCAGCTCACAGGGCATTGCACCATGGGACTGGATAATGCTGGGATCCATGGTGAGATATTAAGCCGTACCATGCAAATGATCCCATTGGGCATGCAAGATGCTAAGGGACCATTTGTGTGGTCATTATGGGCTCATTTGCATGAGAAGCACCCCCACCCTCTGATCACCTGTCCTGGTACTACCAAACATCTCCCTGGTGTCTAATGGCACTCTCTACTCTCCAGCCCTCTCCAGTACACAGTATACTATACAGGCGCTCACTCTCAGTCCATATGGAAGCTCGCCGAGGAAGAGACAGGAGGGCAGTTCTGGTCACCATTGCTCCATGCGCACTCACTGTCAGCCCATATGATGGCCAGCCAAGGATGGGAGATAGTGCTGTGCTGGGTGCCATATTACGGTGCAATGCACCTGCCCTGGTTGCTAGTTGGGGGGGTTGGATGGGTGGTGGTCTGGGGTAGATGAGGTTGTGGGAGTTCACTGGACTGCCACTGTTCACTGGTTCATTTCTCCCTGGCATTCAGGGGTGGGGTGGGGGTACCACTGGATGCCAGGGATATTGTAGGTTGCAGGAGCTGGGAGATCAGGGTGTGGAGGTGCCACTAGACACCAGGGAAATGATTATCAGAACCAGGACAGGCAATCAGAGGGAGGGGATGCCATTAGACACCAGGGCAACATTACTCAGAACTGGGACAGAAGGATGGAGGGTGGAGGTGCCACTAGACAACCAGGTAAATGTTTGTTACTACCAGGAGGGGTGTTCAGGGGGAGGGGGTACCACTGGACACCAGAAATGAGTGCCAACTACACAGACCAGGTGATGGGGGTGCCACTAGACACCAGGGAGTGAGCTGACAATAATGAGAAGAACATACAGGGTGAGTGGCTACTGTACGATCTTCCCACCATTGGTGGAGCAGGGGCGTGGGCTTAGCTTCCAGTTAAGTGGGGGTTTTCAGAAGCAGTAAACAGCAACACTTTGGGTGCCATTTACTACCAATGCAAACATCTGAAATTGCTGCTGCACTTCTATGAAGCACAAGACCCCTTATTTGCATGGGCACAGCATTAAGTTTAGTGCCTGGGCACTAATAGGTTTTTAGCCTGTGCTACAGGGATTGCTGAATATAGACCCCACCCAAAAATGGGTGCAAACCTGATAGTGCTGGCAAAAAATCATGCTAACTTTTGGGGTCACAGAAGGGGAATAAGTAACAGGAGATGATGAACTCTCAGGGAACAAAAAATCTTGCTTTTATACAGATGACCACAGTAATAAATAATGGGAGATAAAAATACAGAGCTAATGAGAAATATGAGCTGCTTTGTGTACCAAATATTGTTTTCCAATGTTCTTTTCAAGGTGCTGGGGGCCTTTTAAGTGGAGATAAGAAGTATAAGGTTTTCAGTATGAATCTGAATGTAGAGTAAAGGCCTGTTACCCTCCAATCATTGGGAGACTTTTACAGAGGCCAATGACAAAGGAGAAGAAGACTTTATCACTAACGAAGGAAAGCTTGTTTGAGGCGGCTATGGAGCAAGACACTGGAAGCCGATCATAGGAGGTGAGTAGAGTAAGAACACTTCGGACAGGTAGGCAAACTGAAGGCCTTATAGCGAGACATCTGAGGACGGAGGTGATGATGAGGTTGTGCTTATCTGTGTCAAACTAAAACCAGCAACACCTGACCAATTTCCTGATCTGGATTGTTTGATAATGAAGATAATGTCCAACAATCATGACAATCTCTAATTCAAAGATAACCATTCTATAGAACTGAACTCCATCAACAGCAACTGCAAACTGTTTTAGTAGTCTAACACAAGTAGAAATATTTAGGAGTGATATTGATTTATGTACTGCAAAAGTTTTAACAGAAAAGACATACTGAGCTGGTAGCAGCTTGTTTCCAGATGCAATAAGGGGGGAGGTATGTAGACAATACAATACATGCAAGGGCCACAATAATCAGTGATAAGTAAACATCGCAAACAGTATATTATTTGTATTTGTTAAAAGAGCAGTATTTGTATGAACATATGAACATATGAGAATACCAGCTGAAACAGGCCATAATGGTCTGTCGAATCTGCTCCAGTGCACAGCTCAATCTATTCTACTGGAGCTGCCCCACTCCCCTCCCAGAAGTTATCCTCCCCCCACCCCATCCTCCATCCCGTTCTGACTCTCTTTTTTACCTTGTCCCCACCCCCTTTTAAAACTGCCGTCTTTTGACAGTTCAATCCACTTTGACACCACCCTTTCTGTGAAGAAGTGCCTCCTCCTTGTGTGTATTTGGCCTGCATAGTGTTCGTTTTGCATAGCCCTGGTTTGTCTTCATTGTTCTGAAGAGATCTTGAAGAGACAGTACACCACATAAAATTTATATAGTACATTTCTGAAAGTAGTCAGTGGCCACTGTATACTGTATATCTGAAGTAGTTCTTCTTTTCCTCATTTGCTAATCAGAGGATTTTCTACCCAACAGTACTAGGTGTGTGAACTATAGACTTAGCAAAGTATTATTTTGTCAGTGCAGTTCAAGTAAAGATGCAGCATTTGCATTCATGAATAACTTTTGTGAATTGCTGACTTCATCATTTTGCAGTGAGTATTCCTGTGGAAACAGCTCTTTTTCAGGCAAAATCACATGAAGTAATGAGGAGGATGCAACTCTGCCTGGCAAATTTGCATGTCGTCACTTGAAAACGTGCCACTTTGCTTGATAAAAACATTGCAAAGTCGACACTTCACACCTCCCAATTTTGATGAACTTTGTGAATTAATTCAAAGAGCCAAGTTTGCCAACTACGCATATTTCTAGTGTGGAGGTTCGACAGTACTCCACCTAGAGGCTGAGTTGGCTGACGTATCTAGTTCTGTTTATTTTCACACCCCATCAGCACTGGAACTTCATTGACTGTGATGCCAAGCAACTGACTAAGAAGTGTCACTCAGATGCTGCCAGACTGGTCACTTGTAATGTGACGATATGTGAGGTCACAATAAGAGGAACAGAACTAGATATGTTAGCTTCCAGGTAAAGTATTGCTCTTCATATCACACCTAATATTATCAAGCAAGAAACCTTCTAGTGAACAAAGGGAAAAATAATACTTCAAAAATAAAAAGTAAAAACTGACTACATTTTAAAGTTGGTAACATTTTCTGTCTTCTATTTCTGACACTGCTTGTTAGGATAGTTTAATTCATTTTGTTGGCCAGGAGAGGAGGGCTAGGAAGTACTTCCTGTTTTGGAGGGGACAGGGGATACAGATATATACTGACTATTACTGAATGTGGTTCAGCTGTTGGTGGTATTTATTCAATAGGGAAAATATGGCCAGGACACCAAGGACATTTCTATGACTCTGTAGTATCCCAATACAGAAAGTTACTACATAAGTACATTCTAGCTACATATTTTTTCATAGGTTATATGTGATATCGGCAAAAATAATAACGTCAAAAAGCATATCGGTGAGAACATAATGCTGAAAACAAAGAGAGCGCACACCAATTCTACCACCAGCTCTCTCAGCACCCTCGGATGCAGCCCATTTGGCCCTGGTGCTTTATCCACCCTTACTTGAACTAACACCTTCCTGACTCTGTTGGCAGTAAAGGTTGGCAACTCCATTAGTTGGATCCCCAAATTGGCTGCTTTAATGCCACTTTCAGGCATTGGTCCATCGTGCTCTTTCATAAACACTGAACAGAAGAAGTTATTCAGAACGGCGGCCTTTTGTTCATCCTCCTCAACTAATGTGTCACCATCTAAGAGATGAACTATTCCTCCCCCTTTCTTCCTCTTTTCCTGAATATAACAGAAAAACTGTTTGGTCCCTGCTTTGATCCCTGTCACAATCCTTAGTTCAGCTGTCACCTTTGCTAGCCTTACTGCCCTCATAGCTTCTTTGCCCTTTTGATTGAAATCATCCCTATTACTGTCACTGCTATCTTTTTAAAAATTGCTAAAGCCTATCCTTCTTATTAAACAAAAAAAAGTGAATGAAAAGATTTTTTTATTATTTATATGCTGATTTTAATAAAATATCCTTTCCCCTACACAAAATAGTTTGTTGTTGCTGGGCAGAAGCCCTCTCATGCCCCTGAAGCCAGCTGGCACTGGCAGTAAGGTGAATGAGCTGAGCACTGTGACACAGCGATTAAAACTGAAAATGTGCTGGTTAGCTCTTGGTTGTCTCCCACTTTAAAAACTGCAGCTTAGATCAGACATTGTATTTTGTTTTCAGTTTTCCTGAATGGCTTTCGATTTTGCAGAACAGAGCGGTTAGCGGACAAAAAAAAAATGGCGGCTTGGCGAGAGTGTATTGGAACACTAAGCATTCTGCATGGAATGATTTTACTTATTTTTTTTAACATGCGGTCGGATGGTACATTATGTGGCAGTTATGCAAAAATTACCCCACAGCATAAAGTAGCAGCCGGCCAATCAGAAATGTGAATTTTTAGACCCCATTGTATAATTACTGGTTTACATAGAAATCTTTTGGGGAATTCTGTGGATTTAAAAATTAATTCTGGAAAGCATTTTCGAAGTGGAATCGCCATTCTGCATGAATGCCTCTGGCAGAATGTCACATTCCCCAGAGCTCTAGTATCGGTGTGCAATGCTTTTGAGTCCCTTTGATGAAGGTGCAGTTTTGTCAAAATAGGTGAGGGATGGCACCCACAGGAGGTTCCTAGTAGAGGGGTGCAGGGGCTGAATAGTATTTCCCAAATGCCATAAATAATACGGAGCTATTTGTATTGGGGAACTTATATGTGTTTTAAAAAAGGAAAAGAAACCTTCCAGCACCCCAGTTTATTTTTAAAAGTCCCAAACACAAAAAATATAGTTACCCTTGTCCCCACCTTCTCCTTCCAGCACCCACAATTTTTGAAATATTGTAACAGTTTAGTCACACGGGGATGACTGGTGCAAACTGGCAACTATTTTTATCAAATAAAAGCACTTGTTTGCATTAAACTATGCCCCCCCATACCCCTACCCTGGCTGGACCATTATCCCCCTTCCCCCAGCACCCAATTTAATATCTGGAAAGGCAATCCACAAACCCCCCCTTCCTCCATGACAGATCTCCTTCTAACGGTTGAACATGACTGCACTCTCTGTAATAGTAAAATCAGCTGATCATGGGGGTGTTTTTTTATTTTTTTAAACTATCAGTATGAATACCTGAATATATGGCTGCTGAATACCGCTCACTCTGGAAGAGGTATTCATACACCCCTAGTTGTTATTTATTTATTTATTTATTGAAGAGAATCGGAATTACAATCCTTTGAGTCATAGACTCCTTTGCAAAGGCTCCACGTCAGTACAGAAAGAACAAATATAACATATATTGGTATTATACATAGGTACAGTATATACATTGAGTCAAGGATCCTGATGTGGATTTTTGGTCTAAGCTGTGACCAAAAGGTAGATTACAGATTCGGGGGGTCCTAGTTGAACCCTGAGACATTTTTTTATATACATATTGATTGCAGGACCTGAGGATGTTGTCAGGGGTAGGGTGGGCATTTATATCTCTGATATTACGGCTTTACTGCATTCATTGGCACTAGATAGACTGCTAGCAATGAGCTTCATTTTGTGCTCTGGAGATGGTGGCAGTGTCTCGGTTGCAGTCACAGGTGGCTGATGCAAGGAGGAGGTCCTTGAGGCCAGATTTAAATTGGCCAAGACTAGGGAGCTAGGGGCGATAGAGGTTGGTATACAGTTTAGCCATGAGGGGCCCTGTAGCGGAAAGACCTTTGTCCTAGGGCGGTCCTACAGTGGGGGACTAGGAGAGAGGTGCCAGTGGTGCATCTTGGATGACAGTGGGCTCAGGGAGGGTTAGAGCAGTCAGGCAGAGGCACAACCTAGATCCTATTCCACTCAAGAACTCATATGCCACACTGGCGAATGAGGACAACCAAATAGAGGTACCCAGGGAAGTGGAAGGAAAGGATGTGGAGGTTAGCCAGGGAGGTGACCTCAGCGGGGAAAGCAGTGGACCCCAGAGGAGGAGGAAGCGAATCCTGGTGGGGGACTCCATCATAAGAGGGATCCAGCTAGGGACAGAGGAGGGGGAGGACAGGGAGGTGAGGTGCCTACCAGGTGCCACGGCATGCAGGGATGGAAGGAAGATCCTGGGGATCACTGGGAAGACAAGACGGGAGGGTGAGCTGGATGTCATTATCCACCTAGGTACTAATGACCTGGCAAATGGGGAGCCAAAGGAAGTTCAGGAAGAGTTTAGGAAACTGGGGAGGGTCTCAGCAAATAGCTACTTCTGTCACTTTCTCGTACTACCTGTGAGAGGCAAGGAGAGCATGAGTGCATGCACCAGGAACTTTAACTCATGGTTGAAGAACTGGTGCTGTGAGGAAGGTTTGGATTCATTGGTGACTGGGGACCCACCTGGAGGATGGAGGTTTGTTCAAGCCTGACAGCCTGCATCCATCCTGGAGGGAATCAAGCACTCAATGATAAGTTTAAATGCTACATTGACAAGCATTTAAACTAGCAAAGGGGTGGCAGGCCAGCAAGGAGGGTACTACTTGCTCACCCCCACAGCTAGCAGTGGAACCAATGAACCAGAGGAGGGCTGTCTCTGCAAAGCAGTGTGAAAAGATGGAGATTAGTGCCCAAGAGGTGGATAAGCAGAAAAGGGCAAAATTCAGCAGAAGGGCAGACAGCAAGGAGAACCAGGGATAAATGACAACCGAGGAAGGGGCTGGAGTAGAACTGTGAAACAGTCTAGGGAGGTCAAATCATGGAAAGCCATGTGTGCAAATGCCAGGAGCCTTAGCAACAAGATAGAAGATCTGGAGGCTGTCATGGTGCAGTCAGACCTGGACATTGTGGCCATCACTGAAACCTGGTGTAATGATAACCATGACTGGGAGATGGCCATACCTGGCTACAACATATTCAGAAGAGACAGAGCAGGCAGGAAGGAGGAGGAGTGGCGCTGTATGAAAAAAATGACATAAGGGCCACAGAGATCCAGGAGGAACAAAATGGGGGAGATACTGTGGGTTAAGCTGGAAAGGAAAATGGGGACAGCCATCCATACAGGTGTGGTCTATAGACCACCAGCACAGGAGGAAGAAACAGATAGGAGCTGGTGCATAGCCATCCAAAGGATGGCAGACAAGGTGAGGTAGTACTGGTTGGAGACTTCTTATTCCAGACGTGGGACTGGAGCATCCCAGCAGCAGCATCAACTAGGAGCAGATTTATCCTGGACTCCCTTCAGGGTGCCTTCCTCAAGCAACTGGTCACAGAACCAACTCGGCAGAAGGCAATACTGGACCTTGTGCTCACAAACAGGGACAGTGTGATGGGGGTAACAGTGGGGGAGCACCTGGGAAACAGTGACCACCAGTCATTGTGGTTTGAAATCACAGAAAGAGCAGAACCAAATCACACAAAAACACGTATCCTGGATTTTAGGGGGGCAGACTTTGGGAAAATGGGGAGATACTTGAAAGAGGCATTAAGGGGAATGGGACAGGAATCAGGGGTTGAGGAACAGTGGGCAGTATTTAAAATGGGGATTACAAGAACAACAAGAATCATGCATTAAGCAGGTTAGCAGAGGAAAAGGAAGAGGAGACCATTATGGTTTTCCAAGAGGTAGCAAAGAAAGTGAAAGCCAAAAGGATTGCATTCAGGCAATACAAAAAGACACAGGCAGAAGGGGATAGGGAGAAGTACCAGGAGAGCAAAGGGAGGCAGGGAGGTCAGTAAGGAAGCCAAAGCTCAGACAGAAGAGCACATTGCAAAATCAGTGGGTAGAGGGACAAAACCTTTACAGGTACATAAGGAAAAGAAAGGCAAAGGGAGGATAGTGAGACTGAAGGGGAGGATGGAGGCCACGTGGAGGATGACAACAGTAAAGCTGACATATTGAACAGGTATTTCTGCTCAGTCTTTACTGAGGAAGAGGAGGGTAATGGGTCTGAAGGAGTACAAGGGTGAGAATGGTGCAGAAATGGACACAAGTCCCTTTACACGAGAAAGGGTCCTGAAGGAACTGGAAGTAATAAGAGTTGATAAAGCAATGGGGCCAGATGGGCACCCAGGGTCCTTAAAGAACTAAGAGAGGTGGTGGCTGAACCTCTGGCTATCCTGTTTAGCCGATCACTGGAAACAGGGGAGGTACCCAAAGACTGGAGGATAGCAGATGTAGTCCCCTTATACAAAAGTGGGAACAAAGAGGAAGCAGGGAACTACAGACCAGTCAGCCTCACCTCGGTAGTGGGGAAGATCATGGAAGCACTACTGAAGGAGAGATTGGTAGAACATTTGGTGTCAATGGACTACAGGACCCAAGGCAGCATGGTTTCACAAGGGGAGGTCTGTGTCAGACCAACCTTGTTGAATTTTTGACTGGGTGACTCGGAGGTGGATCAGGGAGGGCGTGACATGGCCTATCTGGACTTCAGCAAGGCCTTTGACACTGTGCCACATAGAAGACTATTACACAAACTGGGGAATATGGGTGTGGGCAGGACAGTAGTGTGGTGGGTAGGTAACTGGCTGGGTGGCAGGACACAGAGGGTGGTGGTAAATGGCTGTCACTCCACAGAGGGAAGAGTGACCAGTGGGGTACCACAGGGATCAGTGCTGGGACCGGTACTATTCAACATCTTCATCAGTGACATTGCACAGGACCTAGAAGGCAGAATTCACTGTTCGCTGATGACACAAAGCTCTGTAACAGAGTAGACACACCAGAGGGTGTAGACAGAATGAGAAGCGACCTGCAGAAACTTGAAGAATGGTCAGGGGTTTGGCAGTTGAAATTCAATGCAAAGAAGTGCAAAATAATGCATATGGGGCACAAAATCCCTGGCACAATATATCAGTTGGGGGGTGAGGATATAGCATGCACCAAGCAGGAAAGGGATCTTGGGGTTATCATCTCTGATGACCTCAAGGTAGGGAAACAGTGTGACAAGGCAGCAGATAAAGCAAATAGGATGCTGGGATGTATAGGCAGGGGCATCACCAGCAGGAAAAGGGAGGTCATAATTCCGCTATACAAGACACTAGTGAGGCCCCACCTGGAGTACAGTGTACAGTTCTGGAGACCATACCTACGTAAGGACATAGACAGGGTAGAGAAGGTTCAGAGGAGGCAACAAAGATGGTGCATGGATTGCATCACAAGTCCTATGAAGACAGGTTGAAGGAACTGAACATGTACTCCTGGAGGAGAGGAGGAGAGAGGGATATGATAGAGACATACAAGTATCTTACAGGGAGGAACAGGGTGCAGGAAAACACTATTTTAAGAGAAAAGATGTTCCAGGACTAGAGGGCATGGGATGAAGTTGGAGGAGGACAATTCAGAGGAAACATGTGAAGAATTTCTTCACAGAACGGGTGGTGGACAAGTGGAACACCCTGCCAGAAGAAGTGGTGGGGGCTGAAACAATCACGGGATTTAAGAATGCATGGGATAGACATAAAGGAATTCTGGAGGTCAGGGGTAAGGGGCAACAGACTTCTAGGAAAACAAACTGAACTTACAAGCTCAAATGGGCAGACTGGGTGGGCCATAGGCCCTTATCTGCCAACACTGTCTATGTATCTATGCATCTATGTCTAGGGGCCCTTCTGTGGGAGATAGTCTGGATGAGAGGGAGGAGGCCTTTAGGAGCTAGATTCATGAGAATTTTTTTTTGCTTGGAGGGTGGTGTGATATTTGAGCCTATTTTCGAAGGTGAGCCAGTTAGCATGTTTGTAAAGCTCACAAGTGTGGGTGTCTCTATCTCTCCCAGTGACCAGTCTGCAGGCTTTATTGAGGGCAATGTTGATGCAGCATAGGGCCGTTTTGTTGGCAGAACCATAAATAATAATGCCATAGTCAACCAAGGATATGACGGAGGAAGTTACAGCTAGATGTAGGGCCTGCAGGGGTAGACAGTGCTTATGTCTGTATAGGATCCCTAATATGGTGTTTACAGCGGCAGAAAAGTGTTGGATGTGAGTGTGGTAGGTGAGGGAGGTGTCCAGAGTGACACCCAGGTATTTGAAGCTGGAGACCTGTTCAAGAAGGAGACCCTGGGAGTTTGAGATGAATAGCGGAGTATTTGCTGAGTGGGCTTTGGCGGTGGGCAAAGGTCATTGACTCTGTCTTATTGTAGTTGAGTACTAGGCGGTGCTCATGAAACCAGGAT